>PVJD01002937.1:0-181073 GCA_004026545.1 Mormoops blainvillei
TCTTCTTCATTTATTCTCCTCCTCCTCCTCCTTCTTTTTATAGCAGTCCCTTTAGCATCTTTTGCAGTACTAGCTTGGTGGAGATATACTCTCTTAGGTTTCTTTTGTTTGGGAAGCACTTTATTTTACTTTCCATTTTAAGTGAAAGCCTTTTTGGATGGAACAGTCTTGGTTGTCAGTCCTTGCTTTTCGTTACATGGAATATTCCTTTCCATTCCTTTCTATCTTGTAATGTTTCTTTTGAGAAATCATCTGATAGCCTTATGTGAGTTCCCTTGTATGTTACTAGCTTGTTCTCCCTTGATCCCTTTAAGATTCTCTATTCATCTTTAAAAACTGGCATTTAATTGTTACATGTTTTGGAATAGGCTTTTTTGGGTTCATCTTGATTGGGACCCCCTGTGCTTCTTGAACTTGTATGAAATTTTTCCTCACCAAGTTAGGGAAATTTTCTGTCATTGTTTTTTTCAAACAGATTTTCTATCTCTTGCTCCTTTTCTTCTCCTTCTGATACACCTATGAGTGAATGTAGTTATATTTCATGTTACCCTGAAACTCCCTTAAACTATCCTCATTCTTTTTGAGTCTCCTGTTTGTTTGTTTGTTTGTTTGTATTGTTGCTTTGACTATTCCTTTCTACCTTATCTTCCATTTCACTAATTTGGTCCTCTGCTTCATCTAGCCTGCTTTTAATTCCTTCTAGTGCATTTTTCCTTTTAAAGGTTGTAGTCTTCATTTCTTCTTGGTTCTTTTTCATCATTTTCATGCTGTTGTAGTTCTAAGTTCCTTGTAGAACTCCCTGAGTTATCCTAAGAACCATTGTTTTTCCTCTCTCTCTCTCTCTCTCTCGCTCTCTCGCTCTCTCTCCCCCTCCCTCCCACCCTTCCTCTCTCTCTAAAATCAATAAACATATCCTCAGGTTAAAAAAAAAAACATTGTTTTAAATTCTATATCTGATAGATTATTTGGCTCAATTTCATTTAGCTCTTTTTCTGAGGATTCCTCCTTTCCTTCCAATTGGGAATTCTTCCTCTGTCTACCCATTTTAACGACTTTGTTTGTTTCTGCATCTCAGGTTGCTCTGTTTTGCCTGCTTGTCTTCATGGGGTGACCTTCTGTGCTAGGAATTCTGTGGGACTCAGTGGCGCAGTCTCTTTGATCTCCTGATCTGGATGCTCTAGGGTGGCTCTTTATTCAGTTTATGTGGGCTCTCTTATTGTACTTGGGTTTTGATTACTGGTGACTCATTTATTGTTGTGTTTTCCCCTCCATTGGGCTGACTGGGAGTCACAAATCCAGCCATATTTTGTATGCTGTTGTATAGGTACTAGTTAACAAAGTGATGCTACTTAGAAAACCAAACCTGCGCCATCAAAAATAATTCTCTACCACATCAGCAATACCAACAGCACTTGAACGAAGTTTAAAAAGATGGAGAGAGATTAATAATATTATAAGATTGGAAAAAGGGAATATAGATGACTAAAGGAGGAAAAATGATTTTGAGTGGGAAGAGGGAGGGGAATAATGTGTAGGTAATATAAACAAGGTGAAGAAAGGGAGAAAATAAAATTTTAAACATAAGTTAAACAGGGAAGGGTAATGACAACATGGAGTATGAAAAGGGAGGAGTATACTATCAGGTTTGAAATAAAATTAAAATGGCAGTGAACCAAAGGGAATAAAATTGCAGCGAAACCTCAACAGCGTCAACAGCAATGACAGATGAGCAAAGATTAAGGTAGAAAGGTATAAGAATGTTACACAACAGAGAAAAGAGAATATGAGATGTCTACTGTAAAGAAAAAAAAATCATTTTGAGAGGATGGGGAGGAAAAATAATAAGAGTAAGGAATAGAATCCAGGCTAAGAAAGGGAAAAAAAAAATAAAATTCCTAACTCGAGTAAACCAGGCCTGGAGAAAGGAAAAATGGAGTAAGACAGAGGGTGAGTAACTTGTGAGATCTGAATTTTTAAAAACAACGGTGAACAAATAAGAATATAGCTGAAGAAAAGCCATAATATCCACGTCAAACAAGCCACAATTTACAGAGGTTTAAAGGAAATAAGAACATTATAAGGGGTGGGAAAGAATGTGAGCTGACTAAAGGAAAGAATAATGCTTTTGGAGGACAAAGGGAGGAGAAATAGTGAAAGTAAGGAATAGGAACGAGGTATAGTGTGGGGTAAACTAAAATTTCCAATGAAAATAAGAAAGGGCAAGAAGGCATAGCGGAGTGAAGACAAGGGAAGGGTGCAATGTGAGATGTGAAATAACAATAAAATAAAAAATCTAAATAAAATATTAATAAAAAGAAAAAGGGCAATGAATAGTGAACTAGTTGGAACACAATTCATAAGCAAAAGAAGAAATATTAAAAGGCTATATGAAAGGAATAAAAAGAAGCAAATTCTCAAGAAGAATGAAGTGAAATTTGTCTTAGCAGTTTGGTGCTCGCCTTCTGACTTCTCTTTCTGGATTCCCCTCTGTTTTTCTATCAGCTCAAGGTCCCGGGGGGCGGGTCCTCCAATTTCTGGTAGCACTACATGTATCACCTTCACCTGCCTCTAGAGGAAACTTCTGTTGCGATGGGGATGGTGGGACCCCTAGGTCGCCTCTAAGAGGCGCTGTTCCCCCTGCCCCTGTACCGCCCCTATTGATCTATTCCAGCAATCTCCAGTAGTGCACAGTTTCTGACAAATTAGTTGTCCATTTCAAGGGAAGGGCCAATCTGTGTAAGAGAGTCAGCTCTTTTCTGCTTGGTGTTGAGGGCAGCTCTGTGCGAAAGCCAAGGCTGGGTGGTGCCCTAATTCCCTCTTGCGGCACCGATTTCTGATCTCCCTGCTTTGTTGGCCTCAGTGAATTAGGGCCCTAGGAATCAGTGTATTTTGTCTCCCAGAGAGATCAAAACACGCCCTTTAACTGCTCCTCTTGCAGAAATGTACACTGCAGGGGTTTCTTGAGCCTGACCTGCCTGTTTTGCAGACTGCTGTCTGTAGTGTTTTTGGTCCTGCAGGACGTGGCAGTTGACTGTGACCTTTCCTTCCCAGAGGTTCTATCACCAAGGAAGGGAGCTCTGTCTGGCTTTAAATAATCTCAGGTGCTCACCTCCTGCCCTTCCAGTTCCCAGCCCACTGCCCTCGGAGAAGACAGAGTCCCACACTCTCCACACTGCAGCCTCCGCCCTGCCGGCTGAGCCAGGCTGGGGCCAAGAAATTCCTTCACTTTGCACCTTTCTGATCAATCTGGCCAGCTGCACTGAGTGGGTGCCAAGCGCACCTTCAGTCCTTTCTCCTTCCTGGCAGGGCAGCTGCATGCTGGGGCCCTGGCCAGCACACCTTAGCTCCCTTTTTAAAAAGTCTCTCTGGGCACTCGCACTGTAGCACTGAGACACCGTCTGACTTTTGCACACTACCTTACCAAAAAGTCAACAGCCTCTCACCATCATGGCCGGCGATGACTAGCCTCCTCTGGCCGACTCAGGTGCAGACAGAATCCCTCTCTCTCTCTGGCACTCGCCTAGTCGGCATTTGCCATAGTACCTATGGGCGTGCTGCTCTCTATGTACACGTGCAGCCTGGACCTCCCTGCCTTTGTGAATGCGAGTCGCTCCCTCCCGGAACTGGGGATCCCCTGCCCTGGGAGGAGAGGCAGCCGCAAAGCTGTGATGTCTGGCCAGGCTCCGTGCAACTGCAAGCACCACACATATACATAAGGTGTTTCCCCTTCCACCTACAAAATCTTCTTTCCACAGGTTATGACGCATCTTCTGTGCTCCTTGGCTTCCGAACTTCACATCAGCTAAGATTCCATTGACTGTTTAGTTTATTTTTTGGAAGACCAGCCAAGTGTCCATGTTGAGTGGAACAGCAAGTTGACTCAGCTTCCCCCTACCTGACCACCCTCTTACCCCTCTGGGTTGCCATTTTGAGCACACCTTCTGTAAAGTATATCTTCAATTCATTTAAAAATTTATCATTGTGTTGTAGTTTTTTAAATTGTAGGATATCCTCATGTTTTCAGAAAAAGCTTTTAGCTTTGTAGATCTCCATTTTATTTTTACATATTTTGTTTAAAAATTTCTGTATTTATTTTTATTTTTTTTATTTTTGTTTTATATTGTCTTAAATCTACATGTCACATATTTAAGTTCTAAAACATACATTTGATCCACTCATAAAATTTCTCCTGTGGCACCATTTTTAATTTCCGGTTTTCTGTGACATTTATTGTACCTTATTTTCTTTGATCAGAGTTAGCTAGTCTATTTCATAGTATGTATCTGATCATTTTAATGTCTTATTTCCATTGTTTATACTGGATTTTTCTAACAGTATCTTCTTTGCTTGTGTGCTTTGTTCTCTTTTGCTATGTCCAATGCATTATATTTGAACCTTTTGGGGAGTGGAAATAATTGCAGCCTATAATTTTGATATCCTCCTGACAAGATTTTCTATTGTGTCTGGGACTCTAAAAGGTAATTGTATTCCAACTTCAGCGCTTGGCTTTCTCAGCCTACACAGAGGACAAACGAGGATACAGTATTTTATTTCTGCTTCTCCTTCTGCCTTGCGGATAGTGACTTAATTGAGGTTGTATCCAAGCCCTTTATTTTTTATTGCTGCTGTGTTTTGAATTTGTCCTCTCTAATATCAAGAATGTATTAAAAGTAATGTTATGTGTTTTAGATGTTTCATATGCTCTCTTAGCAAAAATGGCTTTTAGTGCATATATCTCTAGGTTCTTATATTTTATATCTTTGGCCAGTAATTCCTCATTTATTTTTTATAATCATTATGATATTTTTATTTTATTTTATTTTATTTTATTTTTGGTTTTTAACTATTTTTATAGATTATGCTACTACAGTTGTCCCATTTTCTTTTCTTTCCTTTATCTCCTTCCACCCTGCACCCCCCTCCCACCAACATTCCCCCTATTTAGTTCATATCTATGGGTCATACATGTAAGTTCTTTGGCTTCTCCATTCCCTATACTATTCTTAAACTCCCCCTGTATATTTTGTGCCTACCAAATATGCTTCTTATTCCCTGTACCTTTTCCCCCATTCTCCACTCTCCCACCCCACTGATAACCCTCCATGTGATCTCCATTTCTGTGATTCTGTTCCTGTTCTAAGTGTTTACTTAGTTCTTTCTTGTTTTTGTTTTAATATTCAGTTGTTGATAGTTGTGAGTTCGTTGTCACTTTTCTATTCATAGTTTTGATCTTCTTCTTTTCCTTAGATAAGTCCCTTTAACATTTCATATTATAAGGGCTTGGTGATGATGAACTCCTTTAACTTTACTTTATCTGGGAAGCACTTTATTTGCACATCCATTCTGAATGATAGCTTTGCTGGATAGAGTAACCTTGGATGTAGGTCCTTTCCTTTCATGACTTTGAATACTTCTTTCGAACCCCTTCTTGCCTTAAGTTTTCTTTTGAGAAATCAGTTGATAGTCTTATGGGAACTCCTTTGTAGGTAACTCTCTCCTTTTTCCTTGCTGCTTTTAAGATTCTCTCCTTATCTTTAATCTTGGGTAAATTAATTATGATGTGTCTTGGTGTGTTCTTCCTTGGGTCCACCTCCTTTGGGACTCTCTGAGCTTCCTGGACTCCCTGGAATTCTATTTCCTTTGCCAGACTGGGGAAGTTTTCCTTCGTTATTTTTTCAGGTAAGGTTTCAATTTCTTCCTCTTTTTCTTCTCCTTCCGACATCCCTATGATTTGGGTGTTGGAATGTTGGAAGTTGTCCAAGAAGTTCATAAGCCTCTACTCACTTTTTTGAATTCTTGGTTTGTCATTCTGTTCTGGTCTAAGGTTTATTTCTTCCTTCTACTCCAAATCGTTGAGTTGAGTCCTGGTTTCCTTCCCTTCACTGTTGGTTCACTGTATATTTTTCTTTATTTCATTTGGCATAGCCTTCACTTTTTCCTCTATTTTGAGACCATACTCAACCATTTCTGTGAGCATCCTGATTACCAGTATTTTGAACTCTGCCTCTGATAGGTTGGTTATCTCTGATGTTTAGTTCTTTTTCTGGAATTTTGATCTCTTCTTTCATTTGGGTCATTTCTTTGTCTTGGTGCACCTGTTACATTGTAAGGGGCAGGGCCTTAGGTATTCGTTAGGGTGGGGCAACTCGCATCACTGTGTCATGGTCCTGTATGTGAGAGAAATGTCAGGGAGGGAACAATGCTGCTTGCTTGGCTCTAGCCCCACTTTCAGTTACTTCCCCTGCTACCCACAAGGGAATTGGGCCCTTCTGGTGCTGACTTCCAGGCAGGTGGGTTTGTGTACATTCTAGGACACTGTGGGTTTCTCCAATGAACACTCCCTGTGAGGCTGGGAGTTTCTCCTGCCACTGCAACTCCCACCGATTTTTCAGCCAGAGGCTTTAGTTTCCCTGCACTGCAACCCTGGGTTGTGCAGTAAGTCTTGCTTCCCAAGTATTCCTCCCAGTTTACCTCCTGTCTAATGTAGGTCCATCTGGTATTCCAGCCACCACCTTGCCCTCCTGATCTGCCAACCTCTGTCTTGCTTATCTTGCCCTGTGTTTTCTCTGCCCCAGCTGCCCGTCTCCACCGCTCCTACCAGTCTGGATGAATATTTCTTCTTTAACTCCTTGGTTGTCGGACTTCCATACAATTCTGGCAGTTCTGGTTGTTTTTTGTTTTTAAATTTGTTGTTGTCCTTCTTTTGGTTGCACAAGGAAACAAAGCATATCTACCTATACCTCCAACTTGGCTGGAAGTCCATTCTGATATTTTTAACATTAAAAATATTTTGGCTGTATTTTTAGCTGTCCTTAGCAGGAGCTTGGTTATAATTATTTAGCTCATCATTACTGGAAGCAACAGCAAACAAATATGAAAATACTGCAGTCATTCTTTTTCATGCTTCTATAGCTTTGTACCTTCTATGGCTAAAGCATCCTTCTATTACAATCAGTGGCAAGCTTATTCTTATTAACCCTAAAAGGTTAATTCCTATTAACCCTTTAAAACTCAAGGCTTGCTTCATTTAAGTCATGTTTGGGATTACTCTTCCCCACTCTTTTTAACAGCACCCCCACACAAGCTTAGCTACCCCTTGTTTGTAACCTTTTAATCCCTATGTAGCTCTCTATATCACCATTGTGTCATAGTTTATTTTATCTGTTAATGTTTGTTGCATATTTATTTGTTTATGTGTCTGTGTTTGAAACATGAGGTTCTTGAGTTCAGGGACTATAGACTAAATCTTACTTATCCTTTAGAGTTTAAATTAAGTATAAATTCCATAGGGGGTCTTTCCTTTACCTCTCAAACCCTCCACTTAGTTATGTATTTCTCTTTGTTCTATGGTAGAACTTCTCCTGTTATAGAAACATTAAGGCTGAACTGTGACTTCAGAGCCTTTCCACTGTTTTATGCCTGGAATAATTAGCCATTCTTGAGATCTGTACATAACATACCTTATATCATTCAGAAATCTCTTCAAAGCTTACTTCCTCAGAAAGGTCTTTTTTTGACCACTTAGTTCAAAGATCCATTCTTACTTGTCACTATCCTTTAATCTGCATTATTTATTTCAAAATATGCATCGATATTAACGCACATAGGCTGCAGATTTTTAGTTGGCTTCTTGCATTAATCTCCCATTTGTCTGCCTCTCACATTAAAATAATTATCTATTAGGGCTGAGACTCACTTTGCCTCATCTTCAGCTTTATCCCCAGTATTGAGAATAGTGTTCAACTCAGAGCCATGCAAGAAATGGTTGTTAAGTGAGTGAACTGTTTGACTCCTTTTTTAGATCCTCAACTTCATGAGGACAGAATTATGTTTGTAAGGTCCTTCTTTTTCTTAGTTACTCATAATACCATAATGAGAAAAATAATAGAAATAAAGGATTAGAACTATAGAAAAATCATATAAGTGCAATTTAATGAAACTTTCTAACATTGATGTTGGAATTAAATTTCAACTGCAATTTTTATTATTTTTAAATGACATCAGAATTTAACTTAAATGACAATATTTTTATGGCAAAGCAATAGAAAATTTTAAAAAACTAATTTATTCCATAAAATGAGAATTTTGTAGACATCTCTGCTAGAAGGAAGGTTTTCAAAGGTCAAACATCTAATAGCTTACAAGTAGATGTAAGAATTTGAACTGTGCTTCATTGTTCTTTCTTTTATATTTGGCGAACAGTTTCACTCACAGCTTTTCAGTTTTTCAAACCTTTTGACAAAGCCTCCAGAGGAGCTACTACTGATGACAAATCTAACATCCTAATACAAGAAAAATTTTTGGAGGAAAATGATTAACATATGTTTTACAAAACTGATAAGGACATGGTGAGACTATTTTGGATTCAAAGAAAGAATGAACAAATAAGTATAATTGGTAAATGACTTATTTTAATAGTGGCTTTATAATTTTTTAGATATATGTTTACTGAAAAATCATAAACAAATGAACAAAAGGAAGCCAGCAGCAAACCAGGGGCAGAAATGGAAACATATAATCCAAAAATAGCACATGTTCACAGCATACACACACATACCCCAAATACAATTGGAGACTTTAGAGTCAGAACAATGTATGATTCAGATCCCACTAGTCAAATCATAAATAGGACCTTAACTGTGTTGGATTGGTCAAAAGCTTCATTTAGTTTTTTTCCATAGAATGGTGCTAATGGTACTTAGTTGTCTTTAACTTCATTCTAAACAATTTCGCTAGGTTGTATTGTGACAGCTGTCTTATCACTGTGCATTTAAAAAAACATCACAATTGTTGAATTTTTGTGCCCATTTTAATATTGAAGATGATAGAAAACAAGCAACATATTTGGCATATTATGCTTTATTATTTCAAAAAAGGTAAAAAGCGCAATGGAAATGATAAAAAAAGATTGGTGCAGTGTGTGGAGAAGGTGCTATGACTGATTGAAGGTGTCAAAAGTGGTTTGTGAAGTTTCTTGGTAGTACTGACATTTTGGCCAAACAATTCTTTGCTGCGGGGCTGTCTTAAGCATTGGAAGACGTTTAGCAGCACCCCTGGCCTCTCCCCACTAGAAGTCAATAGTGGGAGATGACCAACATACTCAAAATACCCAAATCAATAAAATTATTGGTGAAAATTTAAAAACAGTGTCTTTTATTTTATTGAAAAAAACTAAATGGACTTTTTCGCCAACCCAGTAAATCCTTATCTTTGGATTAAGCAGGGCACGGGTACTACAGATATGTTATATAGAACTGATTAGCCTTGGGGTTTTTTTGTTGTTGTTGTTGTTGTTATTTTTTGTTTTTTTCCCTTTCTAGGATGGGTCATTTATTCCATTGTTTTCCCTACAAAACTGCCTGATCCAAGTATTATTCCTGGTAACAGTAACTGCCCTGTCATACTTCTCAACATCACACATATTGATAAGGCTAATCACTCTTCAATTTTTCTGCGACTGTCACTGTTTTAAAATGTGGAAACAGTTGTTCCACTTTTGCTGGGAATTTGAAGAAATAAGAAAATATAGATGTGACCTTGAAAAGTGTTTTGGTACTTCTGAAGATTAATGCATTACAGTGTATTCATATGTTAAAGAGTGATAATAGCACATTCTGACTTTTAGGGAGAGCTATAGGATGTGGGTACTGAGTAATGCACTGAGGTTAGACTCCAACACTACCTTTCCTCATGTAATCTGCAAAGTAAGAAGATAAACTGAGGCCCATATACTCTTTGGCACTCAAATTGTCACTCACTTCTGGCTTCCTAAGTCTCCTCACTTTTCTTATTTACCTTGACTTCTCCCTGAATTCGAAGTACCTGGAACTTTAGTCTGTCGATAATTATCTGTTTTAATGCTGTAATCACTGTAACTACCACAAGGCTTCATAAATCCTAATGCGTATAATCCCAAATTTGCTTTGCCTCCTCAAAATAGTACAGTATGATTTTAAAATGAGGGGAGTTTTCTGTAATGCCCACTCAGTAATCTATTTTAAAATTCTAAGTATGTATTTGGAACTAGTGTTTGGTAACATTAGTTCCAATAAATCAGCCTACATTGATTGTTATCACACAAGACTTAAAGAAACATCAATCAAACTCACCTATTTATTTAAAACTTACAGGGATAAAACCTACATTTATGAGTTTTCCTTTGCTTTGGGTGGGCGTATTGTTGCTGAAGACTAACCAGATTGTCATTATGCTACTAGGAGACCTAAGTAACACATTTCCTGATGTGAAAAGGGATAAAACTGGGAAGGGATGAACAGCAATAAAAGTATTGCCTAGGTTCAAGAAATTATTGTCGTTATAGAGTGAATATTTTAAATCAATATTGTATAATTCCTTCAGGAATCCTAAAGCAGGTATTCAGGTACTATCTTGTTTATTGTTTAATCTAGAACTTTGATGTATATTAACCTAGAGTAGACTTTTAGAGTTTGGACAGACTAACCAAAAAATGATCCAAATTAATGTGTATTTGCATTTCTATTTTTGTTGTGAAAATCAAAGTGCAATTGCCGGTTTAATACAGTAAGAAGAACAATGCTTATAAAGTCTAAATAAATTTTCAGACTATACTGGAGAAAACCCAGGAAATACGTGATTAATTGATTCTCAAATTGTCATAGAGCTAAAGGATCAGGTAGTGGAATGTATTGAAAACAAAGGACCAAAATACAGCATTTTATGTGTGTGGCTAATGGATATATCTATAAATGTTTACTAACTAGTCAGCTAGTGCAGAGATATTAGGTAAGGCAATTACAGTTGTGTTTAATAAAATGGGAGACAATAGTCAATGACACTATCGATAATAACCTTATAGAAAGCTAAAACATTTAATGATAATTATGACTATTAATGTAGCTTTCTTCCCTGATAATTCATGTTCTTTCCTTTTATTATAATTGAAGTGGTAGATTGTTCACAATGTTTGTGAAAACCCAGTGGGGAGTTGGCAATAAATGCCTACCATCAATTTTGATAGGTTAAAATGATTCTTGTTGGTCTTTAGTAAGTGTGTCACTTTTTTTTCTGTGTGTGTCATAAAAAAGAGGAGCAATTGTAAATTCTTGCTGTTACTTCATGGAACCAATAAAATCATACTGTCAACAAGAGACAGTTGACACCATAAGCGTAGTTAGCTATCTTCAAATACTAGACTTGTAAATAAAATTCCAATATTTCATTTAACCCTGTTTTTTTGATAGAAGTAATGATATTGTTTATAATTGAGGGCCCTGGCATCATGTAGTTATTTTGAATATGTGTATTATAAAATATTTACTAAAGTACTGACTCTTAAATCTCAGAGAAATTTTTTGAAATGAAGTTATTATTCAGTATGCAACCAGTTGGCTAATTTTTAAAATGACCACTGAATTTCTCTAGCCTAAAATGTAAATTTGAAAATTGGATCTAGTTATTATGTTAGGTCACCTGTATATTTTTATTACTATATTGACAGCACATTTTACAAAGTCAAGATACTTAACAATGGAAGTATGATACACTTTTCATAGGTATACATAAAGCTATGCTGTTAAAAGTGGTGAATGAGTAAATAGAAGAATCCAGTGGTTTGAGTGAGAACTATGAAATATTGTGTAAGATTAGACCAACATAAAGTTCCTATATAAAGAAGCTATTCTGAAATTGAAATTTAATTAATAGGTACATTGTGCAAAATGCAGATGGATTTTAAATGTCCCCTTTCAATGAGCAAAATAAGATAATTTTTAGTTTGGTCTCAATTTGATCTGATTTGTAACCATTTTATGTTAGAGAGAACCCTCCTGAAATAAGGGCTCTTAAACATAGAACCTCTTTTGCACACGTTTGTAAGAAATTTTTCTTTGGTTGCATAAACTACTAAATAGCAAATGTACTGTCCTAAGTCTCTCTGAACAATAACATGTAAGCCAAACCAAAGCTACACATACATATATGTAAATACACAAAATGTTAAAAAAGTCATGCCTTTGTTATATACTATTTCAAAAGTTGCTGCTTATTTAAAACATATCTTTTTTCTAGACTATATACTGTTTAAAGAATACATAACAGAATCTGTTTTTAATTTATTATTGTTCAGTTACAGTTGTCCCACTTTTTCCTTATTGCTCACCCCTACCCCAACCCCCACTCGCACAATCAATCTCCCCACATCGTCCCTGCCCATGAGTCCTCTATTTGTGTTCCTTTGCTTGCCCCTTCCCTTTATTCCCCCATTACCCCACACCCCCATCCCCTCGGTTCACTGTCAGTTTGTTTTTTATTTCCAAGTCTCTGGTTCTATTTTGGTCATTTGTTTGTTTTGTTGATTAGGTTCCAATTATAAGTGAGATCATATGGTATTTGTCTACCACCACCTGGCTTATTTCGCTTAGTGTAATACCCTCCAGTTCTCTCCATGCTATTGCAAAGGGTAGGAGTTCCTTCATTCATTCTGCCCTGTACTATTCCATTATGTAACTGTACCACAGTTTTTTGATCCACTTATTTACTGTTGGGCACTTAGGCTGTTTCCAGCACATGGCTATTACAAATAATGCTGCTATGAACATTGAGGTGCATAAGTTCTTTTGAATTGGTGATTCAGGATTTTTAGGGTATAATCCCAGCAGTGGGATTGCTGGATCAAAAGTCAGTTCCATCTTTTTGAAGAAACCTATAGCCAACATCATACTCAATGATCGCAAACAAAAAGCTTCCCCTCTAAGATTAGGCACAAGACAAGTGTGTCCACTTTCACCACTTCTATTCAACATAGTATTGGAAGATATAGCCACAGTGATCAGACAAGAAAAAGAAATTAAAGGTATCCAAATTGGAAAGGAGGAAGTAAAGCTGTTACTGTTTGCAGATGACATGATAGTGTACATAGAAGACCCTATAGATTTCACCAAAAAACTACTTGACCTAATAAGTGCATTTGGCAAAATGGCAGGATACTAAGTTAACATGCAGAAATCAAAGGCATTTTGGACACCAACAATGAAATAACAATAACAGAAATTACAAAAAAAAATATCATTTACTGTAGCAACAAGAAAAATAAAATACTTGGGAATAAATGTAACCAAAGCGGTAGAAGACCTGTACTCAGAAAACTACAAAACAGTGAAGAAAGAAATTAAGAAAAATGCAAATAAATGGAAGCATATATTGTGTTCATAGATTGGAAGAATTAACATCATCAAAATGTCCATACTACCCAAAGTAATGTATAGATTCAACACAATCCCTATCAAAATACCAACATTATCTGTTGAAAGATGGACATCTTTCACAGATATAGAGCAAATATTTCAAAAATTTATATGGAACAATAAACAACTCCTAGTAGCCTCAGCAATTTTGAGAAAGAAGAGCAAAGTAAGAGGGGTCATAATACCTAGTATCAAACTATATTACAAGACCTCTATAATCAAAACAGTCTGGTACTGACATAAGAATGGACACAATGACCGATAGAACAGAATAGAAAACCCAGAAAAAAGCCCATGTCAATGTGGCCAGTTAATATTTGACAAACGGGACAGGGACATAAAATGGAGTAAAAATAGGCTCTTCATTAAATGATGTTGGGAGATCCGGAGAAGTACATAACAGAAACTTTTACTTTGACTATATTTATTAAATCCAGATTTCAGGAATTATTTCCTATGCTTCAATAAACCCCTGGTGGTGATAAAAAATTAAACAAGCTAAGAATTAATAAAAACAAAATATCCTTATTTCAATTGAAAAGGGACTTTTTTTCAAAAATGTGTCTTCAAGTGACTCTAATATTCATTCATGGTATAAAGACATTTAAATATTTCTAAGGCTACAGGTAATTGTAAAAATTACTCTTCCAGCACACTTTTTGTTCTTTCTACTCCTTCATTATTACACATAGAGAAAACACTTCTAGGCTTAAGACAACTTAAGGAAACCACGTGTGGTCTAATGAATTATCAAACGGTACTCATAATCTGTTTACAGAAATCAAATTATGAAACATTTATTCCAGTTACAACCTACTCTCATCTTCTCTCTAAATGTTTAATCTATTCTAACTTTTAGTAACAAAACTATAAAATAAATGCTGGTTGCTAAAAAATATAGATCTTATCCTTCATTAACCAAAAGAATTTGATTATGAGGTTTGATGATATTAATAAAGTTATAACTGAATATCTTTAAATATTTAAAAGAACAGAAGATTTTAATGCACTCGTGCCTAAGTTACTAAAGTAATAATGTCTTTTATTCTAATTATTATTTAATAAATATTTTATAATTTTATCTGTGAATTAGATTTTTTGAAAATAAGCTAGTAAAGCACATAGATTTAATAAAAGTTATTACTATGTTAGACCTGTGTTAATCATGATTTGACTTTTATTAATAATACAGTTTACAAGACATATTCTGGAATGCATGTTTTTCATTATATTTATAATATTTTATGCATGAATATAAGCAGCATTATCTATTTCAAAAATGAAGTCCTTCTTTGTCTGACAGAATGTAAATATGGTTTGGCTGATTGGTATAACACTGATTACTTATTTTGCAAACATATATGGTAGGAATATTCATTCCTTACAGTGGATGAAATATGTACATATTATGCTTTGACAAAAATATGTAAAATTCAAGGAATATAACAATATTTTTCTCCAAAAATGTATTATTTTGGAGACTAGACTATTGAAATTAAGTTAAAAATTTTTTTCCACAACACTTTCTCTTCAGATTGGACAAGGAAGTTGGATTGCAAGAAAAATGATTACAGGCATATACACTTTTGTTAGAACCTTTTATGGCATGAAATTAACAAAGTTCATAGATATACTTAGTAAGTACAAATATTTTTGTAGATCTATTGATTTTTATTTTCCTGTCCTAAACAAAAAAGAAAGAAAACTAGTACAGGTTTTAGTTTTTATACTATTGTGATGGGTCACTATTTTATGTCTGATTTATAATCTGAGAAGAGTTTAAAAAATTCAGAGATTTTTCCTTAACAACACCTCCTTATGAATAAAAAGAAATTAACAATATTATTGATTAGAAGCTATCTCATTTTTACAATATAGAATAAATCCATGGACTTAAAATTTCCTTCACAATCTCATTAATAAATTAAGATTCAATAATAAATTGTACTTACTGTATAATAATTATAAGTATTCATAATATAGCTTTGATTTCATCAAGTTATTTATAATTTGATAAGCTTACTTTTGTTTTTATTGTTATAACATTAAAGTTAAAAAATGTTGAAAATATTAATATATATGCCTATTTTCATTGCAAAATTATGATTGCCATTAATAAAAGTTCTGTTACAATAAAATATATTGAACTATAAAATAAATGTGGTATAAGTGACATGGAAATAGTATGCAAGAAAGAATTATGCAAAATTGCCTACCATTAAAGGAGGGTCCATTTGCCTATATTCTAAGTAGATATTGTTGTATATCAAATCACTGTGGTGAAGAATAATTTAACAGTTTTGTTTTTAAACATCAATATTGACAAAACTCTGAAAACTACATACTTTGAAAGAAACAGAGAATCTGCCCTATGCTAGGCACTGGACCATGAATAAGTCATAATAACACAAAACAAAATGCCTCTTCTGCATGCTTACATTACATTCTGGTAGGAGATAGGGTAAACATTTATAAGGCTATGGATTACATATATTATTACTTTTTAAAGATTTGTATTCATTCATTTTTAGAGGGAGTGGAAAGGAGGGAGAAAAAGCGGGAGAGAAACATTGATCAGTTACCTCTCTAATGCACCCTGGTTGGGGATGAACCTGCAAACCAGGCATGTGCCTGGAACAGAAATAGTACAGGTGACACTTCACTCTGCAGCATGACACCCAACTGAGCCACACCAGTCAGGGCAAATTATCTATAGTAAAAGAGTTATGTAATGGTGCTGTGAAAGTAAGGAGGAGGGGAGAAGTAATATTGCTATGAATGATTATAGCAATATTATGCTAGAGCGAATTTATTTATTTAACTATGGTCATAAACAATGGTTTATTTGTACAGTATATCATGCAATAATGAATATGATGGGGTGGTACTGAACAACTTTAAGATTGACATGTTATTTGCTAACTTGGTAACTTGGTAACATACGTGTCTTGTAGTCTGGCAATATTTTTATACAGTATTCTAAATGTTGTTGATAAATTTACTTAATAGATCTTAAGGAATAAGATGCATGAATTGTTTAATGTGGTAGAAATATATAAAATTTGAAAGAATATGATTGTTTTATATAGTTCTCTCACTTCATGTAGGGTACTTGGTGGTAGTGTCAAACTCTGGATCACTGTTTTCAAAGGAGACCTCTCATCCTCCATTTCTTCTTCTTCCTCCAGGCTGCCAAGTGTACATTTTGGTGATGAGACAGTTTTAACATGTGAATGAAGAACTTACCCTAGAGGATAACAGAGCAAGTTAGAATTAATTGGCAAGTGACATTACATTATGTAGTAGAACCACGTACCATCCCGGAATACTCAGGTATCTCTCCTACAGCAGAAGAAATACATTTTTACATTGAACCACTGCATCTGCGTCTTGGTTTTCTTCTTCACAATAACATAGTCAGTGACAGTTTCCTTTCTTTGATTGATATAGGGAGACAAGCAAGTTTGTTGTTGGTTGAAAGATCAGGAAAATATTTCAATTTACAATAAATGGGAAAAGTTCAGATTGATCAATGTGGTAGAATGTTGTAATAAAAACCCCATGTATGTTGCATTGCAAAATTCAGCTTTGTGCCTCAAAAGAATCACATAGCATTTCTATTTTTGAAAGTGTATTATTGAGACAAGGTTGGAAAGGTAGATGTTATATTTATAAACTTATCAGAAATTACATTTCTCCAAGAGAAATGATTTTTGTCATCACTATTTTACTGGGGAATTCTGCATCATCAAACCCCTATCATTTTGGTGATATATGAAACTAATAAAGCATCATGATGACCATGATGAGGTATATGTGAGCCATAATACTTCATCACAATGAGATTGCTGAAATGATTTATCGGGATAGTACATTACTAGAGTGACGTTGCATCGATGGTGAAGTAACAGCAGGAATACATCGCTCAGACTTAAAATCCTTATTTTAATAATAAATGTTTTATTTTTCATGAATTTATTTTAATGAGAAATGAACTGTTATAGTATAACAGGTTGGTGAAAAAACACAAGAAGTTCAAAATACTAAATCTGTATAATTGACTACCATGGAAAAGGTACTGTTATATAAATAAAGATATAAGTACACAAATCAAATAAACTATTCCATTAATTCTGTAAATATTTTACTCCCATAATCTAATTAAATGTGATGAAAATTTTGTCAAAGTCTTACCTCCCATTTTCTTTGGATATTTTTACACATGTAGTAGATTAAATTTTTATTTGTCACAAGAATGATGTAGAAGAGAATTTATGTTCAAATTTCTTTTTGATGACTTTTGAAGAAGTTGTATCTGAGCATCAAATGCAGATGTCCAAATGGCATTATCAGCCCCGAGTAATAAGACTGTATATGTTTTCACACTTCTCTGAGAACTTAAATACACAAGCAAAAATGAATACAAAACAGAAAATCATTTTATTACTTTTTTAGGGCAGAGTCAAGTACCTCGCTCAAAGAGAAAGATTTAAATATGCCAATTTGTTAAAGTCAATGTTGTTCTTGTAATTTACTTTCACACATCTTACGGTAGGTGAAATTTTGCTATTCTCTGGAATACTGTTCTTGGTATGATTACCAAGGCTTTCTGTGGTGGACTGGACAGGAGATAGAATAGCTGGTGCAATATTCCTGGCTTTTGAGTGATATGGAGGAAATAGTAATTATAAGAATTGTGGAATTAAGTGCTTGCTGCTAATTGCCATTGATAAAAGAGTAAAAAAATATGGCAGTCTCAGAATGATTAATCAGAAATGTAAAGGAAAGGACGGGGGAGTCTCCCTGGCAGTATTTACAGAGATATTTATCACTTGGACCAAGATGATACACAGAGTTAAAGACCAGACACACGACTCAGACCTGATACAGCTAAAATTACCCATCTTCAGTCTGGGTATGTAAGAAACATTAAGCCGTACTTCCGCTGACACCAGCAGCAATCCCTTGCAAAATGGACATGGAAGACATGAGACTAGGCAACTGCACACACAGACCTGGAAATTATTATACCAAGTGAAGTAAATCCACCAGAGAAAGACAAGTACCATATTATTTCACTTACATGTGGAATCTAATGAGCAAAATAAACTGAAGAATAGAATATGACCAGAGTCATGGACACATGGACCCACTAAAAGCTGTCAGACTGGAGCATGGTGGTGGGGAGGGACTGGATGAAACAATGTGAAGGGATTAGCCAAAGAACATATATACATAACTCTTACATACAAACAACAGTGCCTCTCCTGCCCAGCAAGCCCACACCCTCAGGCAGCCCCCACACCATTGTTCCTGTTCATGGGCCATGTGCATAAGTTCTTTGGCTATTCCATTTCCTATAGAGCTCTTTACAACCACATGGCTATTTTGTATCTACTTATTTGTATTTCTTAATCCTCTCATCTTTTCACCCATTCCCCCACACCCACTCCTATCTGGCATCCATTAAAAAACTCTATGTATCCATGATTCTGTGTTCTTGTTTGCTTTGTTTTTTAGATTAAATTGCAGATATGTATTTATTGCCATTGTATTGTTTATAACTTTAATTTTTTTTCTGAAATAAGTTCTTTTAATATTTCATACAATAATGGCTTGGTGATAGTGAACTGCTTTACTTTTTTCTTGTCTGGGAAGCTCTTTATCTCCCTTTGATTCTAAATGATAGCTTTGCTGGGTAGAGCAGTCTTGGTTGTAGGTTCCTGTTTTTCATGACTTTGAATATATCTTGATAATCCCTTCTAGCCTGCAAAGTTTCTTTTGAGCCATCAGCTGACAGTCTTATGGGAGCTCCCCTGTAGCTAACTAACTCCTTTTCCTTTGGTTGCTTGTAAGATTCTCTCTTTATCTTTGGCATCTTACTTATAATGAATCTTGGAGTGGGCCTCTTTGAATCCATCTTGTTTGGGACTCTGTGCTTCCTGGACTTGCATGTCTATTTCCTTCACTAAATTAGAGAAGTTTTCTTTCATTATTTTTTCAAATAGATTTCCAATTTCTTGCTCTTTCTCTTTTCCTTTGGGTACCCCTGGGATGTGAATATTGGATTGCTTGAAGTTGTCCCAGAAACTGCTTACACCGTCCTCATTTTTTTGGAATCTTCTTTCTTCTTATTCTTCTGATTGGTTTTTTGCTTCCTTATGTTCAAAATCATTGATTTGACTTTCAACTTCAACAACTCCATTGTTATTTCCCTGTAAATTGTTCTTCATTTCAATTAGTGTATCCTTTGTTTCTGACTTGATCTTTTTTATGCTGTTAAGGTCCTCACTAATTTCCTTGAGCATCCTTATAACCAATGTTTTGAACTCTGCATCTGATAGATTACTTATCTCCATTTTATTTAGCTCTTTTTCTGGAGTTTTGATCTAGTCTTTCACTTGGGTCATGTTTCTTGGCCCCTTATTCTGGCAGCCTCCCTGTGTTGGTTTCTCTGTGTTGGTTAGGTAGGGCTGCTATGATTCCCTGTCTTGGTAGTATGGCCTAATGTGGTAGGTGTCCTGTAGGGTCCAGTGGCACAGCCTTCCCTATCACCTAATCTGGGTACTTGAGGTACTCCCTTTGTGTAGGCTGAGTACACCTTCTTCTTGTAGTTGAGACTTGCTTGCTGTTGGCAGGTCAATGGAGTAGATTTACCCAAGTCGGTCAGCTGCAAGGACTGGTTGTGACCACTGACCACCAACTTCCGTCCTCCTTGGACCGTCAGCTCTGCAGGGGTAGGGTGATGTGTTAGGAGCTGGTGGAAAGTTACCAGGAAAAGAGGAGGAGGTATCAGAGCCCTACACCCCAGATAACGGCAGGGGTGAGAAACTAGGCAGTGATGGGTCGGGATGACCGCAATTAATCTTAGGGTGCAGACTTCAAGGACTAGGAGAAGGACAAACGGGAAAGTTTGAGCCAAAACAGGACCCCCTTAGAATCTGACCACCAACGGTCATAAAGCAATTAGGCAGCATTTTAATGCTCCAATAGCTAACCCGCCGCATCCGCTTCTGTTATCTGCTTGCTTGCCCTGCATGTATAAATTCCCTAGCCTGTAAGCGCCAGGCGCGACTCCCTATTCGAACAAGGGAGTTCGCCCCTGCGCAGGTAATAGATTTGGCCAATAAAGTAACATCTTTAACCTGACAGTGTCCAGGTAATTCTGTCCTCGCGATGGGAATGTAACATGATGGTGCTCTGACATAGTCTATAGCTGACTACTGGGTATGCGGGTTCTGAGGTTTTCTGGGAGGTGCTGGCCAAGAGCAGCCCCCACCTGTCTTCTGCCAGAGCCACTCTGCTTGATGTGTTCTTAATACGTACCCATCAGAGCAGGCTGGTGTAGAAGACAAAGAGCCTCTGGTTGGATATGTTTGTATGACAAGGTCATATTTAATAGCTGTGCAATATTCATTCATTAAAGAATCAGTCATTGAATATCTAAGTTGATTAAGCTCGAATCTTGTTTCCAGAGAAATTTTAGACTACAATATTATAAAGGGAAACAGATATGAAATAAGATAATTCAGGAGAAAAATATGTCAGTATTGCTCATGCTAAGTTAAAAATGAAATTTAATAATATTAATAAAAACATATAGCAATAAGTTAAATAAATTGAGGTAAACAAAGTAAAGTAAATATGTAATTCCATTGAGAATTGAGGTAAATTCATTAATGAACTATTTTTGAGCTTTCTGCTAATATTATAAATTATAAAAATTGATTCGGCTTATCTGTAACAGCATAATTGACACTTAATTTTCCACATCACTGTCTATTTTATTTTTCCTTTTATTTTAGAAGACAATATCATCAAAAATAATAAACACTGTGTAGTGATAAATACTTTTGAAAACATACCAAATTCCTATTTTTCTTTTTAGAATCTGCCTTTTGAACATATTCATCTTTACATAAATTTCTTTTCTTTGTATAATGTACAAACACATGATACTACTGTATTACAAGAAGTTAATTTTAAAACTTCCTTGTTTAACATTTTATTTTAATGTCTTCCATTATTTCAATGTTAGTATCAATCTTGGAAGCATGTTATTTAATTTAAAAAGGCTAGTTTTTAATATTATTTCTATTAGATATATCAAAGATAATATTATATTAGAAATATACTCTGGATGTGTTACAGAATTTATATAAAATGAACAGATGAGAACCTCAAGGTCAAAAATCAGGTGTTAATAAGAACAGAGTTTTTCAAAGATTCCTTAGCTCTTCAGTTGAATCCCTAGATGTTCCTGACTTGTAAAGGCGGAAGATAGGGCAAAAAGAGGTTGTTGCTTTCAGGGCTTATATATATTTGGGATCATTTTATTGTCAATGCTATTGTCAGTTGTAGTTGATATGTCAGATAATGGATGATTTTAGTCACTTTTATTGTTATATTTTATAAATATATAAAACTATATAATAATATAATTACATAAGTATACATTTACATGGAGCTATAGTTAGGCTTTTTGTGAGTAGAATTTTATGTTGCATGAATTATTCATTTAAACTAAATGATGAATAATTAAATCTATGTACAAGAATATGAAGTCACATCCAGAAATGGCTGATGGGAAAATAAATATAATATTTCAAGCTGAGCATAGCATCACATTTGAATATTAAACAAATAAATTGACATTTCTATATAAATTACAGTGAATCTTAATTGCTTTACCAAGTATAAATGACACTGTCACCTGGGTAACAGGCTTGTAAGTTATACATAAGGAAATCACATCAGATTTTAGAATTTCCAAATTCCAAGTTCCACAAAAGAAAATAATCAAGGTAATTATTATGTTTAAAAGACCATTGTAGAATATTAATTATGTGTGTGTCTCTGTGTCTCTGGGAGCATGTGTGATAATTTCTGCATTTCTAATCCAAGGGAAAATGTTACAGCAATTTAACAATGGTTTTTAAAGAAATGCTCGGCCTCTGTAAATTTCCTCCTTGGAACAATCAGTGACTATTTCTGCAGACACTAACTGAAACCTAGCAACCTGTGCTTTTGTGATTAAAGTTCTATATTCCTTGATTATTTTTAGGAAGAAAAACAACTCATAAAGTGGAGTTGATGATTTACACTTTTTTATCAGAATAATTTTTCTATTGTTATAAATGTTATTTTAATAAATGTTATATTTTTACTTAACAGAGAGCATTAACAATTAAGTCCCTAAACCGGTGTCATTAAAGCTTCAACAAACAAAGTTGTCATTTTATTTGGAAGATCATGAGTAGAAAAGGAATGCCAATCTCCTGGTAACAAACCACAATTGAAAGAGAATGAAAGAATGGAAGACACAGAAAAACTGAAATGAAATCAGTGCTAATATTTTAGAAATAGTGCTATATTTGAAATATGTTTTTAATTATTCATTAATGATTCTGATTTTTGTACTGAGGAGAAAGAAATTTGATTAACAAAATTTCTCTTATAGTTTTTTATAATAAGGAAAAGTAATAAATAGAATCTACATTTAATATGACATAAAAAATAAAACCACTATTATTTCTATATTTTATTACAATAATCAGTTACTAAAGTCAATGAAAATTTTAACACTTAAATAAAATACTTATTATTAGCATCTGAAATCTCAGCTGAGTGAGGTCTTACGTACAGTAAATGTGTGAAACGCAGTCAAATTTTTGTTTCTAAATTCATATCAACTAACTACCAAATGTATTCACTTAGAAAAAATAATATTAATAGATCTGGGAAGAATATTTTAGAAATTGTTGAAAGACTATTTTTAACAAAATCAGAGATTTGGTTACATGTTAATAATAAAAAAATTTCATATGGTATACAAATGTTATAGCAATAAGTGCCTCTTAGTCACAAAATGAACATCCCAAGCTCAATATAACAATTGACACTTCCTAAATTTTTTTAATGAAACTACATTATGCAATAGCAACCATCTCATGCTTGCTATAATACTAGAATCAAATCAAAACAGAAAATATATTTAAATTCATTAATTTGTTTACAATATACTTGTTTTAGAAGAAAATTTTTTAAAAAGCAAGCTAGTTATTAAATTTAATTAAAAATAATGGTCATGTAACCTAAAATTTCTCCTTAAATTAACTTTTTAAAAAAGAGCTAAATGTACTATAATTAAATATATATTTAAATCACAGTTTGATTCAAAATGAATTTTATTCCTTATGTAACAACACTTTCCAGGAAATGTATGTTGTCACTTTTGGCACAATGTTTCTGTTTTAATCCTTGGCCTTAATTTTTGTCCTTGATTTCTGTGTCACAAAGTTGAGAGGAGGTAGACAGTGATTAATATAATCTGGAATCTAATTCCTCCTGGATAGTATTGCTTCTGCCTCATTGTATTAACTCTTCTTGGAAAGATACAGGTGATTATTTTTTTCAAAAAAAGTGAAGTCAAGGTCATTGAAAGCCTGACATATGTATAGATTTCATTTTGAAATATTATAGTTTCAGAGCATAAAATTTTTATTATATGGAAATTAACCATAGACAGTCAAGGAATTTTATATAAGGTGAAAGAATTAAGAAGTAAAAATTGTCAGTTATAAAAATATTCATGGGGTTGTAAAGTACAGCATACGGAATACAACCAAATATTGCAATAAGTGTATATGGGGCCAAGTGCATACTAGATTTATAGGGACATCACATAAGATTATATATATATATATATGATTTTATATAAATATACACACACACACATTCACTATGTTGTACACCTGGAACTAATATTTTATTGTATGTCATTATAATTAAAATTTTCAAATAAATAGCCAAGAAAAACAGCCCCAAATTCTTTGTCTTTAGGAACATTTTATACTAAATTTGTTCATTCTGGTGACAAAAAATCACAATTTTATGAACTATGGTAACTTTTCTTTCATTATGGGCCTTGCCTATAGTTTATACTAAATATGTTCATTCATCTTAAATGCTCATTCCTTGGTATTACATTTCAGATGAGTTATGAAGTTATTGTCAGTTTAAGTTATCGAAGTTTTGAGTTATTGCCATTTTTATAATGTAAGAGCTTAATTTAACATGTGCATCTTTAAAATCAGTAAAAAAAATAGTTATAGTACAAAATAAGTTTTCTACAAGCTATGTTAAACTCAAGTCTGTGTTGCATAGTAAAAGAATTGAAAAAAAAAAAAAGACAATTTAAATGTTGATTTTAGTCCTTGCTGGGTTTTAGCCTCAGTTGGCTGGAGCATTGTCCCATCAGGGCACATGCCTAGGTTGTGGGTTCGAACCCTGGTAGGGTGCATATGGGAGGCAACTGATTGAAGTTTCTCTCCCAAATCATTGCCTGCCTTCCTTCCTTCCTTCCTTCCTTTCTCCCTCTCCCCCCTTCCTCTCTCTAAAATCAATAAAACATATGCTCAGGTGAGAATAAATAAATTAAATAAAGTTGATTTTATTTATCATGCAAGGCCTATAATTAAAGAAAAGTTACCATAGTTCATAAAATTGTGATTGTCACCAGAAAGAATAATATCTAATATGTATTAAATGCCAGGCTATTTATCAGATATATTTATTGTTAATTCTTCCCAACAGTTCTTCAGGTAACAACTTGTTTTCCCCATTTGAGGAAACAGAAAGGTGCAATAACTTGTTTTAAGTTTGCACAGTAATACAGAGTCCTTGTACTTGACTTCCACTCTGTGTTGTCTATAATATAGGTTTCCATTCTTTGTAATAGTGTAATCAATTCTTGGTTAGCAATGGCAATGACACATAAAAATATAATACATTTTATCCTTTTTTTCAACTTGAGACCTATTTAGCATAGCCTTTCAAATTTCTTACAGTAAATTCATTGCATTTATTTTTACTGTGGACCACTACTTGCTATATTGTCAATGTTAGGCAGGGTTGATATTAGCTGGTATCTTCTATTTAGCCCATAGTGTTCTTTAGAGAGGTGTCCCTGATAATTTTGTGTCCAAATCTTTTTTTTTGTTTTGTTTTTAAATCCTCATCTGAGAATATGCTTACTGATTTTAGAAAGAAAAGAAAGGAGGGAGGGAGGGAGGGAGGGAGGGGGAGGGAGAGAAAGAAAGACAGAGAGAGAGATGTGAGAGGAAAAACCTCAATGTTTGCCTTCCCTACAGCCCTCCTTATCCCCACTGAGGATGAACCCTTCACCTAGGGATGTGGCTTGACCAGGATCGAACCTGCAATCTTTTGGTCTATGAGACAATGCTCCAACTAAATGAACTATCCAGCCAGGGCCAGTGCCCAAATCTTGATAGGTGACCAATATTTTGGATATAATTCTTATTGCTAGCCATTCGAAATAAAATCTCCATCTTTCCTTATGAAGTGGAAGTAAGGTCAATAATGAGAAATATTTTTCTTCAAATGATAATCTAAAATTTAATTCAACATATCTGTATATGTGTATGTGTGTGTGTGTGTGTGTATACACTCTCATACATACACATACACATTTTTTTAAAAGTTTTATTCATTATTAGTTATTTGTTATGGGTTTATTATTATGCATATTGATAATATAAAATACATTTTATTCTTTTAATATAATTTATCTTCATAATAACAAAATTAACTACCAATATGTGTATATATACATATATGTGGACATTTATTATAGGTTTATATATTTATAGATATGCATTTATTAAAATATCTATAAATGATTGCATAAAACCTGCCAGTATAGCTATACATACCTTACTTTTATTCATTGTTACTTTAATTAATTCAAGTTTGATATTTAAGGGTTATTTTTAGTAGTGTTAGTTTATTGTATACTGAAAGATTCTGAGGATCATTCATTAATTTGATGACATTCTTGGCAGGTGTGAGTTCTCTGTCTCAGATATTTGTTTCTTACATTCTGTCTCCTCTATACGACTCAGGATCTTTGTGAATTGCTTGAATCCCAGGGAAGGTTCTGCATTTAAGTCAAAGCTTTTTTTTTTTAAGTATTGGATTAGATTTTTCCTAAGGATTTAGATCATTTGTCATAGCTTTAGTTGAATGAATACCAATTCAAAATGCCTTTATATAGGAAAATTTATTTTTTGCTAAAAAGTTGTGTGATAAAAGATATTTGAAACATCCCACTGCCTGAAATACAATTGGAACATATTTGAGTACATATATTTTGAAATTGGGGCTGTGTCAGAAAATTTAGGATATGTAGTCAACAAAGTAAGGATGACAGAGACATAAAAGTGAATCCAATATAAAGTAGAGATGCTTATACTACAAACACACACACAGATTTTTCACCTTTTTCCATGTCAGTGCTATATCTTTAAACATTTCTATTAGTTATTTATTTCAAGAGTTGATTATCTAATCAATGTTAGTTTTTAGATTCAGATTTTATATATCCTCTCAAGTTTCAAACACGATGAAAAACATTTTTATGGCACATAAATTCAGAGTATATTTCATCTGGTCACTATGTTATTCAATAGTCATGAGTTTCCAACACCTCTTCTGTCTTGATGAAAATTATACATAGACTTAAAATACACGATGGTTAGCAAATATCTGAAGCAGCAAGATGATATGCATGTTGCTGACATTTCAGGGGCACATGGAAATCCACAGAAATTGTCTTGGAGTCCATGAATTCTTGAATACTTACTTTTAATTTTTTTATTAGTGATTTATTGTTTATGTTATTACAGTTGCCTCACAATTTCCCCCGTCTCCCCTCCAGCCGGCCTGCCCCACACTTCCACAGTCAATCTCCACACTATTGTCCATGTTCATGGGTCCTTCATAAATGCTCTTTGACTAATCCCTTCACCCTCTTCCAATCAATCCCCACCTCTGTCCTCTCCTCTTACTGCTGTCAGTCTATTCCATGATTCTATGCCTTTGATTCTGTTGTGCTCATTAGTTTATTTTTTTCATTAGAATCCTCTTATAAGTGAGATCATGTGGTATTTGTCTTTCACTGACTGGCTTATTTCGCTTAGCATAATAGTCTTCTGTTTATTTTTAATTTTTAAAAATTTAGTAAGTTAAGTATATGTGCTTCTCACACACATTAATATATGTATCTTTGTGCACCTGGCTGATGACCATCAATATTACAGTGAGGTTTTCTTTTCATTGCGATGTATTTCTGTGTGTGCGTGTTTTCCGAATCACTTTTTAAGTGTTTTCTTTTTGTTTCTAACCACTAGCCAGAGTACTACTTAAATTAATATGAGGTATTGAGAAAAAGATATTATTTTCATATTGCACAAAGAGATTTCTGCCGGGTAAAAGCCAAATATTGCCTTGTCACCTTGGAGTAATTGAGGGTTTTATTTTAACAGTACAAAGAGAGAAAATTGAGCACTAAACGAGCCAGCACTTTCACACAGAAATATAAACATGATCCGATTAAGTGAACCTAGGTCTCAGCTGTCACTACTATATTCATGTTTTGAGTAGTATTTAATATCAGCAAAACAGCACATTAAGAAGATAGTTCTAAAATATATTTTATGGGTGCTATAGTGTTGGTCATTATTTATTTAAAACTATATTGGTTTGTTGTAGAATAAATGTAATAAACATGAAAAGTTTATTTCTACTTTTAAGTGTACTTTTTTAAGTAATAATACAGTACATGCTTCCTACCTAAACAAGCAGTTAATGCATTCAGTTTCAAAAATTAACAAATAATAATCAAATGTAGAAAAATGTTTATGTATTTAAAGGAAAGAAGAAAGTTGTAATATTTTAATGTAATATAAACATTTGCTATGACATATTTTTGCATATTTATCCTTAGGTATTATATCAACTTTCTATAAAATTATAGAAATGGTAATGTTTAAAAATTATTATGGTCTTAATTTTATACTCATTAAGGTATAAACTACATTATAACACTTTGTATAATTTTTTAAACTTAATCCCTTTTTAATGTACTTGGTTTTCCTCTAAAGTTATTGGCAAAGTGTGTAAAACATATGGCTTACTAAAAAAGAATAAAAACATTTTAAAAATAGTGACCTTTAATTTAACCCTATGTTAAAATAATAAAATGTCGTACATATTAAAATTGAAGTTTTTATAAATCCTAAACAATAGTGTTCACCTTGGAGTTTAATTTCTTTATATATTGTATTTAATTTTAGCAGTCTATTAAAAACTCAGAATTAGAGAAGATGAAATAGTATGGAGATTCAAGTAGAAAATTTCCTCACTTCAGGCAAATAGAGTTTATTTTAATGAAATTAATTCAGTGAAAATAGAGTAGATATTACTGTTTTACAGGAAAAGCTACAGAATTAATATGGTTTTCGAAGCCTGATAAGTGACTTTTGGATGGAATTAGCCTGCAAAAGAAATCACACTAACATTCTATTAAACATTATTGGAAAGTTAAAAGTGAAAGGCCATCTATTTAAAATTAATATATAAAATCTTGTGCTTTTCCATATTTCAGAATAAATGCATTAATCAAGAATAGGGGAGAAATAAGCTTGATTAAAAATTTAAAATTAATCTAAAGAATTACAGAAAATAATAATAAAGGAAATTGAAGAATATTTCCGATGTAAATAATTATAAACGATATACAGAGGGAGATACATAAAGATCTGGTTTTTTCCCCCAGAATAAATTACATTTTTTCAATCCAAGAGAAAGCAAGGAATCTCACAGTTACTTAATACCTAATATGTGTCAGGCATAGTTCATACAGTAACACATATTAATACAATTATTGTTGAATTACTGTATCTTAAACAGTCTAACTCTGGAAAACCAGTGCCCAGCACATAGCTAGTTCACAGTAAGTTTTAGCACCTCCTCTTCTTTTATATTCCTTGTCCAATCAACTGTTATGGTGTTGGTTTCAGATAAGGGTCTTTTTCCATTGCACATGAAAAATGATATTGTTTAGCATTATTACATGCAAAAAAAATATGAACACTTTATGAAGAGCTGTATTTTCCAAAGGTGTGGGTTCTGAAACTTATGGGCACTAGTTACCTGAAATCCTGTACAAAAATAGAAGGTGCAGGAAAATGATATGTAATGCTTATCCTTAGTGAGAATAAAGTCATCATTAAGCTAATGATGTGACCTAATTACCCTCTGAATGTGCTTTTCAAAGTATTGGGAGTGGTTTCTCAAAGTTGGGAATTCTTTTATGACGTGACAAAGAATAATGATCTGAGAGTGTAGAACACATGCAAGTAGTGACAAAAACAGTAAAAATATTAATGGTCTTGAAAAAAAGAAAGTGGGTTTTTTACAGAAAAGATATTCTACTATGAAGGAAGCTTATAACACCACAGTAAGTCAATAAAGTACCAGACACTATGAGCACAGGAGGAAGCTGCCTGGTTATATGGCCAGACTACAAGTGTAAGGAGTAGACATTTTGTGGAGAATCACACGTTGATGATCTCATCCTACTGCATCATACTTTCTGGTTTCCTTTTCCATCTGGAGTAATCATTTTTTCTAATCTCCTATTTAATTCACAGACCACCTGCCGAGGTCCAGCCTCAGCGTGCAGGGGCTCCTGGAGGGATGAACGGCGTCGGCGTAAAGACAAGAGGTGAGATATTGTCTGAATGCAACTCAGAGAGGCATAGCAGGCAGCTCCACTCTGCTGCCTTCTGTACTTTATTTTTATACTTTTATGCATAATAGGCTTTTTATTATTGATTTCATATATTTTCCCAGGAAGGCTTAGATCATTTAACATCATGTTCCAATTAACCCAATAGTATGTTGCTCACATGGCTATGACTATTCTGATTACATGTCAGCAAATACAATATCAACCATAAATTTAAAGTTAATCTTAAACTAATATTAGTTTCCATTACTGTCTACTAACCTTTCAAAGTTCTACTTTAGCTAAGCTGCCTATCTATCACCTACTATTTTGACATTCTATGAGGTTACCTAGCTTTCTTCTCCTTGGTTCGCTTAAGGCCAGCCGAGGGGTAAGCAGTGCCTTGCGGTTGCTGGCATTGAGCCTTTGTTTCCTCAATATAGATCATCTATTTTGATCAAGCAATGGGGGCATTTTGTACTGCCAATATGAGTTCCATTGTGTAGCTATAGCCTTACACTGTTCTATGCTAAGACAGGAAGGATGTGATCTGATTATCCTTTCCCAGAAACTTAGGCTATCATAGTTTACCCATTTTCCATCTTTATTGACTATTCTTTTCCCATTCATATAAACTCCTGTAAAAGGTAGAGGAGGGTCAGGGGGAATAAAATGCTGTATATTAGGTTTACCCCTGGGGGGAAAGAACCAGCAATGCCTGGACTTCCTTGGCCTATAAGGATCCAGTGTGGGTCTGGCCTTGTCGTGCGGTTGTGGTGCACGAAAAAGAGATGGATTAGGCATCCCACTGGGAGGAGGGGGAGTCATTTTATATTCTAATTTTTGTAACAGGCATAGGGCTTTCTCTGAACTTAGTCCTGTGAGCTTTCTAAGACACATAGCACAAGTTTCGTTTGCCTCTCTTTTTCCTCTAAATGCCTCCCTTCCCAATTCTCCAGACCCAGACCCTGATACTGACTCATTGAACCCTGTAATCAGCAAAATCACCAACACTCCTACAGCCACCACCATTCCCAAAGCAATCCCTTCCCCGAAGAGGTTTCTCAGCAGCACAACTGGTGAGCGAGCGCTTTGCGCAGGCCCTCTGCCGCCCGTGACTTTGTCAAACGGTCCCGCATGCTGGCTCCCGGCAACCACCTACTATGTAAATTTCAGGTTCAGAGGAAGTACATATAAGTGTGGAAGAGGGTACATTTTACAGAGCAAATAGATATTTACAAAGAAATGTACCTAGAGGTAAGGACAGATACCCTGAGGGCCCAGGTGAAGCAGCCGGTTGATCCAGAAGACAAAAGTAGTCTGTGAAGGGAAAAAGAAAACACCAAGGCAAACTTCAACAGAAAACATGAATAAATTCTTTCGTACTAAATGTAAAAAAAAAAGTGTTTTGGGAAGTACAGAGGAGAAATGAAGAAAAATATTACAGGCCATGAAAAAAGAGAAGATGTTAGCTGCCTTAACATGTAAAACATATACTGTTAAACACAAGAGAAGAATGATAGCTTTTTCATTCTCATTGTCTAACGTTCTCACCAACTAATTAATTGCTTTTGCAGATTCTATCTGTGTCTTACTGCCTCAGATCCAGGTCCGGAAAACGGCACCTACTTTATTTTGCTCAGTGATTCTGCGAGCGGTGCAAACGAGAGGAGCCCAGCTTGGCACTCTGTCCTCGGGGCCTGGCGCAGCTCCGGCCCGGCAGAAGCTGGCCCTGCCGACCTCGTGTTTCAGGCAGCAAGGTTTGGTAGTCTTGCTTGGGGAGTGAGTTTGCACATTTCACAGTTTGACAGTATATTACGACTGCCTGTTTTTATGCCTATCTCATTCACTTCAATACCAGTTTCTAGAAATTTAGACTAATTCTTATTCATTTAGAAAAATTCTCAGTGACCTAGCATAACATGAGGAATGGTAAAATAAAATACCCATAAAGGCCAATCACACACATCCCCCCACCCCTTGCCAAAAAACATAGCCCATATAAAGCATATAAATCAGATAGAGCTTGGTTTGGGGCATGTGCGAAAAAGATTTCCCTTTTCCGCACAGCATAGGAATGCACAGTAAGCCTTGAGTGTCACGACATACAAGTGTCTTGAGAATAAATACACTTAGCGGAAGCCCCTACTGCGTTAATACCTGGGAAAACAAAAACAATCAAATAAACCAGTGTTTTAAAATCATTTCTGGAATATTTGCTTTCTCCAGTGCAAGAAAACACAAATCCTATCCAAAGACAGAAATGATTTAAAATAAATTAGAATATGGTATTGAGAGCTGTCATTTGAGTACAAAAGGGAAATTTCTGCTTATGTGGTATAATGACAGTATGACACTGAGAGATGGAACTGGTGCTCCGAAGTGTGACACTCTCTCTAAGCTGCCTGGTGGCTGTACTGCAGTTGCAGACCATGGCACCCAAGAAGAAGACCTGTGCATCCTAGAAAAGGGGGCGTGGTTTGACAAAACACACACACACACACACCTGAAAATGAACATCTCTTTGTATACACTTCATCAGTAGCTTTAAAATTGTTTTCAAGATTACATAATAATAAATAAAGTGACAGTATCAAGGGCAAAAAATATATTTTCCTGTGGGGTCAGATCGGTATATGGAGCAGTGGGGACAAGATAGGCAAATGTGACAAAAAGGCATAAGAAAGAATACTTACCAGTTATTATTACTTTTTAAAAAAAATCTTCTGGTTTTATAAATTCTATCTTTTTGGTTAATCCCAAGTTCTTTCTTTCATCTGAAATACCTTAAAGGTGTGTGTAAATACAAACAGGCAACAGCACACATATGTGCAAGTGCACACTCCGAATTGTTGGAATATGGCTGCTAGGCGGTGGTTTGTAATTTTTTTGCCTGCCATGGGATAAGTCTTCAATAAGTGTGTGTTTGTGTGAACACTGTTAATAAAGATGTATTGTCCCTTCACACATTCCAAATTAAATACTAAAGTAAAATGTCAATTTAGAATTTTTTTTATCATTCAAACCATTTGCCTAATGTAATAATTTCAGAATGCGGTATATCCTTTGTTCTATGTTGAAATTAAAAAAATGTAAAGTAGACCAAAGACAAAAGGTCGCACAACACCCTTTGATATGTGCATAGGGCTTTCATTGAGCTATGAGAAAAGCAGTCTCTAGTGATGCTACAAATGTCTTTTTAAAAGGTGGCTGACACTGTAAGGTGTAGTAGCTGAGAAATCTATGTAATCTTGTTTGATGTTAAATCCAAGGGCAAAGTACTGATTCTATTGCCCAGAGCAGGACTGTTAAATGAGCAGGAGGCATCTACTTTTAGGTCTGTCTCTCAGGGAATTTTTGAAAGAACGCTCAAATATGATTTTAAGAAATCTATTTAAATGAAAAAAAAGGACATGATTTTTGTAGTTCTTGATATGAAAAATTTAAATTGACTAGAAAAATACTTTGTGTTATAAGCACTAAATTAGCATTTATTACATTTAAATAAAGTTAGAGAATGAAAAAATATTGTGGTAGTATAGAATGTAACTGAAAAGCAAGACCTTAAGAGATTGACATGTGAAGTCCTTGTGCATTTATTGAAGTTTCTGAGGAAAATGATTTGTAATAATGTGTCACTGATTTTCTGGGCATAAAGGTGACCTGGAACCAAATCAAATAATGAAAACTAAGTAAATTTATGAGAACAAACCAAGGGTACTTTAGATTATATGAATGAGACCTATTAACATATAGTTCTATGAACTGTATTTTTAAAAGATACATAAGTTGTAAAATGTGAAATAAAGACATATACTTTATCAAATCATAAGAATGGCATTTCTGGAGACACAGAAAAAGGAAAAAAAATTGGCTTGTATATTTTTCTATAATGCCTCTAGCTGCTACCATGAGATTCACATTGCTTTTTCCTCATTCTTCATTATCTTGTCTTCAGGAGATATCAATATCTAAAATACCTGCAAAACTTTAAAAATACAATAAACTGAGGGGATCATCTAACAGCAAGGGCAAATGGTCAATGTAGCAAACATGAAAAAGCCTCAAGGTTAGGAAAAGATTATTGTATATTTCACAGTGCCAAACATTGTTCAATAAATAATACAACAAATGTGAAATCTACAATGTCAACTAGAGACGGAGGCTGGGGATATTACAGACTGACATTACTGTAATTAAGGAATGAAAAAAAAAGCAACATCTCAGGACATAACAAAGTACACCATCTGTGCCTGCCAACTATAAATATTAAATATGGAAAAAGAAAAGACAAACAAAGCCAATATAAGCATTGAGTCATTTTGTAAATTCATAGAGAGTCAAAGAAAATCAAAGAATCATTATAACCTTTAAATGTTTCTAAGGGTAATTTGTTGATAAAAGAAGCTGGCATCACTTCATAATTTACAAAGGGAGATAGAAGACAGATGTCAGTAGCAGATGTACACTTCCCAGAAAGGGGAAGAAGGAATGCTGAAGCAAATCAGAATCATTTACAAAATAGAGATCAAATAAACTGGAAAAAAAATAAAGACTGAAAAACACTAGTTTTATGGAGTTGGCTCAGTTGTCCTATCAAATCAATACAAATCTGTAGGTCATATACCTCTCAAATTCAGATGTGGCATGGATGGAACAGACAAGTTATTGTTGTCTTACTTCATATATAGCACTGTGCCCAGCCAAAAAAACACCTCAAGCTAAAGGAGACAACTAGCTTCAGAGACCTCAAGAGAAGACCAAATACAAAGTATACAGAAGGTCACACAGGTCAGTAGGTTAAATTCTTCAGGACATGGTCGAACAAGGGTGATTCTTGCATCCATCAACCACCCATAAACTCAGCCACTCATTCACCATCCATCCTTCTACAAATAATTGAGAGGTTATTCTAAATATATCTTCCAATACAGTATGGTTAAGGGTGGTTTAGAGGTAAAGTAGATATAATAAAAAATATTATTGATTTCAAATAAGGGCTCTTTATTGGATTTGAATAAACATTGGACCTTACTCATTATTTAAATGCTGGGGTGCAAATTTGATTTACCTAATTATTTCCTGAGTACTTCAAAGTAAGAGTAAGATGAGAGAAATTACACTTTGTATTTCACTCGATTATTTCTTTTATATATATCTGAGTGCAAAATATGTATAATGCACACATACACTTACTTGTATTATAGAGATGCATACATGTGTACCAAAGTGTGTATATACATAATATATTATGTGTACATGTATGTGTATATACGTAAATACAGGTGGAAAATAATTATTCTTAGATTCAGTGATAAAAGTGGCCACGTATATGATGACTTAGCTGAAAAAGTATTTAAGACTCATCACTAAAACTGATTGAAATGTAAACATATACGAGGCCTGCCCAGAAAGTATCCATCAATGTACTGTGAAAAATAGAAACATTTATTGAAGATACAAGAAACATTGTACATAGGACAATGACTCCTCAGTCCCCTTCAAAGTAGGCACTTTGGGACCTTACACAGTTAGCCCAGCATCTCTTCCACTGTTCAAAACACTCTGCAAAGTTCTCTGTTGGTATCATCATCAGCTGCCCTGTCGTATTTTCCTGAATTTCATCAATTGCCTGAAATCTCTTCCCTTTTGAAGATTGTTTTAGTTTTGGGAAAAGGCAAAAGTTGCAGGGTACCAAATCTAGGCTGAAGGGGAGCAGAGTTACCTGGGTGATTTGATGTTTCATCCATTATCTCTGCAGGAGACATGATATGTGATGTTGTGATGTTGTGAAGCTGTCAGTCACCACTTGTCCATAGCTGTGGCCGTTTCTGTCCTAATGCATCTTTCAACCAACAAAAAACACTGAGGTAGTACACTTTATTAATTGTTTGGCCTGGAGGGGTGTACTCATGATGGACAACAATTTTCCAGTTAAAAAGCACAGTTAACATGGTCTTGATCTTGCTGCAACTTTACCGTGTCTTCTTCAGGCATGGAGAACCAGGTGCCTTCCATTGGGATGACTGGGCATTCATTTCTGGATCATAACCATAGAACCATGATTCATCTCTGCTTATGACCTTATTCAGGAAATCTGGTTCATTGGGAGTGGTTTGAATCAAGTCATTAGCAACTATAGCTTGATGTTCCTTTTGCTCTGGTAACAGAAGCTGTGGAATGAATTTTGCCACAACATGTTTCATGCCAAGATCCTGTGTCAAAATCTCAGACACAGTAGTTTTTGAAATCCCCACATCAGCTTCTATAGGGCCCGGAACAAATAACATCCTTTTTTATTACAAAATCTTTTATTACAAAATCATAAGCATGCAATTCTCTAACATAACAATATCACACTCAAGCATACCATATGACATTTTATGTGAAGTGTTCAAATTAAACCTACAAATTATTACACCCATATTATTAGCCTACCACTCACACTCAAGCAAGCATTACTTCTGCTGGATCCTATATTTCTCGCACTGTCAGTGGCTGGTGGTTTTTGATTGCAGCCTGTACATGTTCAACATTCTCAGGTGTTCTTGTTGCAGGCTTTCCAGAATGTGGATCACTTCCAACAGATTCTTGACCATTTTTGAAGCATTTGTGCCACACTTTTATTTGCACTGCACTCATTGCGTCATCCTTGAAAGCCTTCTGAATCACCCAAATAGTTTCTGCAGAAGAATGTTCAAGCTTAACACAAAATTTGATGCAGATTCATTGCTCTACCCACTCAATCATTTTGAATGGGACAACCACACAGTACATGTGCTCACTCAGTGGTGTCTATTGCCCCCACTGACTAGTACAGTGAAGTCATCCTTGTTCAAGCATGTGCATTCCAATCCACTCTCCTTGGCTGCCAGTTCACATTGATATCAAGCAAACTGTTATATAATTATTTTGCTATTTTATCCCTTATCTTTTATCAGTTTCAAAAAGAAGATAAACAGTAAGACAGAGATTTTTAAAGCTGGTAATATTGATTACACAGACTCCCTCTTTCTCTTCTTTGTGACCCCAAAGATCTTTCTCTTTCAGAACCAGTTATCCAACTCCAATCTATTCCACTTAGTCCTTCTTAGCAAAAGTTTCAAATAAATCCTCTTATCCTTTTGAATTTACAAAATATTTAATACCAATTTAGCCTTTGGTAAACTAACATGAAAAGCAAAATGGCTTAAAAGAAAATACTGCATTGGAAAAAGCAGTAGATTCTATTTAGTAAATGTGTTCTTAGTTTACTGCCCAATTTATTTTGTTTCTACAGGCAGAGGTTTATTTCATGCATACATCAAACCATACTTAATAGAAGCCCAAACAACTTGTAATATTATTCACTTACATAATCTGTAGGTATAAATAATTTCAAATCTCTGGCATTATTGGACTGCTACTATTTGAGGAATATTAAATTAGGTAATATAACTCTCAAATTTACAATAAACCTGAGCTCAGTTATGGTAAGTCATGAGTTTCCTTTGTGAACTTTCAATAGAATGACTAGATGCGCTGCCCATCATATACCTATTGTTGATCTCAAAAGAACCAGTTGAAAATGGAATAGCTTAACACAAATTCACATTAATACAAGTAATCCGTGATACATGTGCATGCATATACATATACCTCATGTTTTACCAGGGACAGTAATGATTTTTGCCTACTATTTTCCGATATTATTAATAGTATCTCCTTTCATATATATTTATATATATTCACATATGTATCTACATGTCATATTGATATGAGCAAATTAAATAGCTCATATTGTAACCCTTAGTTCTCTGAGGGTATTTTTCATGTGTCCACAAGTTTACATGCAATTATGTGCATGTGTACTCATGGATATACTCACACACATTTGCATAAAATATTAAGTATTCGTATACACTAGTAGACTTTTCTTTGCATCATACTAGTTCATGGCTGTAGCTTTAGAACAATGTTGGTATAGCTGGAAACTAGATTTTTTTTCTTTACTCATATATAAACATTAGCTATTATGTTAAAATATTTTTCTTGTCTCCAGCTGATTATTCTGATATAGTGACATGCACAAGATAAAAATATTTAGAAAGGATAAAGCTATTTTTGTTTGGTGGTATCGTGGATCTGATTAATAGCAAGAGCTACACGTAGGAAGCCTTGCAATTTTCATTGCACACATTGCAATGAAAATGTTTCCAGGGTTACTACATGAAACTGAAGACCTTTTGCCTTAAAAGCAGTGGAGGATAAGTTGTTTATAAATGTTTTCTGTGTATGTGAAGTAGGATTTAACTTAAAGAAGAGCATTCAAGTGATGCATTAAACATATGGTATTGAAGAATGAACTATATCACTTCTAAGACAAAGTCATTTTTTCATGACATTTAAATGTGTTGTGTCACTGGCAGCTACATTAGTAATCTTTTGTTTAATTATTTTTATTTACTTATTTAATTTTAGATAGAGGGGAAGGGAAGGAGAAAGAGAGGGAGAGAAACATCAATGTGTGGTTGCCTCTTGTGCGCCCCCTACTGGGGACCTGGCCCGCAACCCACGCATGTGCCCTGACTGGGGAATCGAACCAGACACCCTTTGGTTCTCAAGCCAACCCTCAATCCAATAAGGTACACCAACCAGGGCTACATTAGTAACCTTGACAGTAAAAGGCAATAATGATATGTAAAATATGGGACGGATCATTTCTTTCCCATTTTGAAACAAAAGGAAATAATTTTCAAAACATGTAAAGGTCTAAGAAACTAGATACTTTGGATAAAGTAGTGGATAAAACGGAAACAATAAGCTTATTATAAGCTTTTACTAATGGCCCCTAAATATTTAGCCTGAATTAACACCTGACATTAATAATTCTTTTCCCCCTACAACTACTTTAAAAAACCAAACTTTTCTTCACTACCCTACATGAATCAATTTGAGGCTTCTATTCTTCCCATGAGTGTTCCTCTAAACATTTCCACCTCTACCAATACTGTCTTTAGAAGAAAGTCTTGTGAATAGAAAGTTACTACTCCCATTGACTGACAGGCAAGGTTGTAACAAAATGAGCACATATCCCATCTTCCTACCCATCATGAGAAGTAAGGGAGCCAGAGAGGGTAGTGGTGATCAGGGTTGGATATCAAAATTTAAGTCTTTTAGAAAATTAAAAAAAAATTATTAACACCAGTTTCAAGCTTCAGGTATATAATAGGTTTTAAATGTGTCTGCTGGTAAGAATAAGAATGCAAAGTTCAAAAAGCTGGTCTAGAGGACTGTCAACTCAGGAAAATGGAAGGATCCCCTAGACCCACAAAGCGCATTTGGAAAGACAGGAGTTGGCAATGACCACAGTTCTTAAGAGTCTGAAGATTCAATGTGTTTGTGTATGTATGTTTAAATTGCTTATTTTTCCTAAACAAGATAATCAAGTTGGAGATTTCCCCTCCATCCTTCCAACAGAACATACTCTATCTCTAGAATATATGTGAAAGGCACCCTAATATGCAAATAGTCCATACCCATATTTGAAATTGAAGTCCTTGTATCTTGCTTAGCCCTGATCCTGTGGCAAGATATATTCTAGATCCTTAATGATTAGTGGACGAATTCTTAAATGGGACTTTTCCTAAACTGCAAACCCTAATTATAGTTAATAGTTTAATGATGTAGTCCTAAAGCAACAAATTGATTGTTCATGTACATAATTCTTTAAGGTGTTTGGGTTTTTTTTTGACATAAACATAATATAACCACAGGAATGACAAAGTAATTGACAAGTAATTTTGAAAATGAGAATTACTATGTTGAGTCGAATGCCCATTAAAAGTTGATTCTAAATTCAAAGTTTTGTAGCGAAAACTGCATCAAAGATTTAAAAAACCATTTTATTTCTGCATGTATTTTGCAAATATGAACATTTTATATAACAGTTGATGTTTGCTAATGGAAATTTTTATATTTCCTAAATACTCAACAGATTTTACTATTTGTTTCTTTGAAAGGTGAATCCAAGTTAATAGTAATTAATATTTTGTTTGAAATAAAGCATGTACCTGCAAATAGTAAATTCTCAAATATTATTGCTGATACAATTATTAGTTTTACATTTCTAATCCTATTTTTTGTTCATTTCTTCATACTACTTGATCATAATATCAATTGCATAATTAAAACATCAATAAAATTTTTGGTGGTATTAAAATAGCATACAGTCACTACTGCATTTCTATAGATTTGGGTGAGAGCAAGATTGCATTTAGTCAGCCCCTTTTGCCTTAAAATATTTACTCACGTGCTTTTCTAAAATATATATTTCCAAAAATAGATTATTTAGATTCTTTTCAAATAAAAGACAAGTAAGATGAAAAAATAAAATCTGGAAATTTCTTACTTCTGGCCATACAGCTTATTTTCAGCTCAATTAAGTTTAAAGATTTGTTGGCTTTTCCCTCTAGTATCCCCGGCTGGTAGACTGTCTTTTTCTTTTTGAATACCCTTTAACCCAACTGTTTAGGAAGGACAAGGCAACTTCTTAAAATTCTGCCTGCGTTCTCAGGAAATGTCATTCACTGGCAGGGCTCCCAATGTGCAGCACAGCTTGATCCCCCTGCACAGTCCCCAGAACAGCCAGGCCTGACACTGGGAAGCTCCTTCAATGACAGGCATTCATTTATCTGAACTTAGTCTGAACTTCGAGAGTATTTTGTGTTTTTTTTTCTAATGTAGTCTGAGGGGCACATTCTGATGTGTCTGTGTCGCGTCAGTATTCATTCTCTAAAGGTAGTTTTATGCAATAGAATGGTTTTGAGGGGATTCCTTTTTCTTTATATTTTTAGTGGGAGTCCTGAAATATCTGAGTGAATAAGATTTTAACACATTTTTGGCAGATTCCTTGTTTTAGAATTGCAGTTTGGTTTTATTTCATGAGAGGGTAAAACTTAAAGTTCGCTCATTTAATTTCCTCTTAGAAAAAAGAACAAAAGTAAAAATGACACAGTGTAAATTTTAATGATAGGATTTTACACAGAATCTATAGGGGCTTTTAAAATTTTTAGATGAGGAGCTTTAAAAATCAAATCAAAATTCCACAATGACAGATTGGAAAAAGATGCATTGTGCGTATCTTAAGCAACATAATATTATAAAATTCATTTGCAGATATATTTTTATTTACCACAAGGCTATATAGTTAAAAAAAATCACTTTAGATGCAGCATCTCTTGGTAAAATCCTGTATCTACCAGTTACTACTTGTGAAAATCTGAGCAAATTTCTTAACTTTTCTGTGTGCATCTTCAGTTTTATTTATTTATTTTTAGAGAGGGGGGAGGAGGGAGAAAGAAGGAGAGAAACATCTGTGTGCAAGATATACATTGATTGGTTGCCTCTCACACGCCCCCAACTGGGGACCTAGCCTGCAAAGCAGGCACGCACCCTGACTGGGAATTGAACCTGTGGCCTTTCGGTTCTCAGACCAGCACTCCATCCACTGAACCACAGCAGTCAGGGCTATTTTCAATGTTAAAATAAGGATAAAAATAGTACTTAACACAGAGGAACTATGGATAATTAAATAATCTACATACAATGTTTACTATTGTGACGGGTGCTCAGTGAGCATTCACTAATTGTAAGCAATTAGTTGGTGTTAGCGTTTCTAGGCTTCATTCATCCCCAAAGTCTATTGTTTACAAAGAACATTGCTTTTTCAATTAATTTCACGTAGTAAAATAAAATTTAAGTTTATGCAAAAGTTATATATTTGGAATTTCATATTTCTTATTTAAGAAAAACTGTGAAGTCTTATTTTATGATTTTACAGTTCTATATAATCTATATTATATCTGGGTTAAATCCAGTTACGGGGAAATTTTACTCCAAAGTATAAATTAGGAGCAATCCTTAGACAAAGTCTGTCTCTTTCCATTGACCTACCTTGTAGTTAAAATTATGTTCATTTGACACATAATTTTTTATCACATAGATATTCCCTGTAACAAATTTAATGTCTTTTCATTAATAATCTGAATTTCTTTGTATGTGCTATATATATTCTATAGTCCTGATGTAGGCGTCATTGTCATGGGTCCTTTTGCTCATTGACTTAACCAAATCTCTTTGGTCCTTGTTCAGTTATCTTGTCATAAAGTCTTTTATACAATGGTAAAGATATTCCATATATAAAGTGATTGTAATGTTGTATTCAAAATAAGCCTCACCTGTATTCTTGCAATAGAACAGTAATCAAATTTGATACATTCATAACTATACTAAAACATATACACAAATATAGACATAAAATAGATTTTAAAATATTCCATGATTTATATTATAGATTGCTTTTTTCATGTAATACTGTAGCAATGTTTCCATAGATCATTCAATATTTTAATATCATTTGCAATGGATTCAATTGTGATATATCATGTTCTATGTTTATGTTTCCAATTAATTAAATAAAAATAGCTTAATTTGGACATTTATATTGTTCCAAAATGTTGATTATACAAATAGTGAACTAAGAGATGAAATTTAACTTTTGGATAAAGAAATCACTGTTTACATACAGATTCTTTAGTGAAAGTTTATTCAACTTATTGAGTAAAAAGCGTAATGCATTTACTTTTGCTGCTTGTTAAAAAACATGCGCATCTGATTCAAAGACCTAGCTCCAGGTGCAGTTTTTGACACAACTGGCAGACTTCTTTCATAATAACACATATTATACTGTGTTTATTCAATTAAAGCCTCTCATATTCACTGAAGGAAATTTCACAATTACAGAAAGTATAAATAAATTTCACACCAATATGCATTTGTTATATGTATATAATATCAAAATAATATATAATATAATATAAAATGTATATTATTTATGATTTATATATTCACATTATTATATGATAATATAATCTATAGAAATTATATAAAATATACTTTATATATATGCAAATACATATAATTTCCATTCCTTTTTCATTCCTTGATATCTCATTTTATATTCTGGAAACTTTATGATTACAGCTTTTCCCCTAATTTTAAATTTTCATATAGGAACAATTTAAATAATTTTTTGCTTCTTTTTCACTGAGTGTTGAATATAAATATTTTCCTTAATTTTACTAACTGATTTCTACACTTGATCTTAGCCAAAAGGCTGAGAAGTTATACTAATTGATTTCTTAGGTAGCTTATTAATGTATTTTCCTCCCTAAAACCTACATATATTTATAAATGTCTTTGTGTATATTTACTTGCAAATATATACATACATATTTTTGTGTATTTATATTTACTGTACATATTTGTATGGATATATATGACTGTGCATATATGTATATCTTTGTTATCAGATTATACACAAACACATTGTAAAGAATTTAAATTTCATATTAAATACAAAGAATGTACATAAAGGTGTGTTTTAATATGTATTATAATTTATTTGTGTCCTTTTATAAAATATTTTTGGATCTAAACTGTCTGACCTTTATGGCATTTGTTGACACTTGTTTTACAATATTTTTAAAATTATGCGGTGAATAGTCCATTAACTAAATCTGTGTTCACACCCTTTATAAATTCTTAGAATAAATCCCTACATATAGAAATGATTTGTAACACATTTTCAAGTGTTTGTTTCATAATGACAAGACACCTGTAGAAGGTAGGAGCAATCTCCTAACTTCTGTAGAAATATGCTAATTTAAGCCTAACACACAAATATTTATACATTTAAAGATCAGAAATTTAACATTGTAAACCTACAATTCAAAGTTTATAAATATTAATTAAAATCTCATTTATTTGTATTTTTTGCTTATTAATTATATTAAAATTGCACCTATGTTTTTTAGTTTAGCACGGTTCTTTTCTGTACTGAGTGTCCTGTTTTATATTGTTTGTCCTATTTTATTTATTCTGCTACTGTTTCCACTATTGTGAAATGTTTCCATGTTAATTACTTTATTTGTTTAGATTTATATGATTCAAGTAGTTTTCCAGGTTACTTTTTACCTTCATATTTTATATACAGTATTATAATTATTTGATGAAAATAATCTTTGAATTTTGCATAGTAAAATCTGTTAGTGCTAAAATCTTTTTTATCACTTTATTTAATAAAATCATTTCATCTCAAAATTTAACTTTACAAATATTTTTCACAGTGATACTTTATCATATTTTACAACATATAGATATCAGATCCTTATATGTACATAATTTAGCTCTTTTATAGCTCAATGATCTAGCTGTGGTTTAATTTATTTGTGGAAATAAAAAATAATTTTATTTTTCCAAGATATACATAATCCATTTACTTATCTAATTTGTAGGGAACCTAAGGAAAAAAAATAAATTTTTTGTGGAATTGTATTAAAAGTACTTACAAACTTAATGATACTTGACATATTAACATAAATGGGTCAAATTAACATGAATAATTAACATGAATGGGTCATAATATGTCTTATTTTGTTTATTAATGATTTTTTGTTATTCACAAATCTACAGTAAATAAATACCTAATATATGGAATTTTAAAATAAATTTCCATGTTTCATCATAAATATTTGGAGTTTTATATTCATTTTAATATTTCCTCATTTAAAATGAAATAACACATATAAAGTGCCAGTGTTGAGAATGAACTCAGGCTCTCCAACTCCAAAAATTATTCATTTAAGTGGCATGCAAAATTGTTGGTGTATAAATTAACTTTGTTTCCTTGTCTGGGTGTCCACCCTACTCGTGTATTTATTTTTTTACCAAGCTTAATTGCTGAGTTCTTTCATCAGCTCTATAGTTTTTATTGATTCGCTTTCATTTTATAGACAGGGTATCATTTGTAAATATTTCCAATAGTTGTACTTTGTTTATTTTTCTATTTATTTTTCCCATTTATTTGTGATTTTTTTTTCTGTTCTTTTAGAAATATGCTAGGCTTATTGCATGTGTTTATTCCTTAAGTAATTATTTAAACAATGAATTTCACCCTACTAATTAAACTCTAACCCACCAGGATTTTATATTTATTTTCAATATCTTTTTAAAAGGGTAAATTTTCTCAGTAGACAGAGACCCTGGTTAATATATGTATTTCCACTTGGTGTGGAAAGACAACTAGGGACTTAGGTTAAAATCTACAGATTCTTAGCATGGATAGACTCACCAACTAGGGACTCAGAAAAAACAAGATTGGAACATTAGTGACAAAGGGGATTAACATGGATGGCTCTCATAGAATGGGTCAGTGGTGTGAAGATATTTATATCTCTCATAAATGCCCGCCAGAAAGTATCAGTCTAATGAGGGATGTAATAAACTGTTCAATACAATGTTGCAGATGTCAGTTAGACGATTGTCTCAGCCATCTTTTTGCTTGCTTAATGCACTTGCATACAAATCGTTCATGGTGGCAGAGAATGAGGCTAAATACTGATTTAAAAACATGGGATTTCTCGCACCAAGGCTAATCTTGCTACTTTCACTACTGACAAGGTTGCAAAATGATACCAAAGGCCAACTGGAGCCCTATAATATCATAATACCCTGGAAGACCTGCTAGCAGGTAACAGGTTTCTAAGAATCTACATTTTTCATTAAGTGGTTGGGTGGAGGCTAAAATTTCTCACTAAAGGATAAATATATTTTTATGGGTATATATACGCTTTCTCTGCTGAACATCATTATTTAATAACTTGTAGAGTATTTATTGCTTGGCATCTTTTAAAAATCCTCTCTGTACACAGGAATAATTCACACATCCTATACTATATAATAAATCCCTTGAAATCTCTGGTATACCATTTATTCCATAATTCAGAGTTACTTGGCTCCATAAAATTGTTGAATGAGTTGCCAAAGAATAAATAATGGAAAAAAAACATTTTGTGAGGTGGCGGGGTGCATTTCTATAGCAGATGATATATACATGAAACTGACAGCCCATGCATGAAGATTTGTCCCCATAACCAGTAATAAAGTGTAGGCATCACGCAAAGTTATGATAGTTGTGAGAGATACTTCTCATAACTGCATGCAGTAACAAGAATATCTTTTTACTTCCCTTCCACATTACCCAATGTTCACTGTGTGTGGAGAAGCCACAGCCATCAGAAACATTTCAAAAATAAGTATCATCTTCCACATCTATGTGCTTCCTAAGCTGTATATGAAATTGTGTTACTGAGTGAGTTGTGCCATTCACAGCAAGGTAGTCAGAAACTGTTCTCGTGAAGCCCCGGGAGGACTGAGCACCTCCACCCAATTTAGACTGTAGGTGCTGCCTCATGACTTCCACCAAATATAATGAGGTAAGTCCTCAAGGACTGAAGAAAAAAGTACCCTGGAAATAAGATAAAAATGAGAGTTTTATCATAAATGGGTGATTAAAAGCTTTTTCTGTATCAACCAATACGATAATGTGATTTTTATCTTTCATTTTGTTTATGTGAGATGTCACACATACTGATTTGAAAATATTGTATCAACCTTGCATCCCTGGAATAAATCACTCTTAGTTATGGTGTATGATCCTTTTCATGTATTTCTGGATCCAGGTTGCTAATATATTGTTGAGGATTTTAACATCTACATTCATTGGGAATATTAGCCTATAATTTTCTTTCTTCGTAGTGCCTTTGTCTGATTTTGGAATTAGGATAATAATACTGGTCTCATAAAAAGAGCTTGGAAGTCTTCCCTCCTCTTGAATTTTTTGGAATAGCTTAAGAATGAAGGTGTTAGTTTTTCTTTGAAAGTTTGGTAAAATTTGCCTGTGAAATGATCCAGTCCAGGACTTTTGTTTGCTGGGAACTTTTAATATTTTTTTATTACTGCTTCAATTTCACTAGTTGTAATCAGTGTATTCAGGTTTTCTGATTCTTCCTGATTCAGTTTTGGAAGATAGTATGTTTCTAGGCATCTATTCATTTCACTTAAGTGGTCCAGTTTGTTGGCGTATAGTTCATAGTATTTTCTTATAGTCCTTTGTATTTATGCAATGTCAGTTGTTACTTCTCTTTCATTTCTGATTTTATTTATTTGTGTCCTCTCTCTTTTTTTTCTTGATATGTCTGGTTAAAGGTTTGTCAATCTTGTTTATCTTTTCAGAGAAGCATCTCTTGGTTTCATTGATCATTTGTATTGTTTTTTTTTTCTTTTTTTAGTCTTTATGTCATTTATTTCTGTTGTGATCTTTATTATTTCCTTCCTTCTACTTACTCTGGACTTTGTTGTTCTATTTAGAGTTATTTTAGTTGTAGGGCTAGATTGTCTGAGATTTTTGTTTCTTGTGGTATGCCTGTATGCTCTGTACTTCCTTCTCACAGCCACTTTTGTTGTGTCCCATAGATTTTGGGTCATTGTGTGTTCATTTCCATTTGTGTATAGGTTGTTTTTGGTTTCTTCTTTGATCTTATTGGTAATCCATTCATTGTTTAATAACATGCTATTTAGCCTCCATGTGTTTGAATTTTTTTGAGGTTTTTTTAAAATTGTGGTGATATCTAGTTTCACACCATTGTGATCTTAAAATTAGAAAATATGGATATTAAAGAATCCTGAGTAGCTAAAGCTATTGTATAACAAAGAACAATGTTAGGATGCTCTCACTTCCCAATGTCAAATCTTACTCCAAACTACAATGAATACAACAGGGCACTAGTTTAAGTGTAGTCATAGAGATTAGTAGAATGCAATTGATAATCCAAAAATAAACTTGTTATTTATGACCAATGGACTTTTGAAATTAAATTTATTGAGTGACATTGGTTAATAAAATAAGTAGGTTTCAATGTACAATTCTATAATACATCATCTATATATTGTATTATACATTTAAAATTCCAAGTCAATTCATTTTAGAGAAGGGTGGCAAGAAAATTAAGCAGGAGGAAAGGGATTAATAGTTTTTTCCAGCAAACAATGCCAAGAAAACTGGATATCTACATTAAATAAATATCCACATTAAATAAATCTAGGAAACTGGATGTTTTCTTCATGCCATAGACATTATAAATGAAAGTGGATCATAACCCTAAATGCATAGGCTTAAACACTTAGAATAAAATATGATTACATTTTTGTGACCTTGAGTTAGTAATGATACCATAAATATAAAATCAGAAGCACAAACATCAAAAGAAAAATAATTGCAATTTAAAAGATACTAATAAAAGTGTAAAAAGCCAACCTACAGAATGGCATAAAATAATTACAAGTTGTATATCTGAAAAGGCAATTACATTTAGAATACTAAAGAACACTTAAAAATTAATAATAGAAAGATAAATGACCAAGTACAAAATTGAGCAAAGGATCTAAATAAGCATGCCTGCCAAAAAACACGTGACCAATAAGTATATTAAAAATGATCAAAATTGTTAGTAAATATGTCGATATATAAATCATTGTCTCAGTGAGTGGGAATTCAACACCCACTAGGATGACTATAATTTTAAAAAAACAACTGTTTATAAAAAATTGTGAGAAATTAAAGAAATTATAATTCACATATACTACTGCAATTAAAGTGGTAGACCCCGCTTGGAAAACAGATTGACATATCCTCCAAAGTTCAAAGCTGTAGTTACCATATATTCCAGTAATTCCATCCTAGGTTTATATCCAAACATAAGAAAGATGTAAATTCACACAATAACATTGACATGGATGTTTATAACAACATTATTCATAATGGCCCCAATGTGGAAACCACCAACATATTATTAAATAGGTGAATATTATGGTATGCGGAGTATATCTGAATACAGCTGTTATATATATTTTAAAACCACACTTACTAGTAGAAAGGTAAAAGAATTATCTAAAATATAAATGAATAGTATTAGTAGTATTAGCTATGAACCATTTATTGGGGGTGTCCAAGAGAGAAGTTAAAAGCATATGGAATGTTGGGGCAATTCTTAGGTCAAGGCATGCTTGGTTGTTTGTCGTTTTGGATTATGTTTTATTTTTATCTAAAATGTCCACACAAGAATTTCTAGATGTATTTCTTACAAAATGAATCATCTTCCTTGAAAGTAATTTAACAAACACACACAATTAGGTATGTGCAATGTGCTTAATCATGTGTTCATTTTGTGCAGCTCTGATTTCTGTTTGGTTTTTATAAATTTTCAGACTATTCCAAGGTCTTTAACTTTTTATTTTGATTTTCTTAGGGATTTGAAGGCAATTCTCTAATATTTTTTAATAAGTATGTGATTCTGCAGAAGCTAATTACGTATCTGTGAACATTATGTCAGCTATATGAATTATACTAGAAAACAGAATAAATTCTCTTAGAATTTGCATCACAGTAGTATCAATGAGTAGGAATAAAAATAAATTTCAGAAAAAGTAAAATCAGAAATTTAGAAAAATAGTCATTGCATTATTTGAAGTTTTAAAATGTTGCTATATATCTAAGTTTGTGATATTGTTATAATTTAAAATATTCATACATAGTAAAGGTTACAAAAGCAGAAACAAGTAGTAGTTTGGTAGAAAGGATAATCTTCAGGGTTAATCTAATGCAGTCGTTTTGCAGAGTAGTGTGGTAATGTAAAAAGGATTGAAAACTAAAATAATGGAAAATTATTTTATTATTTAGTGTAAAAATCATGATTATTTCCTAATCCATAAAATTGTCAAAATATAAAAATATTTTAATATTTGTTATGAATGTAAAGGGAAATAAAAATAGAATATAATATTTATTTGATTGTTATTTAAAACATCAAAGAGTTTTTCTTTCTTTAAAAATACTTAAGAATTATTTGAACAATGTTTGCCTTGTGTTTAAGTTACAACTCTCAACACAGAGGTCATTTTTTAAAAATGCTGAGCAGATTGTTTTACTCCTTTCTAAATTTGGATTGGCCACCCACATTTAATCCTTTGTATTTTCAACTGTTAGAAATACTTTTGACAGTTGCTTTAAATTTTTATGTGCAATATTTTGTTGGTGTTACTTTTTCTAGGACATCTTTTTTTGTTACAATTACCTTCTGCATTTAAGTTGATAAGTTCACTTTCTCCATATCTCTCCAGAGTCTCTGGAAAGGCAGATTTACCAACTTTCAAGGTCAGGTATTTTCACTATAACTCTGTTTATGTTTTATTTCTATTTTCTCTTCCAGTGTTACTTTTCATTGCTCTGTTGCACTTTTAACTTTGTGAATATGACTGTAAATATCCATTTTGTAATATAATAAAAATGGAATTATATTGTGAGACAAGAAATCAGTAAAAACAACATACTTTTTGTCTGGGCATAAACAGAATAACTGCTCAGGGGGCAACCTTTGACGGACTTTGAAGGAAGTGACATAGCTTGTTACTGACCAGGATGCACACCTATGGTTTATGTAGTTGGTAATACATTTGTGGACTGAAAGAACAAAGTTTGCACCTTATGCACCTGATGACAAATAATACACCATGGCAATGAGCTATGAACCATGTCACTGGCGACCTGTGCTACTGGGCAAAGTCATGGAATCTGAAGTCTGTGCACATCTTAATGTTGCATGGTAAGATGGGCTGTATTCTACATAATCCACTCGAAAGTTCTGAATTTTAGGAAATTCACTTGTATAATTATTGAAAACATGACTCTCCATTTCCTTTGTTTGGTATTTGATGGAGATTTCACTGTCAGGTAAATTAGAAACCGAGGATCAAATCCTAAATTTCTCTACAGGGTTTCAACTCATAGGATTGAAAGAGTGATTTATACGACATAAATAAATTGGCTCTATTTTCTTATAAGATAAAAATAAAATATAAAATAAATGAAAATTATTACTTTATAAATTATAAAAAAAATTAAGGAGTCAGCATAGTGTTACAAATGCTTCATATAATTAATGTCATTTATCAAATTGCAATGCCAAGTGATAGGAATTTGATAAGTACTTTATAAAAAATGATCATACTTAATCATCATAACCCTTCTAAAGGTAAGTGTTACCTTCTGTATTATATATCTGAGGCACAGGTAGAATGAAATAATTTTACAAAGCTTTCACAAATAAAAATTTAAGATTCAATATATGAAAACTAATTTGCTCTAATTCAAAATTCCATCTTTGCTCTGTACCAAGAAAGATACAAATATTGACTATAACGATCTAATATTTAACTGAGGGTATACAAGATATGCATAAAAATATTTGTATCTGTTTGATTTCCAGTATCTGCTAATTTCACTGTAATTTTTGTTTGTTTTTGATGAGATTTGCCTTCTTGCTACTCTTGCTCTGCGTGCTGTGGTTTGCAAACTGAAAGTGCAGGCTTCACTTGGGAATGCATTAGAAATTTAGAATATGAATCCCACCCAGGACCTATGAAATTGAAACAATTTTAACAAAATGCCCAGAATATATATATTTTTTTCAATAAATTTTGTAAAGCAGCGATCTAGATTACCAACTACTACTCACTGCTTTCTGCTTAAGATATGCTTTTTATTAAAAAATTATATACCTTTAAAAAAACTTAATATATTGAAAAAATTAGCAATATTTATAATGCTGCAAGAGCCCTTATGAGCCCAAGCTTCCTTCTCACCTCAAAGGTGGACACTGTTTTAAAAATTTTGTTTATCCTTTCAATACTTTTCTTCATAAATATTACAAATGCATTCCCATTCAAAGCATTTTTAGTTTTCTGAAGAATATCACATTGTTGATATTTTTATTCACTTATTTTTTTTCTTTTTAGTTTACCATTATGTTCCTGAAATTCATACATATTAATTGTATTGCTTTACCTCATTTTTTTCAGTGTGGGCTAGAGTTCAATGATGAATATAGCAAAATTTATTTATTCTCTGGTTAATACACACTTTTTGTTGTTTTCTGTTTGGAGCTACAACAATTATTGCTGCTCTAAAACCTGTATACATTTCTGGAGTATACAGGGTCAGGCAAAAGTAGGTTCACAGTTGTGTGTGAAACTTTATTCTTGAATTATTTATTAATTATTTTATTATTTTATTGTTTTATCTATTAAGAACTGTAGAACCACTTTTGCTTCATATTGCATACCTAGAAATTGGAGTCGCTGTATCAGAAGTTATATACATTTTATGGTTCTAAATATCTAAAATGTTTCCAAATATTTACTCTCTATTTATGTATTGCCCTCACCATGGGCCAATAACAAGCAGTGCAATTCTTCAGCCACAATTTAAATAATACTGAATTATAGTGAATTGATTATGTTGAATTTTCTGAAAAACCAAACAAAACTACAGTTAATCACAGCTTTTTCCATCCTGGTATTTTATGACTCTTTTACATGCAACAGATGGAAACATTTCCCATTTTGAAGAAATGGGATAATGCATTCACAGGTTAGGTTATTTCCATTTATTAATTTATTACTTTATCAATATTTTATTGAATGGCTATTTTGTATCACACACTGATAAATTTTTTGAACACATATGGCATTTTAATGAAACATACATTAGAGCTCATTTGTGTAACAATGCATTAGCAACAAAGGACAATGTCCATATTTTGGAAATGTTATGGAAAATATTCACATATACTTCTTACAAGCAAGTATCTTATAAGAGGAAATTAAATAGTATGTACAAAAATATATAACAAATTTGTCCATAAAACTCGTTTTGAATTAAGAGTTTAATAAATCAGAGGTGTATATATCATTTTCAGTTTGCCGTTCCATAGAAATTTTGATTTTTTAAAATATGGTAATGAATTACACTTAAACTTGAAATATATTAGCAATCACTTTTTTAAAAAAGTATGCATATATTCGTAAGGTTTGCTCTGAAGTTCAAGAACTTGTGAAAAAGGTCTAAAAGGCTGTCTTCACACTACTGCAACTGAGGGCAATTATTAAGTCTGCCCGAAGCTAGGTAATATAACTGGATGACTAATTCAAAGGCTCATTTTAGTGAGAAGACTGCAAAAGTTTGAATGAGTGGTGGATTTATAGAACCATAAATTTGGGTAAAGTAGATTAGTAATCAATTAGACATAAACATGTTTCAATTTTAAAAGTTTAATCCTATATTAGAAAGGCTTATACTTTTAGATAATTTAAAAGTGGATCCTTGGTTTATATTTGTTTGAAACGAATTTTCTCATTATCATATAAAATTATATCTACTCCCACTTTTTATTTATTGTTAAAATGATTTTTTTCTTGTCGACAAAGAAAACAAGTATTTTCTTATGAAGAGTAGTAATCACCACATTAATTTCTTGACTGTTATAAAAAGAGAATTGTCTTCTCTCAGGTTTTCTTATTTCCTGTTGTGCCTACCTGTATTTGCCTTCATAATAGCTCCTGAATTTTTTTAATTTAAATATTTTGTTCTATATTTTCCTAATATGCATATATATGACTTTTACTTAATTTATTCTATAATACTTATCAAACACATCATTTATATTCAAAGTCTTTGATCTCTAAGGACCTTGTAGTACAAAGACATACAGATGTTTCATCTTGGTGTCCATGAGAGTCATTAATTATCTATTGATCACTCATTCCTTTAAGAGATTTCAGTGATGAAGCTGCTCTCTGAGAACTCCTAGTCATTGATTAGGCTTCGAATACATGTGGAAGATGCTGTCAACTGTCCATGGCAATATTCCTCCCTAGATTTTCTAAACTGGTTATGGATCACTTAGCATGAAATGATCTTTACTCAGGGAAAGCCCTATACCTTTGACTTTCTTTGAAAAAAAGTAAATAAAAATTTATTGAGGTATTTACTGGATATTATTTCAAATTATCTTAAAAATATTTAAAAGTTATTCATGAATGGAAATGCATTTTATTGAATAGATTTATTGGTGTAGTTTTTCCAATTACCATAATAAATATTCAACAAATCTAGAGAAAAAAAAAGTTGGTAATACTATTTCAAGAAATAAAAGATTTTAGGAGATTTTGGCAAATTATGTAAAATAACTAAATGAAAATACTAAAATTCAGTATTACAATATAAGATACTTAAAAAATTATTGGGAGAACACACTGAAAAAGAATAAGTATACTTACAGCATAAATATTCAAGTGGAAATACTGAGGGGAAGAAAAATTGAAAAAAGTAAGCAAGTCTCAATGACTTAGATGCCCTGGCTGGTGTGGCTCAGTGGATTCAGTGCCCATCTGTGAAATGAAGGATCTCTGGTTCGGTTCCCAGTCAGGGCACATGACTGGGTTGTAGGCCAGGTCCCCAGTGGAGGGCACATGAGAGGCAACCACGCATTGATTTTTCCCTCTCTTTCTCCCTCCTTTCCTATCTAAAATTAAAATAAAAATAAATTCTTTAAAAAAACTGACAGACATGGAGTATAATTTAATTTCCTAAAGAATAAAAAAGCCAAATATATACATATATATGGAAAAATATTGGGCAAAATCAATATGAAATGTAACCCAAATCCTGTATGATCAAATTAGTTTGAGGATGTCTAGTAGATCCCCTGGTCAACAAATATAAAGAAAATCATATGTAGACATACAATTTAACCTGATAAAAACTGTAAATGATGCAAAAGACTTAAAAGCAAATGTGGTAGCAGTGGGGGTTCTCATCATATACAAAAGAATCATAATAAGAACATTATAATTAATAAGAATATAATCCACAGAATAATTACTAGAAAAATAAAGAAGCTATAATGCAAAAGAAGACTATCTCTAAATACTGGCTGAATAGGTGAAATGGGTAACAAGCAACACAGAATTCTATGTCCTGTAAAGCCGATTTAAAAAATGAAGATGAGCAAAATGGTAGAGTAGACAGTGACCTGTTTTCATTTTTCATCTCCCAGAGAAACATCAAAAAAAAAAAAAAGCAGAGCCTGTTTTCTGTAAGGAGTTTGGAAGTTGTCACTCTCTCCCCTAAGAACAAGTAAGAAACCAAAGAGGGTGAAAAATCAACATCTCTTTTTAGATCTGTAAGAAGGGGCAGGTACGGGAGAAGCTCTTGCCACCAATACTGGAGAGGCACATATGATTACTGGGAGTGAGGTTTACCAGAACAGATGCATGAGTAGAAGTGCCTGAGGAACCAGTATCAGTCACCGGGGATGGGGAGAAGGAGGGTTATAGGAAAATCTACAGGGGGATCCTGTCAAAACGGGCTCACCATAATATTGAAAGATTTACTTCCAGAAGCCTGACCAGGCTACCACTGTAAAGACTGGAAAAAAATGCCCTCAGGCTTCATGCGGGGGATTATAAAGAAAACATTCTGAGATACATCGCAGCTCCCTGTTATTAAGCCCTTCCCTCTGGAACGGGGAATTGTTGTGTAATTTTTTTTAGAGTGGGTGTTTGAATTGATAAAAAATTTGGAAGCACAAGAGTGGTGATGGTTGTACACCATTATAAAAATAATTAATGTCATAAAAGTTACACTTAAAATGGTTAAAATATACATTTTATGGATTATATATTTACTACACAAACTGTTTTTAAAAAGAAGGCAAATTAATCTCACAAAATAATCTCTTGTGAGATCTCAAATCACGGGCCTTCTAGAAAATTTCACCATACATTCTTTCGTGATAGAATAAAAGTTAAAAAGATAAATAAGGTCTTAGTGCAGTGGTTCTTAACAGGAGACGATTGGTAATCTCCAGAGATATTTTTGGCTGTTCCAACTTACACCTGAATTTGTAAAGACAACTGGAAACTAATGAGTAAAATTCAAGGATTCTGCTCAACAGCCTACAACAAACAATCACTGTGCCAAAAATGTCAAAACTGCCTAGTGACCCCCCAGAACAATATTTGGGCTCTTCTACAATCTCTTGACTTCCAAGTTAATGTTTTGTATGGTTAAGAAGTTTAATGATTTTATAGTCCAAAAAGATCTAAAATATCTTTCTTCAATAAAAATGTAAATCAGCAAAGAAACAGCATTATTTTGATTAAAGAAAAAGCATCGTTTACCCTTTCTCAATGGACAACAATACTAGTGTTCATTTTCTAATTAATAAGGTAGTAGTAAAAATTCTGAAATAAATTCTTGAAACTGAAATGGATAATACCATTCTCAGTATATGAAGAGAGTAAATAGGAAATTCTAGGGATATAATACTCATTGGCCAGCATGAGAATAAGTAAGATTGGGCATGGTCCACTTCAATTTATCTTCAATTCTGTAAAGCAATAGGCCCATTCAGGCTAGGATACTACCCATACAGTGTATAGTTAGGCAACTTTATGTTCCTTGCAGTAAAAACTCAGTATGCATGGCTTAGTAGCTTTGTTTAAGACCATGCTGTTTACTTTAAGGAACACAAAGTTCCCCCTCACTTCCTGCTTCTCACAAAGCAAGGCTCAGCATGACTCCCCACAGAGTTTTACTTTTGTGTTGGAAAAGCAAATGCAAAGATGCCTCCACAAAGCAAATAAGCACTGAGGAAACTTGGCAAGAGGCTCAGGGGGAATGGCAGCACCTCAGGAGGGCGCGCACATGGCTGGTTATATGTGAGCTGTCCAGATGTGGAGTTGATATTGGCAATCTGAAAGAGACTAGACCATTTGGAGTACGTGGGAGAAAGTTTCAAGTTACCTTTTATTCTGAGGTCTTTTAAATTCACAGTGACAGCAGGATTCGGCTTTGTAGTCGCTCGCCTTCAATCCCTCACACGTACTCAGATGGTAGCAATCATCCCATAGTGACTCCTGAAACTGAGTGCAGTTTCTTACCTCAGCACATTCAATGATACTATGACAATTGTTGAAACTTTTTGCCTTGATGCAGTGCGTCTCTGCGACTTTATACCATGGTACTTGTTATATAGGGGCTTTCTGGTATTTTGATAACATTGTTCTCCTTAATACATTTCAAAACATGCATTTCAAATTCTGAATACCTAAATAAGTAATATCTGTTACATCGCGAGAAGCTCCTTATTGGCTAAGCACTGTCCTAAATATTTTCCAAGAAATGTTCATGTAATGTTCACAACTTCTCCATGAGGTAATATTATTATTACCTTTTTGCAAAATATGAAACCAATATATAAAGTTTGGAATGAGTAAAATCACAAGCCTAAAGATAACGCCTGAGTTAGAATCAAATTTCTTGAGCTCCAGAGTTCATTCCCAGTATTAAGTAATAATGCCTCCTTATAGCGATAGTATCATCTAAATGTATCTTCAAAGAAATGTTTACTTTATTGATTGTTATGTAAAAAGTTGGTCCAGAGCTACTCGTATTGGACAGAAAGCCATTAACAATCTCAATGAATATACTGAAAACCAGATACAATAAAGAAAAAAAATCACAAGATTGGAAACATTATTCAGGCAACTAACAATAATTGACTATAAGCCTTTTGTATTAATATAGTCTAGGGAATCATAAATCAACACTAGTAAATATAGTAAGTTCTATATATAGAAAACACCAGTCATTGGCTATGTAAAACATCTTCTGTATTTGGAAAAAGAAAAACCAGAAATCATAATTTCTATAGTACACTGAAACCAGAAGGAAAGTTTGAATAATTATCTCTCATACCTCAAATTTTAAATATGTGATTTTAGCACATTTTTAATCCAATTTTTCTGTTGTTAACTGGGAAAGAACAAGTGACATATACATTAAAAAACAAATTGAAGTCAAGAGCATACTGGGATTTATCAAAAAAGACCTTCAAGTTGCAAACCACATTTTGTGGTATATTTTCCCTAAAACTATGTCCCCTCCTACCTTCATTTCTTCTTTCTTCTTTGTCAAGCCTCTCAAAACTTTCAAAATTTTTATTTGTCCTCTAAATGCCATTCCAGTTGACAGCCTCTTTGTACAAAACAAAACAAAAAACCAATAAACCCTCCCATTATATACCATTTATCAACATATATTTTTTCTATTTTTTCTAATTGTGACATCTATCTTATTCAACTTTGTTTTATATACATGCACATTTTAGACTTGTACTTGCGATCATCTTCAATAAATTGTAAACAATAGAGTGGTAGCCTAGGTATATTATATCCTCAGCAGAATTGAAAAGAGAAAGAGATAGGTAGTTAATAAACAATTAATACATGCATAACATTAAGGGAAATTAGAAATAGAAAACACTAACTTTTGGCCGTGATACATACTAACAGAAAACTAAATCCTTTCCCAAATATTAATTTACACAAAACCTTTTTTAGTGTTTTTGACAATTTAGTAAATTTCCTTATATTAAAATAAAATTTTAAAACCCTCAAAGCTGAAAATGTACTACAATTATAGTACTTGTCATATAGGATATAGGTAACATTATTAATCATATCAACAGCTGTTAACCTATAACTATTTGTACCAAGTATGCACGTCTATCTGGTATCACAATAATTTAAGGTTGTTGGGCAGTAAATGTAGATTATTTTTATAGAAAATTATAGTATTTATGTATCATCAATATTCTCAAATTTTGTTTGAGATGATAAATCCCATGACATTCTACCACCATGTAGAAAAATAATTTTAAAAAACTTGCACACACTGAAGGTGCAAAAAAGAAAATAAAAAACAAAATTCTCCTGAAAATTTGAAACCAAGAATTAGTCTGCTATAACATAAATGTATAAGACTCTGTCTAATATAGATGAGCTTATACAAGTGAATTGCAAACTAAGAAATTAATTGAAAGTGGTACCAAATTGATAGCTCTACTTCAGACTTGGTGGAAAAAAGCTCAAAATTGTTTACTGAAAGGCATTTTCTGGCACTTTTGACAAGATGGATGGACCCTGAGGACATTATGCTAAGTGCAATTAGTCTGAGAATGACAAATACTGTATGATCTCATTTATATGTAGAATCTAAACAAAACAAAACAAAAATCACCCACAAGTCATTTAAAAAGTGAAATTTGTGATCAGAGGTGGGTAAGGGAATTGGATAAAAGGTAGTCAAAAGATAGAAACTTCTAGTTATAAGCGCTGGGGATGTAATAATGTACAACATGGTGACTAGAGAGAACACTGCGATGTGGTTTATTTGAAAGTTGTGAAGAGAATAGATCTTAAAAGTTATTGCAAGATCTGTATGAGATGATGGATGTTAACTAAACTTATTTTGGTAATCATTTCACAATATACATAAGTCAAGTCATGATGTACACTTTAAACTTATACAGTGCTGTATGTCGATTATATCTCAATAAAACAAAAAAGAATCAATTATATCTTCAGGATTTCACAGATAAAATTGAATGAAAATTGTATCTTAAAATGTTAGCAACAAAGTGAGAAAAGAGCATAGTATGAGTAAACGTCAATAAAGAAACAGAAAAATAAGAGTTCCCAATAAAGTCAATTCTTGGATTTGTCAGATACAGATATAAAATAGCCCATTATTTTAAAAATGAAAGAATACAAAAAGCAGGAAATGAAACATTATCAACAGAAGGAAGGAGATTTTAAAAGTATCATTTAGCACTTTTAGAAATGAAAATAAATGATTACTGATGTTAACAGCTTAATATGTATCTTTCATAGCATATTAGGCAAAACTGAAGAATCATTAAAGTGGAAAATATAACTAAAGAAATTATGCAAAATTCAGCTCAGAGATAAAAAGAGATAGAAATGAGAAACAGAGGTTTAAAAAATGAAGACTAGAATTACAAGTGCAGTATCAGTTCCTCTGATCGCCAGAATCATGGTGATCTATTGCGCTAGAGAAAATATTTGAGGTAAGGATTTACATGTAAGCGTTCTCTTTAAACAGTATTTAGACTTCTTCAAAAATGCAAATAACCATTATCAACATTATTCCTGTTACTTCTACATTTATCTCCTATGTATGTATGTGTCTCTTCCTATCTCACTGTCTCTGTCTCTGTGTATCTGTCTCTCTATAAGAAAGATTGGCAGGAATTGTTTAATCTTGTAAAACAATGCATCTGTTGTGAATACAACACTAATTCCTACATATGGCAGAACCAAGTGACTCATAAAAAAAGATTCCTCAACACTCTGGAAAATGATACTTTTATGTAGAAGAACCTGTGCTATTCAAATACTTTGACACATTAATTAACTTGGGTTTTTCTCTTACGTAAGTGTTTCAATTATTCAAGTCCCCCTCATCCTCAGAAATAATGTCTTTGTTCTTTGTAAGTGGTGACATGTGACACTCAAGACAGGTGCCATATTTATTTATTTATTTTTCCCTCAAGTATTTAACATAAGAGAAGTGAAGTTGTATCTTCCAGGGGTTTGAACAAGGCCCATCACAAAAGAGGACGTATGGAGCTATGGGTCATACTGTGCTTTCACTGGGGAACTGGGTTCTGAGACACTGAGATATATAATTGTGAAGGGATGTAACTGTGGTAATGTAGCACTCTCTAAGTGTAGTACCTCAGGCAAGGACCACTTCTTACTGGTCTGAGAGTGGCCTAAAGTGCAACTTGGGAAAATAAAAAGGTCCAAAATTAAGATCAAGTTTATTTCTTGTAGGGAGGGAATATGTTCTTCATCTGTATTGATGCCTTAGTCCAGTCAGGTTAATATAATAGAATACCATGGATTGGGTTAGTTACAAAAACAAATATTTCTCCCAGTTATGGAGGCTGAGAAGTCCAGGGTCAAGGTGTCTGACAGCCCTCTTCTCACTATAACCTCACATGGCAGAAGGAGCAAGGGCATTCTTTCCATTAATGAGGCTTCCACCCTCATGACCTAATTGTCTCCCAAAGGCTCCACCTCCAAGTACAACTGTCATCACAAATAAATTTTAGGGACTGGGAAACATTCAGTCTATAGCAATTCATAATGTTCTATTCATAAACTGTGTAATTTTTTCATAGGTGTTCAATTTATCAATTATTATTATATGTCATAAATTTCAAAGGTAATTACTTATATAAATACCTCATTTCACAATCTCTAAATCCTCTCATAGCCTTTGTAATTGCTATTTAATAATCATGTAAGATATTTATTGTTATTCAGCTTTATTTTATATCCTGAATATTAAATATTAAAATTGTATAGTAAACTTCCACATGATCAGAGAATCAACTTAGTACAGAATACTTCCCATGAATAAATTCCTTCTTCATTCTCACTGAACACACTGTCACTCAGTCTCTCCACATTGATTTCTACAAGTGGAATGCCGTTTTGACAACAGCCTGAGTTGTGAGGAAGTCTTGTGACATGTAGAGCAAAACCACTTTGTCTGTCAGATTATCCATGCGTTTTATTCAAAAATGTTTCTTATTTTTGCTCTCTTCAATATATACATAACAAATATATTTCAAAGTGACTGAGCTATTATAAATATTTTATCATCTTGTATAAACAATACAAGCATAATGTCAACAATTAAATTTCTCACACATCAGTGAATGATTTATGGTTGGTGTTTATTCCCCAAATTTTTATCCAGACTAATATTGCAGAGGTAAAATAAATTATCCAAGAAAAATTTTGTACCTTACAATATAATATTCAAAACATTAGCAACTTTTTATTGCAGGACATTTCTATTGATTTTCAACTAGATATGTAGATGGAGCAAACTGAAAAAAAAAAGCCAATTATCAACTTTACTGTACTAGAAAGTGAGTAAAATAGCAATTATAGAGTATTAAATGTGTTAAAATTTATTTTGAGTTTTCAGCTCAAAATTTTCAACAATTAAAATGGTATTAATTATTAAAATTGTAATTTAATATTACTTTACCTCTTGCCTAATTCTTACAGTCAATTAGAAAAATATGCATTTTGTTTGTATCAGTGTCTAATTAAAAATAATTTAAATATTTTAAAACAAAGGAAACACACTCAGCTGCTAGGAAACTACTAGTCTGCTAGGAAAGCTAATGTTTTCATCATGGATGCTCAAGAGTGGCAAACTTGCATGACAGGTGTAACTGGCATTCAATTTATATTTTGTCTTTCTTATTTAATCCATCCACTGATAAAAGCACACTGCAGAAACAGATTTCAGAGGATTGCTGTTTAGGGTCAAAAAGGATCAAATAGAGTTTAGAATATAAAACTTAAATCTCTACATTTAAATTTATATTCAGAATATAACTTCTATTTTTATTACTATGTTTTCCTGAGGCTTGGCTTTATATTCATTGCATAGTGAGCTTGACTATAAGTTGAAATTCTATTTTAAACCTATGAGTCATATGATTTTTTTCTTTTCACTATAAACATTTCATTACATTTGTTTTAGGCAATATGATTATAATTGAATGGTGAATTAAAACAAAAACTAATGTGGAATTAAACTATGTTAGATACAGTCCTATAGGAAATGTATGCCATCAATTGTATGTGTGTAACTGGAGCTGCTTCACCTAAAACAAAACAAATGTTTAACTATTTAATGAGACTTCCAAATCAATACTGAAGGTTTCCTTTGTTGTTGTTATTTTTGTTGTTGTTTTAAGAAGAAATTTCTCCCACTCTAGTCTGAAGGAATGACTACCAAAACTTTACATATCATTAACATAAATTTGTAGTGATAAAATGTCTTCCTGATAAGAACTGCTTTTTTCAATAATTTTAACTGGTCATCTACATTTGATCTATTGGCATAGGTATAGTATGTTTCAAGATAACTTTGTAGCTGAATTCATCTTTGTTTAGGGTACTGACATTCAAGAGAATGGGCCTCAGATATCGATGTGTCAGTATACTAGTGGAGTGAGTCCTAGAAGCCCCCAAACTGCTCTCTCCCTCAGTATACTCCCCTGTAAAAAGTGTGGTTAACGAAGTACTCTTTAAGGGTAATTCTGATTCTGCATCTCTTTGATTTTAATTAAAAAATGTAGCTTTCTTTGTACTTAGAATGAAACTTCATTTGATTTAACTAATACACAGCAGGAAACTAGAACTCCAGGTCTTCCATAAATATCAGAGTAAGTGTAGCACCTAAAAGTAATGAAAATGCAATTTATCAAATATGTGCAATATTTTAATAGATTATATACTACATTTATTGAATGCTTTATGGAAAGATTATTTCTAAGCATTCATTTATATAAATTGTAAAACTCATCATAGTTGAATTAAGTGCATCTGTTAAAAACTTTTGATATTTTTTTAATGAAATAACTAGCATATTACCTGTTCTCTATAAAGTATATTTATGGAGGAATCATAACTGCATAGTGACTAATTCTTTTAAAATGTATTTAAGGAACTTTGAACTGTGTATTATTACTTCTTAGGATGGTTTTATTACAACTAGACTTAGAAAATATAGTTAAGTATTATCATTTCTGTCATAGCCAAGTCACTGTATTTATGGTTTCATATATGAACACTTTGTCCAAGGTATCATCTGTTTACCTTGTTATAAAATCCTCTAGATTCGGCAAAACGCATTTCATGGGAAAACAAGGAGGTAGTAGCACAGTGATAACCTTGCAGCATCATTGTTGTGTCACAGCTGAGTAACCTCAGACTCTGATTTTTGTGTTTCAGGGTGGTATGAAGAGAGCTTAACGTAATCACATCTTTGAGGTAAAATGTTTATGTTTTTCCAGGGCTAAGGCTTTCTTAGCAAGGCTGTTATCTGTCATGGAGTAACTATAGCCCTATCGTGCTGTCCCTTGAAGCATGGCATCATGACTAAAGATGAGAAGCGTTATGGATTACAGACACCTGCACTGAATTTTGATGGATTTTCTGGAGCATGCTGTAGCCTCTGTGGACAGAAAACCAGACCCCATGATTTACCAAAGAGCTAGTTGATGCTTTAAAGAGAAAGCAGAATAATTTCCTGAAAGACAAATGTTAAAAATATGTCAAATTACTTAGATTAGTGACTTTGCTCAAAATAAAAATTGCCTAACAGCAATATTAGGCCCATTCCTTAGTACAGTGCTAAAAATAAATTTTATAGACTCCAAGTATTCCATTTTGTATGCAGTGATTATATAAGCATAGATATTTGTATTGTGTCTTGCAGTTTTAAAATGCCATTTATCCTTTTTTAATTTTTCAAATAGCTGTGTTTTGTAAGATTATAAAGGTAAGGATTCTGAAGTTGTCCAAAGTCACATAGCTAAGAAGTCATTTTATAGGTAAACAATATCGATTTACATCCTGGTTCCTAAGAATTACTGGTAAATTTTTATTTCTGTGTACATGTAATATTTAAGATAATTTGCTATGTATTTCATTGACAATTTTAAGAATTTTTTTGTCATTTTAGGAATGTATTTAGTTTTTTAAAGTTTTATTTGTTTATTTTCAGGCAGAGGGGAAGGGAAGGAGAAAGAGAGGGAGAAAAACATCAGTGTGTGGTTGTCTGTCACACGCCCCCTACTGGGGACCTGGCCTGCAACCCAGGCATGTGTCCTGACTGGTAATCAACCCAGTGACCCTTTGGGTCACTGGCCAGTGCTCAATCCAAGCCAGACCAGCCAGAGCAAGAATATAGCTTTTATTCTAGAGTTTTGGTAGGAATATTGAATTATACAACATATATGTTAAGTGTGACAGGAGATTATGAGAATTTATTGCTGACATATTAATCTAATAAGAATCTCTATAATTATAAAATATCCAAAATCTCCTGGCATGAGCCTTATCCTGCTGTATATACTGTAAACTCTTAGAATAAATTATTTCACTTGAATATTTTTCACATTTGTTCTTGCAAGTCTTTTATTAGAATACTGAGGGAAAGAAAACCAGTATAAAGTTGACACCAGTCATTCAAACATTACTCATTAAAGTGTCTTTATTTGTTTGCATTGAGTGCCTACTAATTAGTAGAACCCTTACTATATGTTAGAAGCAAAATACCTGGAAGGAAAAAGAAGAAACTGAACACTTGCAATTTACTATAGGAGGCAGGCATTAAATAATTAATTACATAAATAAATCATTTCCACTGTGACAAATGCAACAAAGTGCATGCTGACATAAATAGGTATTTAGAAGGGGGATGTGAAATAATTTAGGGGTGACAGAACGATTTTTGAGACAGTGACAACCTGGCTGAGTTCTGAAGGACAAGGAGTAATTTGTAAGAGAGAAGTCATAGGCGAGAAGGGAAGGAGGTGCACTTACGGGCAGGGCGTACGAAGTTCAAAGGAAGCAGGGCATATCTGAGCATCTTTAAGAAATATACTCACACCAGGAATAGAGAAGATGCATTTCTGAAAGCAGGCGGCCACATTGTATAATTTAATTACTTATTTAATTAATATGGATTATCTCTTATTTATATCCCTATTTTATAGGCAAGTTAACTAAGACCCTAAAATTGTTGTTGTTTTTTTTTAATGTAAATTCACAGAAGTGAAAACATAATGAACAGCAAAGCAGGGACTTGAAACTCCATTAGCTTGACTCCTAAGTTGCTAGTCTTTCCAATATTAGGCCCAACATCTCATATGAAAAAGGCAAAGTCTCACCAGAGAATTGGGATAGAAATAAGTCAGTTTCTTAAATAAGATATATGACTGTAGTAGGCAGGATCGGTAATCATGCCTAGCTGAGCCATATTGGAGCCTGAGACAAAATGAAAAATACTGATCTCATATTTATTTATAATTTCATGTTTTGCTTAGGGTGAATTTTTTCATTAATTTTTAAAAAATATTAAAATATTATTTATTTGATTATAAGGATTTTGGTGCTTCTTTCCATTTCGTGACCAAGGCAAGTACCATAAAACCTCTTCTTGTTCCCGACATATAGAAGAAAGAAGAGGACAGGGATTTGAGTGTATAATGCAGAAAAAAATGATTAACAAGATGACCTGTTATCAAGTGGTTGAGGAGGAAAATAAGCACATTAAAAGAAAGATAAAGAAGGGATGACAGCATTCAAAGCTAGGGATCCTGATAAGTTGAGGTACACTATTGGAGAAGAGTTAGGGAAAGAAGAATTGGAAGATTAGGAAGACTTGTCAGAGTTTGGATTATTTGATACCAAGGTTTTGGAGAGGTTGAAGACATTATTGGCAACGACAAAGGAAATAACTGAAACACCATATGCTAATTAAAACAGAAAAATCTCTCTTAAAAACACTGCTATAATTTTAGTTGACACTAATTAACAATCCCAATACATTCTCTTGATGTCTATTTATGTTAAAAATGTATATTTGTATAATATAAAAACATTTTGTGTTTGCTTAAGTACTAAATGATGTAGGAGCATATGTTTATCAACTGGCCAAAATATTTTTGATGGATTTGATGACAGAATTTAAAGTAGATGAAATAAGAACCAGGAAACAGAACTCACAGTCAGATACCACTTTTATTTTGAATGGGAACTCATCTTCACATAATGAATTTCTCTAAACCATAATTTTTCCAACCTTTAAATATAATTACAAGTGATAATTTATAATTATTGCGCCTGGCTTTTTCCAGCCTCCCTAACAGCTTCTATGATAAATGATTGTTATGTGCAATATGGCATGTTAACAACTGAGTTAGAACATCCTGACCATATGTTTATCACTGCCGGCAAGTCCAGGAGGACGGTGACAAGATAAAAACACAGGATACGTTCTCCTCATAATTATAAGGAAGTAGAAAGTGATCATTAACAGGTAATAAATTAGGTGTAAAATTATTGCTTCAAATGTTTGGAATTTTATAAGTGGTCACATTTATGAAAATACATGCAATGCCCAAGAGTTCAGGCAAGAGTTTCTATTCAGAAAAATATATGTATTTAGCCAAAATTCCTCTTAATATGAGATCAGATGTAAAATTTATTAATTGAAACACAAGAGCATCAAACCATAAATCTGGGTGAGGTTATACCTTTTCTAAAGCTGCAAATTGAAGTTAACAGATCAAAATCAATTAGGTCTGCTAATCAGTTCACAAAGGTGTAAATTCTTAATCAGAATTTATTACGAGGTTGACAATGTAATTTAACAGTAGTGCTTAAATCTTGATCAGACAATTTAGCTTTCAGACTGAGGTCCATATTTTTTTCTTACAGGAAATAAAGAGACTATTTTAATGTTAGCATCATAAGCCAATTATAATATAAAGTATATTTAATACACACAAGGTATGTAATATATAATTTATGTGTAACAAATACTACTAAGTGCCAAACAGGATTTGGGGCATATTTTATGACAGGTGACATTTAAAATTTATATTATCTGCACTCTTTTATTATTTTGGCATGTATCAGGTGGTAATTTCCCTTAAAATTCCTATTTTTGAGACCACCTCTAGGATATGTTCAATTTCCTATGAAAAGGGCTACTCCAGAAAAGTGTAGTACCTGTGGAAGTGAAGTCAGCTGTATTCTCACCATGGCCACCGGTGAGAAGAGATTCCGTCAGCTTTAAGTTGTTCAGCAGAATTAGTTCCCTTAGATGTTTTAAAATTATGCAATATCAAGTGCCTTTAGAAAATGACAAACAGAATATATGTGGCAGTTGACATTGGAAATTAAAATTTTATTTTTTTACTTTGACCAAATAGATGTTCTATGAGAGTTTATTATAAGTAAAACCTAAGTTAATTGGGATAGGTATCGATGGATACTACAGAAATTTCAAGATCTCATTTTTCCTTGGCAACTAAGTTTTGACTTGGCTTACATAAGAGCACACATCCTTATTTGATAAGAATATGCTCCTGGAAAGTTAATTAACTTCTGAAATCTTAATTAAAAGTATTTTAGAATTTAGTTGCATGTGCTTCATGTAGTATTTGAAGTATATTACCATCTAATGATTATAAAACTTCTATTTGAAGCTATATCAAGTTAATAAACAAAATTGCATCATTTGTATAATGATATTTCAGAAGCCTACTTGTGATGAGAAATTTTCAAATAATGGTTGATGTAGAATTGAACAAAATCAACATAATGTCACCCTTAGAAAAGTCCATTTAATTGTTTACACAAATAGTTACATATAGTAAAAATATTTTTAAGGATCTTAGAAGTAATACAATCAAATCATTATTTGATGAAGAAACTGCAGTCAGAGATGTTGAATGGCTTGTCAACTTTAATAAGCTAATTACTCTACAATTGATCAAATATTAAAGCTTTCTAGTGTGTCCAGTGTGACATAATTTTAAACATATTTTAAATTTTGAATTATTACTCACTCCTCCTGCAGGTGTTGCATATAAAGAAAAAGAACTGGTGTAATACTTTTTTTACTTTGAGTTTTTGTCTAAAATATCACATATATGAAGGCCTGTCTGGAAGAAAAAGTCCAGCCAAAGTTAGTGTAAAGAAAATGATTTGCACAACATTGATGTAACCTGACAGCCAAGGAGAGTAGACTGGAATGTGCATGCAAGAACAATGGCAACTTCACTGCACTAGTCAGTGAGGGCAGTAGATGCCGTTGAGTGAGCATGTGTACTGTATGACTGTTATATTCAAAATGACTGAGTGAGCAGAGCAATGAATCTGCATCAATGTTTGCATTAAGCTTGAACATTCCTCTGCAGAAACTATTGGGATGATTCCGAAGACCACAGCTTTGGGCAACTGGTGATTGGAAACTTCATCACAACAATGACCTTGTTCATGCGTCACATCTCCTGCAGAGTTTTTTGGTGAAACATCAAATCACCGAGGTGACTTAGCCTCACTACAGCCCAGATTTGGCATCTTGCAACTTCTTGCTTTTCCCAAAACTAAAATCACCTTTGAAAGGGAAGAGATTTCAGACCCGTCAATGAGATTCAGGAAAACATGTTGGGGCAGCTGATGGTGATTGGGAGAACTGTGTGAGGTCTCAAGGTGCCTGCTTTGAAGGGGACTGATGTGTCATTGTCCTATGTATGATGCTTCTTGTATCTTGAATCTTCTTTAATAAATGCCTCTATTTTTCTTATTACCTGGCTGGATACTTTCTGGACAGGCAGCAATATGTAGCGAGGAGAAACATAGACTGACAATAAAAAGGTGAGATAGTAATTTTTTAAAAAGGTCACTACTCATATTAACCTAATGCAAATAAAAAATGAGAATTTTTAGGAAAAATCAAAAATTGGAAAAATCTGCCTTCAAATATTAATTTTTAGTAACCATTTTGTAAAGCTGAGATGATAGTGGTACATGATGACAAGGAAGTGTTACACAGACCCCAGTTTTCTAATCGATGTCTAAGCAGGAAATGTTTTTATTCGTCTGATTGCTTCTCAAGCTATTTTCCAATCATCAGTGGACCTTAGAAAGCCTTCTAAAGAGGATTTATTTTCAACAACCCCTCAGGTTAAAATGGTTAACAGCTGGGTTAAGTGCTGTGCCTCCAGTGACCCGAAACAGGGCGGGAAAGAGCACAAATGAATAATTTGTAGAAGTGTTCTACTTTATTCCCATTAAACACAGACAGAAAAAAAGGAAGGGAAATTTGATTACTGAGCAGTAGAATTTTAGAACTGGAGATGATCTTAGATAAAAATCTTCATATTTATTATTCAATTGTAATTCTCACAGTGCACATAAAGAATAATAATATCTTCATTTAGCTGAAGTAGAAATGAGACTATCCTAAACGCACTCTTTCTTTTTCAAATAAGGTAGCTGAGATTTAGAAAAAAAAATTGACTTTGTCATCATAGTTCATCAGTTCAGTGGATTAAAAACTCTGATTCTCCTGATCTCTTACTCCTAGTTCAGCGCTGAGTTACTGCTGTAATACTCTGTGTGTGCGTGTAGGTAGATGGATAAGTAGATGGTAGAAAGATAGATAGGAAAAAAATATATTTTGACAGTGTGAGAAGGACATTTTTAGGGTCTATAAATAATAAGGTATCATATATTACATAAACATACTTTGAAGATATTCTTCAGTAGAAATATTACCATTTAATTTATTGATTTTAATAAAATTAAATTTATATGAATTTTTGCATAAGAAACTAAAGTTAGTGTATTTGCTTATTTCATTTTAAGTACAAATATGGTCACAGTCACTAGATAAGGAACATTTTAAAACTTTAAAGTGATTATTTCATTTGACTTAATTTTTGGTTTTTATATACATTTAAATTTTGCTTAGGGAAACATTATAATAAATGTATATTGGTTTAAAAAGGTAAGAAAGTTTCTTATGTTATTCTCGGTAATTAATAAATGTCTGCATATTACAAAGGAAAACACTTTTTGAATAGTATTTATATCTATTTGTGAATTTTGTCTTAACAAAAAGCTGAAAGTAAAACATATAATTTAACTTTCAATACCTGGCCATAGTAATAATTTATGTTACTGAAAAATATAAAAAAAATTTATAAAGAGGACAAGAAATACTTTCGGTATAATTACTGACATTTCAATTCTGCCTATAAAATATATATATAATTATTTATATATGTATATACATGTGTGTGTAAATACATAGTGTGTATACTTAAAGGACACCAATTTCATATATCAACATATGATCAAAGTCTTCTGTGTGAATAATTTTTGCGTAAAAATATACTTAATACTGACTTCAACTTATGAAATAATATTTGAATTAAGCTTAACTTGGGCTGATAAATATCATCTGTTAGTATCGCCCTAAGTATAAAAAGATATAAAAAATATTAATCTTTGCTACTGTTTTATTAATATTTTATGTAACAAAATATTTTCCTGATTTCTTTTGTTTGGTACTTGTGACATGAAGAACCATCAGTTTATAATGTTAAATATAAATATTAGATTATAATATTAAATGTGAATTATGCTCTATACATTTTTCCGGTTTCAAAATGTTTTGTGCTTTTATACAGAGAGAAACTAAATATTATTATATTTACTAAGATAATAAAATTTAACAAAATCATATAATATAAATTTTTGACATGAAATTTTTTTCAGAGAAAAAATAATTTTAAAAAGTTAAATAGATTGTAAAGTGGTTGTATCTAAAAAAGTCTTAATAAATATCTTTTGAAATAAAAGAAATAAGAAAGTGTTAACCTAAATTTTAAAAGCTCATTTATTTGGAATCAAAGGACTGCAATTGAGAAGCACAGAGCTAAGCAGAAATTCAAACAATGTCCTGATTATAGGTGAAGGCAAGGGTTTTGTTTACAGGAAAAGTAAAGAAATAATTACATGAATAGAAGAATGAATTTTTAAAAATATTTTCTTTCTTTCTCTCTTTTTAAAAGGAGGGGAAGGAAAGGAAAAATACTGGGAGAGAAACGTCAATGTGCGGTTGCCTCTTGCGCGCCCCCTACTGAAGACCTGGCCCACAGACCAGGCACGTGCCCTGACTGGGAATGAAAGCGCCACCCTTTGGCTCACAGGTCTTTGCTCAATCCACTGAGTCACACCAGCCAGGACAGAATACCTTCTTATAAGTGCTTATAAGCTGAGCTACTCTTGGCTACACATGATTAACTATTGCTTCTATCTCCAGATAGAGAGTCCATAATCCTCTGTCCCTGTGATCAGGATGTCCTGTGTCCTGCGGGCTGTGCAAACAATTGCCTGTGAGAAAATGATAGTTTGGCGCAGTCCAAATAGTCCAAAGGCTCAAGGAACAAGACATTCAAGGCAGTTACTGTAGAATGGCAGCTCAGACTCCATTTGGAAATGGATCCACGTATGTCAATTCTTACAAAATCAAGATTAAAAGTAATTTCCAGCTTGTAATCAAGTGTGGCAGAAGTCCGCTTAGGTTAATCACAGTAATTGGAACCAACAGATAGTATACAAACATTGAGAACATCTTGAAGATGAAATGTACTAAGAAAAAATTATCAGAATACCCTCTCCAAAATGTCTTATAAAGTCCAAAAACCCTCTAATCCTGAATATGACTATATATGCACAAGGCCAGTGCTTCTCAAATTTTAATGTACTGGTGAATTACCTGGGATTCTGTTATTACGTAGATTCCGGTTCAGCAGGCCTTAAGTCAGGCCTGGGATTCAGCATTTCTACCAATATCCAAGTGATGTCCACATTGCTCCCCTCGAATTGCAGGGTTCTAGGTACTCTGCTAGTTATTTCACGTGTATTGGCTATTAGCTTATGTTACTATGCCAAATCTATAAATGATAAATTTGAGGAAGAAAGTTCTTCAATAATTTATTAAAGGTCTCATAGAAACTGGGTTATTTTGCTATTTCTGCTGTAACAGATTACCACAAATATAGTAATCTAATTGGGATAAAAGTTATGGGACTTTGGGTTAAAGTTCTAAAAATTGCAGAGCTCCTGGCAATGCCCGTAGATAGACTGACACATCCCACTCCATTACATGCCACGGCTCTTCCCCATTTACGTGGCAAGCAGCTAGCAGTTACCTGGATCCTGCACAAACTCAGGCTGGCTGTGCAGATCCAACAGAAAAATTAACTGTGGAAACTTAATTACAAAGTAAGCATGTAACCATGAATTACCAGATATTACAAGAAGGCCAAGTACTAACATCAATAGAGTAATTCAAAAGTTTACTGGATGCATTAAAATACAATGAAAATAAAAAATGATCACAGGGAATGAATCCAACAGATGGGGCAAACATGTAATGGACACAGTTAAGGGACAAATTAGTGAACTCAAAGATAAAACTGAGAAATAATCTAAGAGCATTTCACGAAGGCATATGGAGATGGAATTTATGAAAATCTAGTTAAAAATCATAAACCAATCTTTCAGTTTACAACATTTGCCTGAAAGGAAAAGAGGTAAGAGAGAAGGGTATGAAGTCAATACCAAAGACGATGAGGTGAGGATGGCTCTGAAATGAAGAAACAAACTAGAAAACTAGATATTTTATTGATAATTATGAACATTTAGAGAATGAGAAAGTCCTACAGGATTATAGTTAATCTATAGAGGGACAATGATAAAAATGATAATTATACAAATATATGCTAATATATATCTATCGATTATATATTCTTAAGAACACTAGATGCAATATTAGAAGACATTGAAACAATAATAATGAGGAAAAATAATTTAAAACGTACATTTCAATAGGCAGCCAAAATATAATTACTGTGTGAAAAAGAAATACAAATACGTTCATATATGTGAATACTGTCTGAAATAATTTTGTAGGCTGTACTCCAGACAGAAAAGAAGAGTTATCTTAGGAAAAGAAGTATTCCCCTCAATTTATTTTTAGAATTCAAAGATAAAATTAAAGTTCCTGTGTTGAACAAAACCATCAATGGAAAAACATTTTATGTATCTTTTTATACTTCCCCTCTAAAAAAGCAGAAAACTCCAATCATTTTCTTGAGTACATATAATATGCCAGATATAAAATATTTGCAAACATTAAAAATTCAAATTAAGAATTTTTAATATTTTACCACTTTTACAGCACATGTTATTTAATATAGTGTTATTTCCAAAGTTTTTTCAGTGTTAATTATCATTTAGTTCTAAACACATTGTGTATATTTTTGGTGGTAATTTTAGAGATAAATTAATTTATGCCATAGCATTAAAGACCTATAACACCTAAAAAACTCCAAAGAAAATGTAAAATATATTGCTATCTTATTTGGTGAACAGGCCTTATGAGCTTTAATGACAGGGATTAATCAAAGTAAAATCAATTTTCAATTATCTGTGTGAGATTTTATATGATTACTAGAATCCATCACTCTTTGTAGAACTGGACTGTAAATCACATACAAACATTTTTTATTTATATCTTTTTTCATTGCCATTAGTGCATATAGGATAATAAAGGGAGAATTTTGTGGATTTTTTTCAAGTATAAATAATCCAACCTAATCAAAAAGAAATATGTGGGCTCAGCCATTGAGAAGTCCAAATGAGAGATTTTTTTTTTAAGCACAACTAACCAAACATCACCAGGAAGTTTTCACCATGGCTCTCCTAAGGACCAGTCTTCTAACTGATGAGCCAGGCTTACATACTCGAAGCTTAACATTCTCTGGAGCAACAGTGAGCCCTTTCCCTGTTAATGCTGATAGAAATGATATACACCTCATCATTAGTTTAGATCAAACGCCCAACTTCAGACTAATCACTCTAGCCAAATGGACAAAGTACTTTTATTGGGCAAACTTTAGTCCTGTGACAATTCAAGTCATAAACGTATACGACATATGAGCTGAGAAGGAAAAAAAAATGGCCACTAAGAATAACCATAATTTCTGCCTCCAAATGTCTTTCCTTTCAAGATGAATATATGGCACTAAAATAATGCATACCAATTACCCAGAAACCATAGGATTAATCTCTTAAGGAACTCTTACTGCATCATCTATAAGGGAGGCAAATGGAGGAACATGTTTTTCCATGTACTTCAATCGAAGAATATAAAAATTAAAATATTATTTATAAATTACACTAAAAGTTGTATATAATACAGTCTAAAGCATTTGTGTATGTTTTATTTATATAAAAACCAGTGTCAGTGCTACAAAATCAATAACTTGAACTATTTTAGTTAAAATTAGATCTTGGATATGTGTTTGAATTTGCTTTGAATGAATGAAATGTATTCTGTCATTTCACTTTAATTAACCACATTTATATTTTTTAATTTTTTGTCCATATTATGAGATATACCTTGATGAAGAGTTAATAGATTTAATTTGTTTCATATTTCATGACTTGAATTCTGCCTCCTTCAAAATATTTGGGTACTATGAATATTAACATTAGTTTCCTAAGTCAAAAATAGTTTCCTCTCTACCCTCACCCACTATATTAACTTTGAGGAAGATTGTGAGAGTCTGGTTCTATCTGGTTATTTTCTATACAAAATGTCTTATTTTATCCAGATGTGTGAGAGGGGCATCAAGTGGTATCTCAAAAAATCAAAATCTCAAAATCTGGTAAACAGGCACGGTGACATAGTGGCAGCAGAGCTACCTTAAGATTGTTTTACATTTTCCTAACATACAGAATTCACCATACAACCCCCTTATGTGTTGAGAATATGCTTAGAGATAAATAATCAAGGACAATTATCTATAGTCACTTCAAGCCTATTTTTCCTAGTTTTCTTGACCACTCTTCATTTGTTTTGGCTATAACCTCTTTTGCCATGTCTAAATACCCTCATTCACTGGGTTTGTCTTGTATATCGAAACACTGCTAGTCTCTTGAATTTGAGTGATTTTCCCCCCTCTTATAATAGTAACTTGGGTGTTCTCTGTGTGTGCCTTTCCTCATCTCCTTTCTTAGTTTAGCAGTTTCCTAATTTCTCCCCCCCTCTGCCTCAATATAGGTGCCAAAATTCATTATAAATATACAGTGTAATTATATTAGTAACAGACGGTCTGTGAATAGATAAGGAAAACAATTTTTGATCAGTACTGAAAATTGCTTATTTTAAATTAAACTATTTCTATTTGAGTTGCATAGATCCCAAGCATATGTTTGTTGTCATACTCACAGGTCTGTGGACTGTGAAAATAATCCACGGCTCTACCATATGTTCAAGGGAATATTTGAGCTGATATATGAAATCAACTAATTTTACCAATTTTCTTCTATCTTCTTTTTAAACAATGTCATAAAATATCTTTATTGTTCAATGAGCTTTTTACTGTCACTTAACTTAAAGTGGCATTATTGTAATTCTTTCTAAAACATATTTTTGTGGATCTACTGTGTCACTAGCCTTAGAAATGCCTCACTGAAGGCATGAAATGAATTGAAAGACTCTATAAAATGAGTCATTTATTTTTATTATAAATAAATAAAGAAACATTTAGGGGTGGTTTAACACCCTTAATTTTAAAAGTCTCCTAGATTAAAAATCTAGGTGTCAGATGAAAATACTTGACCATAAACATAAAAGTTATGAATTGTTATATTACATTTCATGATCAAACTCTGGTGACAAGAATAACATGTCATTTGTAGAAAATAAATACAGAAATACAGCAAACACAAAGAGCAAAATGTGAAGTATAGCATAAAATTCCTTCACTTAGAGATCAGAATTCTTAATAATCTGACATGTATCTTTCCATGCATTGTTAAAGCTCTTTTACATGCCCACCCATTGAACAAAATAAACTATTGCTTTCAATTTTCTTCATTAAAGATACAGATTAATGTGCATGGAAAGATAAGTTCTCATAAATAATAGATTACTTTTTACTGTATGGGGCATTCTTCTGCTATTAGGTAAACAATATTTATACCAAAATAAGTTTTTTTGTGTGTCAAATATTAGTGCCATCACATCATCATCCAATTTGTTTTGCTTAAGTAAATATTTAATAAAGTATTTAATACAAAAACAAACAAACAAACTCTTTACGACAACATGGATGGAACTGGAGAGTATTATGCTAAGTGAAATAAGCCAGGTGGTAAAAGACGAAACACCATATGATCTCATCTATAAGTGGAACCCAATCAGCAAAACAAACAAGCAAGCAAAATAGAACCAGAAACACAGAAATAAGGAACAAACTGATACTTACCAGAGGGAATGAGGGAGAGGGATAACTGGAGAAAGAAGGGGAAATGTGTAGTCAAGGAATTTGTATAAAGGACACATGGTAATGGACAACAGGGTGGGGACTGAGGGGGGTGGGTGAGTGGGGCAAGGGAGAGTAATGGGAAGAAAATTAGAAAAACTGTGTAAAAAAGAAAACTTTTTTTTATCATGGAAACAAAGTAATTACTTTAGAATTGTTAGATTTAAATTATTCACTTTAGAAAACTGTGATGACTGCTCATGAGACATTTTCAAAGGTTTGGAAACCGTAATGTAAACCTGGAGTCTTTAGTCAGACCATTTCATAGACTTCTAAGTTCCTCCATAACAAAATGAACAAACTGGATCTCTAAATTATAGATAATAAATCATTATATATGTCATTAACAGGAAAGAATCTTGGCTATTAAATAGGCATATCAAACTCTAAGTCATGACCCTGAATAAAAAAAGAATAGTGACAAAAATAATAAAATAGATTTATCCTTTCACAGTTTTCTTTTCAGAAAATTCCCATCCTCTCAACTCTAGCCTTCTATGTGACAGTGGACAATGCCCAGCTCCAGCCCACTCTATCCATCCTGCCTCATCTAAGGAGAGGAAAAAAAAAACTGAACAGAGTAAAAAGTATGAAGTTCATGGTCCAGAGGCAGATTCACTAAAACAATGAAGTGATGAACTCTTTCCCTCCCTTACACGTGCATTATAAACACATTACTAAATGCCTTTTTTAAAATAGTTCCTTTTACTCAATAATTCTACCTGGGTATAAAGAAAATATATATATATGACATACCAGATTATGATTTAGATTTGATTCATGTCCCTGTAAATCTACTGAATTTGAACAAACATTTTTTCTTGAATGTAGATCTATACAGTATACCTCATATCACTGATATACATGTTCTATATTGTACATTATAGTATAATCTAATATAATTTTGTAAAATCCTTATAGTATCAGCATATCTGCATAGTTTTGGTACAACTTCTATTTATATTATGAGTCTACATTAAAGAATTATTTGAAGAACCTTTACTCTTCAAGAACACTTATTTTATTCTATTTTTAACTATCTTGCATAACTTTTATTTTTTCACATTTAATTTTTATTGTGTTTCTTCCATTAATATCATTTCCTTATATCTCCTTCCCCTCATAGTTAGCACACTGTTGTCCATGTCCATGAGTCCTTTGTCTTTTTTGCTCAACCCCTCCATCCCTAACCTTCCCCACCGACACTAGCCATCATCCTGTTCTCCATCTATGTGCCTGTCCCTATTTTCCATGTTCAGTTTGTTCCTTAAATCCCACATATGAGTGAAATCACTTGGTATTTGTCTTTCTCTGACTGGCTGATTTCACTCAGCATAATGTTCTCCAGGTCCATTCATACTGTCACGAAGGGTAAAATTTTCTTCTTTTTCTGCTGATTTGTATTCAGTTAAGTAAATGTCCAATAGTTCTTTTACTCAGTCATCTACCTATGGACACTTAGGCTTCTTACGTATCTTAGTGATTATAAATAATGCTGCAATGAACATAGGGGTGCTTCTCTTCTTTTGAATTAGTGTTTTGGGTTCCTTCAGATATATTCCCAGAATTGTGATCACTGGGTCAAAAGGTAGACCCCTGTTTAATTTTTTGAGTTATCTCCATACTGCTTTCCACAGTGGTTGCGCCAGTCTGCATCCCCACCAACAGTGCAAAAGGGTTCCCCTTTCTCCACATCCTCTCATTCTACTTGTTATTTGTTGATTTATTGATGATAGTCATTCTGACAGTATGAGATGATTTCTCAGCGTGGGTTTTAATTTACCTTTCTCTGATGATTAATGACATTGAGCATCTTTTCATATGTTTATTGACCACCTGTATATCCTCTATGGAGAATTGTCTATGTAAAAGAATTGTACTCAGAAAATTATGAGACACTAAAGAAAGAAACTGAAGAAGATATAAATAAGTGGAAGTACATACCATGTTCATGAATAGGAAGAATTAATACCATTAAAATGCCCATACTACCCAAAGCAATCAGTAGATGCAACACAATTTCTATCAAGATTCCAATGATGTATTTGACAGAACTAGAACAAATATTTCAAAAATTTATATGGAACCACAATAGGTCCCACATAGCAACAGCGACCCTGAGAAAGATAAACAAAGTTGGAGGAATCATGCTACCTAATATCAAATTATATTATAAGGCCATAGTAATCAAAACAGTGTGATACGGGTATAAAAACAGACACATAGATCAATGGAATAGGATAGAGAGCCCAGAAATAAACCCACACCTTTATAGGTAATTAATAATTGACAGAGGAAACAAGCTAAAGATAATTTATTCAATAAATGATATTGGGAAAATGGACAGATACATGCAGAAAAATGAAACTAGAACACTTTCTTACACCACAAACAAGAATAAATTTAAAAGGGTTGAAAGACTTAAATGTTAGACTCAAAACCATAAAAATCCTAGAAAAAAACATAGGCAGCAAAAACTCAGACATTGCTTGTAGAAATATTTTATCAGATATATCCCCCCAGATAAAGAAAACAAAAGAAAAAATAAACTAATAGAATTACATCAAATTAAAAATTTTTTGTACGGCAAAAAAAAAAAAATCAACAAAATTAAAAGACAACCACAGAATGGGAGAACTTATTCACTGATACATCTGATAAGGGCTTAATATCCAAAATTTATAAAGAATTTATAAAACTCAACACCAAAATCAAACAACCCACATAAAAATTGGGCAAAGAACATTTATTTTAATAAGTTAGAGCAGCTTATTCAATAAAACCCAGAAATACAGTAGCTACTGAGATATATATATTTTTCCATCACATAAGCTGTCTCTGCTCAGTTATTGGTCAGCATAAGTGGACTGTCCTGCCACTCACAAGGCATGAGTGCCAAGCATGACTGCCCTCATTTACAACAGGCAGAAAGAAAAGGTGAGGTATGAGAATGCAGGTCAAGTATTTAAAAAAAAAAAAAAGAGTCACTCATTACCATACTATACCAGTGAGAATCCCATGACCACTCAGTACTTTAAATAACCTTATGTTCCTGTGATATAAGGAAAAATCAAAAGGATTTAATCTCCACCAACAAATTAATCTCCACCATAGTGAGAAATTTAGAATTTAGCCTTGCAGTGTTTCAATAGAGGAAGATAGAAATGGAATTTGAAAGTGTCAAAGCCAGATACCTGACCTAATTATTCTGTGGGAGTGGGAACAGTGAAAATTGTGTAGTTATTAAAAGAAGCTTATATGAGAACCAACTGGAATTAGAGAATGATTGTATGCAGAGGTTCTGGGGGCTCAGGAAATAAGACAAAGGCTGCACTCACTAACAGGTTGAAACTAGGAGGCCAGTGCTATAGCTAACAGAATCCCAGTCCACTGTTTCTCAAACATTCTGATTGTCAGACCCTTATACACTCCGAAAAATTATTGAGGACCCCAAATAGATTTTGTTTATTTGGTTATATTTATTGATATTTACTTTACTGGACTATAACAATGAAAATTAAAATATAGATATTTATTAATATATAAGTAGCAATAGTAAATCAATTTCTTGTTATTATACTTAACAACTTTTACCAAAAAATAAAAATAAGTAAGTGAGAAGAGTGGCACTGTTTAAAGTTTATACAAGTCACTCTGGTGTCTGAATTACAGATGATAACTATATTCTTGTGTTGGCTTTTGCAAATAACCCCTTAAACTATAATGTGTTCTATAACCCCTAGCAAACTCCACTCCACACCTGTGAGCAAATGAGAGTGAAAAGGGTAAATCCTGTCTTGCTATTATTATGAAAAATCTATCGATCTAGCAGACCTACTGAAGTTTGTCATCCTGCTCCCCAAAAGCTCCTAGACCACACATTAAGAACCACTGTCTTAGCCCAAATCTACCAATATCCTATTGGAGAACTACTAGGGAAACTGAAGAACTGATTATTTTTCTTTTACTCTTGCATTCTGTATAATACATTACCCACTGAAGAGCCAGAGAGATCATTTTTAAAATATAAATTCAATACTGCTTCTTTTCCGCTTATCTTTCTGTTGGCCTCCCATTTGTCTTATGACAAAGAACAAATAGTTACTTGACTCTGTTCCATAATCCTAAAACTCAGCAACAATTTACCCCCAAGATTTATGGCAGTGTAATAATTTAAAACTTTACAGGAGAACTTTTGAATTGATAGGCATTTAATAACTAATTAAGAATGATTACAGATATTCTGTTCATATCCCTCAGTTTTATTGATCTCAAAGTAACCATTTCTGGTTTCATTGATTATTTTTGTTTTGTTTCTTATTTGATGATTTATACCCTTTATTGTTTCCTTTCTTCTGTTTAATTTTTTTTTTAATTTCTTAAGATGACACCCTTGTTCATTGATTTAGACCTTCCTCTTTTTTCTAACATAATGGTAGAGGCTGTGAAGTTCCATTTTCACAAACACTGTGTTAGGAACTGTCCTGAAATTTGGATCTCATTCTAATTTCTTTTCACTCAGTTTAAAATACAGTACTTTTAACTGCACTTTTTGTTTTTTGTTTCAATTTTTAAAATTTATTTAATCGAGTGGTACAGCTTGCTACTTGTTGAGTGAGCTTTAGTAGTTTGTAGCTTTCAAACTATTTTATCTATGTTATCAAATGTACTGCCTGTATTAATTACTATCACTGCATAGCAAATTACTTTTAAACTTGGAGACTTAAAAACTACAAGTTTTCATTATCTTGCAGAATTTCTGAGGACTGGGAAAATAGGGGCACATTGGGGAGTTGTGGCTCTGAGTCCTCCATGAAATTGCAGTCAAGCTTTGAAATGGGGTGGCAGTTACCTCAAAGCTCAAATGGGGCTGAAGAATCTGCTTCCTGACTCATTCACAGGGTTGTAGGTGGACCTCAGTTCCTCTCTGGCCAGAAATTGCAGCTGGTCAGAAGCTTCTGTCTCTTATGTGGGCCTTTCCACAGGCTTCATACATGTAGTAGATGGACTTTGCCAGAAAAAATAGGAAGCGTTGGAGGGGGAGAGGGAGACAGAAAGTGGGATATCTCAAAAGATATTCTTTGCAGTGTTTCATAATTAAGTTTTGTAAGTGACATACATCACTTTTACCATATGTTATTGGTCACAGATTAATCCTGGATTACAATGTACATCTATTATATGCTTAATATCAATATTATTCTACTTCATGGAAATTGTGAAAACATTACATTTCCTTCAGATCGAATACTTCATTTTATCTTTTTTTTTTTTTTTTTTTTTTTTAGGGAATGTTTCTAGTGAGACAAATTGATCTTCGAATCATCAGAAAATGTGTTTATTTTTCCTGCCCTCCAAACAATATTCTTTCAGGATATTGATATCAGGATTGACACTGATTTTTGTTGCTATTGTTTGTCTTCCTTTCAGCACGTTAAAGATGCCATTTCTTAGCCTTCTGGCTTCTGCCGTTTCTGAGGAGAGGTCAGTTATCATTCATGTGTGCCTCATTATGTGATGTGCCTTGACATTTTTCTTCTGACTGCTTTTAAGATTTTCTCTTTACCGTGGTTTTCACTGAGCTTCATAAAATGCATGGATTTTTTTACCAATTGAAGAAATGTTTGCATATAATTTTTTTTCAAATGTTAGCTCAGGCTGTTGTTCTTTATTGGCTTTTTTCTTCAATCAACATTATGCTATTAGACCTACACATTAAGTGTAGGTTTTAATTAAGTGTATTTATTAAATCTATACATTGAACATATATATTAAACATAATGTTTAAGTATAATTAAACATTATATTTTTATCAGATTTACAATTATTTATGTTGAAGTGGAGGTTCAATATCAAATATTTTGCCATGGAGCCCAAAATATTCCTATTGAATGAATTCTCAAAACTTTAGGATGCACAGATGAATGTAATATAATTTTAACGCTCTTTTGTTGACTGTTCAGATTAATGAACATATACTCATAGATGGGCATTACCTATTGCTGCATTAGTACAAAGGTCCTAAAACCATTAATTTCATGAAGTTCAGGTTCATGACTTGGCTATTTTTCTACATCATCTTCTTTTCTCAGAAGATTCACATAGTCATAAACCATAATTTTCAAATTTTAATTAAATCTAGGAAAGCTACTAAAAGATGTTTTGTTTTAAATACTGTAGAAAGAGAAACAGAAAAACAAACTTATTTGCCTGTTCTAGATTTTCTCAAAAGAACTATATGGAAAGTAAACAGTGCAATTATACATTTTAGTAATTTTAAAAGTTTAACAGTTTTAATATTGAAGTAAAACAGTATAAACATAATTTAAATTTGTATTTAATTTTAAAAAAAGCTTTCCGTTTATCATCTTAAGCCACAATAATTGCAGTTCAACTGATTACAAGCCATCATTTTTTGTAAATAAGACATAATTTGATCATCCTATGAGCCATGGGTTTAATGATATTATCTCAAATTAGTCATGTTCTCTTTTTCTCCAATTACTTCTAGTAAAATTTATGTCATGATTACTGAGATATAGGAAAATGTAGAATGGACATTAACTGTTGAGCCCTAATTAATAATTAAGTTACACCCGGGGAAACAAGACAATTTATTCTGACAAGCAATATTACTTGTCTCCCAGATCACCTTGTCTTGTCAGAAGAAACTCAGTCCCAATGACTTTATTTCAAGCATATTGCTTTTGAAATAACAGCAGGGACTTCTTGGGCATCTCAGCATCTCTAGTTTACTATCTCATGTCATGCTTAATGATCAACATTAAAGTTATTGCTTCCAAATCACCTTAATTAGGATTGCAAACACTTTAACTAAAGTTCCTTTCAAAGGCTGAGATCATATAATTATATTGCCTTCACATATCGTGGTTATATAAGGTTCTTGTACTGAAACTTTATAATAACATTTCCAGACATCTCTCATTTTTAAGGTAACTTTTCCTACGCACTGCTCTTCCTGGGAATTTACTGATCTCCACTCTGTAAGTTAAGAGCTGACTAACCAGAAGAGGGCAAGTAGGCTCAGCAATGCAATGAATATAGGCTAGTCTGTAGCTAGGGGGCAGTCTGCTACATAATGCTTAGACATTATGTCTAAGTCGAAACTTAGACAACCTGGTTTAATTGAATTACCCTTCAACTCTTGAATTAAGAGTTAGAGTGCTGTTTTCTATAAGTTCTTTTAAATTTTTTAAGAAAACTTCTTACTGTAACACAACATAAACAGAAAAACACATGAATTATGTATACAGCTTTATACAGTTGCACAAAGTGAACCAACCTATGTTGCCACCACCACAATTATGAAATGAAAAATTCTCAGCACCAAAGAAGTTGCCTTATGGTCTTTTCAGTCATTAACAACTCACTAAGGAAACCAGTCTTCACCTCTAACACCATAGATTATTCTTCTCTTTTTCTAAAGTTTTCTTTAAAAAATGAAATCAAATCTTTATATATATATATATAAATGTATATATATATATATACACACACACATATGAATGATACCTTTTGCCTACTATGTTACTTGTGAAATTTATACCTGTTGTCAGGTGTACCAATGATACATATCTTCTCTTTGGTTTATAACATTTCTTTTTTTGTTGGAAATTCCTAAGTTAGTTCATGATTTCTTCATGAACTTACAATATAGTTATAGATATTTACATTTCATCACTATAAAAATCCTAGTAGATGCCATTTGGTAAATAGTCTAATGAATATGTTAATGTGAGTAAAATTTCCAGTTTACAGATTATTTATACATGTTCAGCTAGAGTAGTTACTGCTTGTACTACTTTCTTATTGTTGTGGTAACAACTTACTACAAACAGTGTTGTATAGTAATATAAATTTGTTCTTTTAGAGTTATGGAGGTCAAAAGTCTAAATTCAAGGTGTTTTAAGACTTAATTACTTCTAAAAATTTCAAGGTAGGGTGATTTCCTTGCCTTTTTCATCTTCTAGAGGCTGCCCACACTCCTGGGCTCACAGTCCCTTCTTCACATCACTCCAACTTCTTCCTGCCAACATCACATCTTCTACTGCAAGGACCTTTGTGGTTACATTGGGCCTACTCAGGTACTCAAAGATAATCTCCCATCTCAAAGCCCTTAACTTTTTTATATATCTGCGAAGTCTCACTTGCTGTAAGATAACACAGCAATGGTTCTTGCAGTTAGCTCCTGGACATTGTTCTGCCAAACACAATAATGAAGCAAAGATGAGTAGAATTCTTAGATTTTAGGTTCCAATGGTTTCAAAAACTCTTAAGATATGAGCATTAGAACCAGTTACCTGTTATGTGCTGGGATGCCCTTGCTCTTCTTTTGGAATGCAAGAGGGAAAAATGTTTCTGCCATTGTGTGTGTGTGTGTGAATGTTACTTATACAGTATTCCAATTGTTCTTGACTGGTCTCACAACTCTTTTGGATAGACTTCTTAGGGTGACTCATTTATGTAATATCTAATGAACTAAAGATATAAATTGAGTCCAAGTAGCATAAATAAAGAATATCAGACTTATTAAGCCACTTTCAGAAATAATGTATCAGTGAATGTACAACTTCAGAGTGTAAAGTTATCTCTTTATGGCTACATTTAGTTCTCAGTTTCATAAATATTTATTATAAAACTCTTTTGTTAATTGTGTATAGCTAAAATAAAACTATACTCTAAAGCAATTAATTGATATACATGGCCTTGGAAAAACCTGGGGGAAAATTTATGAAAAGTGTACTTTAAAAAAAATAACATAAAGGTTAAGTTGGTTTTTTAATGTAAATTTATAATGATTAATATATCCTTATAATAAAACAGGTTTTTGGGTGCCATGAATATGTTTAACATTCAAACTTAATTTATATTAAATAATTTTATATTGGTATCATGTCATTCTACTTTTGTTTCCCAATTTGGTTTGCTTTTGTTGTTTTTAGTGAACTGAATTCCAGATTAAAGTATCCAATTGTTAGTATATGTAGTCAGAGGAAGCAAATTAAGGCCAATTTTAATGTACTTGCTGTGTATTAAATTATATATATAAAATTAATACATATATACACATACATACATACATACATACACTCAGTCCTTTTGATATTATCTCATGGAATGTTACATCATGACTAACCTAATTTTTATAAAAAAATCTTTATATACTTTATAAATGGAATTCTGGTTATCCATTTTATTACCTATATTTTATTAAATACAATTCTCTATTCCTTAGAATTGTTGTATCTTCAGAAAGTTATTTTTATTATTTCATTCTGATAGGTGGCATGCTTACTTGGATCTTCTGACTTACTACTAGAAGGAATCTATTCTTTTTTTTTTTCTTCCAATTTTAAATCTTTAGTAAAAGATGTGAAATGAGCTCTCAGGCAATTATGTGCTAATATTATCTCACATTTTATTACATTAATTGACACATTAAAATGTGGCATTGACTTAGTATTTTAGATACTTATATTTAGTGAATTCAATTAGTGTATTCAGGAAATCTGTCAGTTTTTAGATAAAAGTTACTATGTTTTATTCATCTTTATAGAGTACTAGTATAACAAAGGTTTATTTAATATCTGTTTCTGTACATTTCATCAAATGTTAGTTAGTTAAGTAGATAAACTGCTCTATTATGCCGTGTAATAGCTAAGTAGATAAACTGCTCTATTATGCCGTGTAACTCGAACAAGACCTTCTGCTACAATTTTTCTATTGGACTACTTTGGGGTATACTAGATCAAGATTTGGAAGTCATTATTACTTATATACATCAATATTCAGTTTTTCTTCCCTTCTGTGCACAAAGAAGTCTACAATGGTTCCCACTTGGCCGAATAAGTTTCTAACAGGCCAACACTCTTACAGAAAACTATAAGCTCTGTACAATTTACACAAAACTACTTAAAGTATCTGGAAAGTGGACAAAATCAGGCAGATTCGGGGAGTACAGAGGTGGATTTAATGGTGGGTGCACCAGGCACATGCCCTGGGCCCAAACTTCTGAAGGCATGTATTTTTATTTTCCCTGTCTCTCTCTCTTTTATAAGGGGCACAATATTTTCTTCTGTGCCTGGGGCCTCAGCCAACCTTAATCCACCTCTGAGGGAGTAGAAACCTCGATGAAGAGATTAGCGTGTGGAATATTCTACATTCCTTACTCCCACTCCTTTTTTGGCCATGCCTGTGGACATGTTGTAGTAATACTTGTTGTTGTTGTTGTTGTTGTTGTTGTTGTTGTTGTTGTTGTTAGCCAGAGGTTTGATGACTCAGAGTATTTCTGGATGATAGGCAAGCAGATGAAGATTTTGAACAACTACAGCCACTAGGATGTAAGATAAAAATAGTACAAAAGGGAGAACAAAAGGAGGGAGACAGATTTCAATTTATAAACACTGCACAAATCTCTGCTGACATCAGCGCTATCATGCATGGACAGACTAAATAAATAAATAAATAAACAAGAAAGAATCCATTGGACTTGAAGATACATCAATAGAAACTACTCAATGTGGAAACAAAGAGAAAAAAAGTTAGAAAATGAAAAAAAGCTATGGCAACGTGAAGCACAATATAAAAAAATTCAACAGCCCTGGTCAGGTAGCTCAGTTGATTAGAGCGTCATCTTGATATACTCATACTAAAGTTCTGAGTTCAATTCTTGATCATGGCACATAGAAGAAGCAACCAATGAATGTGCAACTAAGTGGAATGACAAGTTTCTCCCTCTCTCTCTTTCTCTCTCTCTCTCAAATAAATAAATGATTCGAGAGAGAAAGAGAGAGAGAAAGAGTGAGAGAGAAAAAGAGAAGGGAAAGAATGGTATTTTTTTAAAAATCCAACATATGTATAATTAGAGTTCAATAGAGAGAAAGACGGGAAAGAAAACATCAGAAATAATGATGAGCCCATTTTTTCCCAATTTTATGGGACACATAAACCTAATATTCAAGAAACCAAACAGATCCCCTGAGAACGATGAATGGGAAACAAACTATGCCCAGGATTATTACAGTCAAAGTACTGGAAACCAAATATAAATAAAATGCCTTGAATTCAGTCAGAGGAAAATTACCTCATATACCAGGGACCCACAGTTCTAATGAACACTATTTTATCATCAATAACAACATAAGGCAAAAAATAGACAGCGTCTTTAAAGTATTGAAAGAAATAGAACTGCAGTTCTAAATTTTATATATAGCAGAAAATATATTCTTCAAGAATAAAATTAAATAAATGCAGTTTCTGGTAAAGAAAAATAAGAAAAATTGTGGTCAGCAGATCTGCAATACAAGAAATACTTAAAACAGCTTCTCTGGTTAAAGAAAAATGATACCAACAAAAAATTTTGATATTTAAAAAGAAATAAATAGCATCTGCTCAGGAAAATAACTGATAAATTTAAAAATATATTTTCCTCTGGATTTCATTATAAAACTGATGATACTATAAAATAAAAAAATATTTCCATTGAATTTATTTACATCATACCTAAAGCATAAAGGATGGAATGGGGTGGAGTTCATGATGCTAAATGGGCCTGTGTGGTTTCAAGCTTTCTTATATTAACTCTAAGAAGATAGATAGAATTTAAGAATATATATTGTAATTCCTAAACCATTGAAAGGTAAAGAGCTAAAATATCAATAAATAAATTATTTCAAAATGTATTCAAATAATCAAAAAACAAAGAAAAGAATAAATAAACAAGAAAACAAAGTAAACTAATATGTTAAAATCTAGCAATTTCTATATGATTGTTATTAGACTTCACATTCTAATTAAAAGTCAGAGTTTTTTTGTAATAGATGAAAGAGAGAAGCATCTCTACTTGTAGTTGTACTTATAGTTGTATAAAATTATGGAAAACACTGGCCAATGAAATGTGAGCAGAAATGATATAAAAGTAGATCATTCTGAGCTAAGGCTCAACTATCCAGGTATTTGCTTCTCCTGCCAAAAATGTTCAAGAGGGTAACCAAGGAGGAAATGTTGGCACCCTCAGTTTGGGTTTCTGAATCTCTGCTTGGAGAAATTGCCATAGAGAATTACCTCGACACACAGGAGAATTTAAACGAGATATAAGTAACCATTTGCTTACTTATGTTTGTTAGCAAAGCATATCCCAGTCTATTCTACTCAAGAGAAATTCAAGTCAACATTATTAAAATGATATATGATAATGTATAAGTCTGTCACTTAAAATAATTTACATTATGAAATGAATATTTTTTGATACACATACAATTTTGATAAGAGTAAAATATCAGGAACACATAGCGTCAAAAATGTTATAGTATACTTATTGCATAGTTTTTAAAGCTTTGCTGGTTATAAAGAAATAAAAATAACGATAACATGCAAACAATTAAATTTTTATCTATGTGTATATGTTAATTTTTATGTTCATTACTGGGTGAAATCCTCCTTCTCCCAGTATCTGAGACATCACTATTTATAGTTTTCAACTAGATATATCTTCCTGAATGATTTTTTCAAAATGATTCATTCTTGAAGATGTGATCTAATTATTGGGGGGAAAGATTGTTGAAGTATAATGTATAAGAATATATTAATTGGAAATTTACTTAAAACTATAAATATGAAACACAGAGGTTAAAATAGATTAAGTAAAACATAACGATAGACTTAAGTTAAATATCACACTGGATTTCATAAAAGTACACACTACATAGTGATACTATAAAACTACTTTTAGAGGAATAGTGGGAAAGATGAAAAGGACTAAAACACAGGATATAGTGTTTTTCTATAAAGAGATTTTAAAGTTGATTCATAGTAAAACTAAAAAAGTGAGACCTTAAGATATAATAATTTATTTATTCTACAAATTCGATTATACCATTGAACAAAATAAATACCAAATAAGTGACTGAGATTTAAAAATGTTAAAATTAATAATATGAAAGTGGAAGGAGGAACTTCTTGTTTAATTTATTCTTTAATATTTCTAGATTTCTTATTTATGTTTCTTAAAATGATTTAAACAAAATGTGTATAAAATAGCCCTGGCTGGTATGGCTCATTGGATTGAGTGCTGGCCTGTGAACCAAAGGGTTTCTGGTTTGATTCCCAGTCATGCCTGGGTTGCAGGCCAGGTCCCCAGTAGGGGGTGTGCAAGAGGCAAGCACACACTGATGTTTCCCTCCGTCTATTTCTCCCTCTCTTCTCTCTCTAAAAATAATTTTGTAAAAAATCTTTTTTAAAAAGTGTGTAAAATGAATAGCTAATTAAATTTCAGTGAAGCATTTGTAAATGAATTTCTCAAAGTTGTTAATTCTTAAAAGAGTTAAGACTGTTCACAAGTATAGGCCTAAAAGTGGAATAATACAGAATAACAAAGTATTAGAAAGTATAGATATAAAAATCAGCTATACTTTAATCAGACTAACACAATAAGAAGCTATATCTTCCCTTTTTCCTATTAATTAGCTCTTTGCAAACATCTTTTTCTACACTATCTGGTACCTGTTGTGTTTAATATAATGTATATTCTTTAACATTTTATTTGCATTTTTCCTTTAATGTATTAGATCATCATCCTCAATAGCCTGTGTTCACTATCCAATGAAAACATAGTATGAACAACAGGTAACTAGTAGGATTGTGCACATTTGATGAGTCTAACCATGTCAAAATTACTTAGCAATATCAACACTAACCAGGTGTAAAAGTGACTGATGCACGGCATATTGGTGATTAAGTAAAAATACCCTCATGTCAATGGGTCCAGGAGGGTAAAGAATTTGATGTTCATAGTGTTACTGGGAGGGGAGAGACCTGAGTCAGGGCGCCCCCTGGAGCTTGTTTCTCTACTCTTGCCTGGCTGGCAAGACACAGTGTGGAGAGCAGGACCAATAAAATGGCATTGGTCCAGTAAAGACAGCATAAAGTATATAAAACGAAATGGTCATTCATGTCAATCAAGAAGGCTGCCATTCGGCCATGACACTTTGGTTCAAGAGGGAAACTACTTAAGTCACACTAGACACATCTGGCAAGGAGACACACCCAAGATATCTGCACACGTGGTTAGAACAGCCCTGTCTTCAGAGCGGCACCAGCCATAGATAGGCTCAGGGGTGAATTCCATACTTGGCTTCAGGGATGTCAAGACATTTATCAGAAAGATACAGAAGGGTGGAGTTCACCACTTTCAAGGTTTAATTGAGTCAAGTACCACACCACTGCTGAGATGGCTGAGCCCCACACACCAGATCGCTGCTCCACGCCACGCTGATCTCCATGGTATCAGCCGCCCGAGGCCATGCCCTGCTGGACTGTGGATTTCGTCTGCCCTGCTGCCCACCTGGCTCTGGAGAGCCTTTCTTGCAAGATTCTGACAACTCCCTTGCCCACCGTGCTGTCTCCTGGACATGCAGACTGAGGCTCTGGGACTTGGGTCCATTATTCCCCACTAATTGCTGGGTGTGGGTGTGTTAGGGTTTTCTTAGATTGTTAGAGTGTGAGTAGGGTATTAATATATGTTGATGTTCTACTTTGAGTGAACCTGCATTCAGTAAAAGTGAGTGAAGAGCATAGTGAGTGTGTGTGACTCTTGTCTATTCCTTGGTGCCGGGCCGCTTAGCAGGCAGCTCCCCGAGCAGTTGCCCAGCGGACTTATAGGAAAGACTGTATCACTAACATGTGCACGTGACACACAAATTCAAGGGAGGGACAAACACATATAGTGGAAGAGGGCAAGTTTATTTATGCAACACACACGAGCACAAAAGTGCAAGCAGGCACCCAGCTAGTCTGAATGCCCCACAAATAGAGGAAATAAAGTTGCTAGTACGTTTGTTAGTAAGTTAGTGAGTTTGTTTTATACACAAGCTGAGGCTACAAGTGGGGACTCAGCTAATCCGAATGCACCAGCTATCGGGGTTCAGGGGTTATATATCTCAGTCAGCTTCTAATTGCCCCTCTTTCTCCCCTCGGGAATAATGTAGAGCTGCAAAGCCTTTCTTTCTCAGTTAGTAAAGGTTCTTTGTCTTAGTGAAATTGCAACAGAGGCCCCCTTTTCCCAGGACAGAGTCTCAAGGACTCCCCTCCTCCTATGCCATCCCTGCTCGTGATGTTCAAAACACCTGGACATCCTACTGGACCAGGCGTAGGACTACTGAGATAATTGGTGTAATATGACTTTCGTTTGTTTCCATCCTCCTGTTTTAAGTTTTTTGTTAGACTGTAATGGTGCAGCCTCAGGTTTATTTTCCCTCTGGCCTGCTAGCTGCTAGCTACAGTAACAAAAGTACGCAAGCCTGGGATTTTAAATTTATTCCTAGTGGTTTTTGATGCTTTGTGGTATTCTTGTTCTCATTAATTCCATTTTTTTCTGGCTTGATAAAATGTTTGAAGCTTCCAATAGTCCGTGTCATCATGTTTTTGGTGTTCACAGTGAATGGTGACCTTGATCACGGCTTCTCTTTGTGTACTTTCAATAAAAGGGCTCATGGGCCTTCGGATACTTTAACAACAGTGATATCTCCTTCTAAAAGAGATCTGACATTGTCATTAGTCATTCAGAGAAGCCCTAGCTGTTAACCTACTTTGTCTTTTCACTGGACATCAAATGCTGAAGTTTACAAGACCAATTTTCCCCCCTCTCAATCAGATGTCTGCTTGCTGTTTTAGGACAGGTTGGATAGAGTACTGCAAATGTAATTCTGGAATAATTAGTCAGAGTTTCTTTACTCTTCATTTCTTTATACTATGTTCTACAATTTGAAATAAATCCTAAATTTTCTTAAAATTTTGATTACCTTTGTCTCATGAGATTACGTAGCATTCAAAATATTTGAAGAGTTAAAAGACACTAAAGAATGTTAAATGTGTAAAGAATGTCTTTTTTTCTCATATGTGGTTCTTATCCAATGTAAAAAAAAAAGATTCCTGTTTCCTATGCTGTCAGTTCATCACATTTCATTGTCAAAAACATTGTTAAATGAGGTCAGACATGCTCCCCTCTTTCGAACCTGATTCTGATAAAGCTGCTGAATTTGTAATAATGTAAGGATGCAACACTTAAATCCATACATCCTGGCAGTTTGATACAATGTCCGGTCAGTGGGTTTGTACCGTTTGACAGCTAAGGATGGCTCTGATGATCTCAGTGGTAACCTGCTCTGATGTCATGTGGACTGCTCACATGCATACATAGAGTCGAAGGCCATAAAAACAGGACAGAGTATATTTAAAGCTTAAAAAACAGATTTATATGCTCATATAGTTTGGGATATTGCATAATGATACTACATAACTGACCTGTTCTGGTATATATTATACATTCTACTGAACAAAATAAAGCAATGAAAATGGAATTGAAGTAAACCAATTTCAGAAATGAGATGTGAAACTGAACATGTTACCCTATCAGAAAAAAAGAAAATTACTGTGTTTATTTTTCATAAGGGTTGCAGCCTGTACTAGATCTAGTTAAATACCTATAGTAACATTATTGTTTCTAAGCAAACATATTCAGTGAAAAAAGTCACCACAATGAGTTATTTTCCATCATATAAACTTGTATAGCGTATTAAATATTTTCAACTGTTTAGCGATTTGTATTAACATTATATAAACAGTCTTATTAGGATCATATCAAATGGTTCAAGAAAATGTAAAGATCGGTACAATTCACAATTCAATTAAGATGCCATAATTATCAACAACATTCTCGATAATTTTGTGTACATACCATTTATTCTTAGTCAGCCTTACACATTACTCCAATACCAATAGCCATTTTTATATAGTTTCATGTTCTTATATTCTTAACTACAAATTAAATATGCATAATTTATATAATTCAACCATTTCTCCCATCCTTTTATAAATTTCAATCAGAATGACCACAGGACATTTGCACACACCCTGGAATTAATTAGAGACCATATACCAACCATATATATTGTGTTTTTTAAAAAATGTCATGTGGTAATATTTTATCCTGTGGTACCATCAAATTGTTTCAATAATTAAAAACATTGATTTCTTTCATGACAGCTTTCTACTTGAAAGTCTCCTAAAATATGTAGGTACCTACTGTATCTTACTTTATTTAATTGGAAGTAAAATTATTAAAGAATCTTTCAAATATGCACAGAAATGATATTTTAGTTCCCAATTTATGGAAATATCTCTATGCTCTCTGTTTTTAAATTTCATGTTGTTTAATAGAGTATTATGTGATGATGTAAACATGTTAAACCTACACTTTCTATATGTTGCCACAAGCCACATGTAGCCATTAAACATTTGTGAGGTGACCAATATGACTAAGAAACTAAATTTTAAAATTTAATAATTTAACTTATTTTAAATAATCACATGTGACTAGTTGTTATACTACTAGTCAGTCCAGATGTATATTATTTACTTCTGTAAAAGCATTTGACCTCTTCAAATTCAATTTCTTTGTTTCTACTCCACATCGTCTACTAGATCAGAAGATCATGTCTTGGAGCTTAGGGTCAGAATAGTGGCAAAGTGGCAGTTTGTGTTCCCTAATGGAGCTTACCCTGTCTGGGAACCTAATTATCTAGGTCTCCCTAGGTCTGGAGTTGTGGAGATGAGAAGTACAACTTTCCCAAGGGAGTCACAAAAGGAAATGGCAGCCAGGGTCACTCCAACAACTACCCCCCAGGACCCGTGTAGTCTCCCTTTTGGGGACTCATCGCCATAGAATTGTTATCAAATTAGTTTGTCCTGAAGTATAACCTTGTATACTCACACAATATATCCTCCAAGTTAGTATCCTAGCTGTTCATTTAAGATGTCATTCCTGTCATTCTCTCAGGCTGAAATTTTTTGGGTATTACAAGTAATATGATCAGTAGATTCAATGGTTATATGTACTCTGACTTTACATGAAATGGGTCATTTGGACAGGAAAGAAAAACCGTACCTGGAACATAGACTGAATACTCCATGGCAAAGTGCTACCTCTTCTGGAACAGACAGAGTTAGTGTAATCAACATGCAATCAAGTGGCTGGCTGGTCTCTGAGAAAGATGGAACTTTATCAGGGTTTAATGTATGTCTATACTGCTTCCCGTTCAAATATTAGGTTGGGGTATTATCTAAGTCAGTTTATGCTGACTCACATGTTGTCTGGGACATGAATACCTCCAGCTTTGACACCATACCTACTGTCTTCATACTAACATTGCATCAGAATTGAGTGACCAATAAAATAATCTAGTAAATGTCAGCTCATTAAGTTATTTGTTCTCTGTTCAATGCCTCTGTGGTTGTTTTTAATATGCAAAACAACAATCTCCACACATTGTACAGTTTCCTGTAGCCACCAACATGACTCTTTTCCCTAGACTTTCCAGTGTTCTCTTTCTAGGGTCTTCAATGAGCAGCCAAGCCATTCACCTTTGCCTATAAACCTGTATATAGTCTTACCTCACGCTATTCTTTTTTCCTCAGAATATAACTGGGTACACCACTAGATGGTATACCTTTCACTGCTATATTTCAAGGTCACTTCTAGAATGGTTTTAGAACAACTAAAGCCCAGTTTGATCTTCCCAATTTACCAAGTTTACTTATATATAGACAACCATTAGCTTTATTCTTCTTTCTTCAACAGGCTATAAAGAACTTTATGGAACTGTAGGTTGAATAATTTTGACACATGCTACAACTTGATGAGCCTTGTACACATTTTGCTACGTGAAATAAACCAGACACAAAAGATAAATGCTGTATGATTCCGCTTATATGATGTCCCTAGAGTAGTCAAATTCATAGAGGCAGGAAGTAGCCTGTGGTCGCCAAGGGGTGGGGAGAAGGGCTAATGGGGAATTATGGTTTCATGAATGGAGTTTCAGTTTAAGAAGATAAAAGTTCTAGAACGGAAAGGTGAATGTACTTATTGCCACTGAACTATAAACATAAAAATGATAAAAATGCTAAATTTTATATCATGTATATTTTACTTCAGTGAAAACAATCTATGATATAAATATAAAAGATGTCTAGGTATTTATTTTTCCAAATCATGTGGTTAACTAACTAAATAGTTGTATGACCATTTAGGGGAGTTCTGGGAGAATCGTTACCATATAGCCTTGCTGTGACATTACTAAGTATTTAGTCTTGGTGACATGGACTCATCTACAGTCAATTCACTTTTAAAATACATTATCAGTTTATCTTTATGGTATATTTGGAGCAATACAGTTTTCCAGCAGATCTTAACAATGTCATGTTTCATTAACAATCTCCAGACCTCTGTGTTGTCAACCTTCTCAGCTGCCACTCCATCCTATCCACTCATTATAATTGTGATCATTGCTTCTAATGATTAAGAACTGCTACCTGATTATTAATCTTCAAGACCTTAATTATCGTCATTGTAATTAAGGAGCCCACTATTTTAGTTCTTTGCATGGTTTGCTCACATAATCCTTATAATGCATCAGTGACTAATGATTCATCTCCCTATTTTATCAATGAAGACATTGAGGCACAGAGAGTTTGTGAGTATTTGTAGAATAAAGTAAGATATTTTTGGTCAACAACATTTTCCTGACAAAATACCCTAATAAATATTCATCAAGACAATTATGAGTGAAAATTAAGAAATTTCTGAATCTCCACTGGAAGTGTTATGCTGGGGAGAGAGAGACCGGGGTCAAGAGGTCCCTCCATCCTTGTCTGACCACAAGAAGCAGTCAAGAGACCATATGTATAGTGGGAATGAGATAGAAGGTTTATTTATGAAACACATGGGCACAAAGCTGCAAGCAGAAACACAGCTAGTCTAAATGTCCCATGTATAGAGGAAATAAAGCTGTTAGGAAGTTCATTAGTAAGTTTGTTAGTAAATTTGTTCTAGACACCTGAGCCAAGGCTACATGTGGGTACTTAGCTAATGTAAGTACTGTGACTACTAGGACTCAGGGGTTATATACCTCAGTTGGCTTCCAGGTACCCCTTCTTCTTCCCCTTGGGAATAATGTGCAGTTACAAAGGCATTCTTTCTCAGTTAATAAAGTCTCTTTGCCTCAGATAGTAAAATTGTTACAAAGGCCTCCTTTCCCAAAATAGCCCCCTGCTCTTTTCCATGTGCAATTTCCTCTTATGATGTTCAGACCACCCAGCAGTCTTAGCCAGATTGTGGTAGACGCCCCTTTTCTCAGCATGGGTTCAAGGACTCTCCCCCACTCCTGTGCTATATTGGATTGCGATGCTCGGGACACCCAGCAATCTTCTCAAACCGAGCTCAGTGCTGCTGAGTTAATTGGGGCAGCATGTCTTTCTTTTGCTTCCAGCCCCTGTATTAAGTTCTTGCCAGGTTATAATGTCAAAGACCCTGCCTTTATTTCCCCCCAGCTGCTCATTCCTAGCTGCTACCTAACAGGAGTTTTTACCCTTTTAAAAAAAAGATATAATCAGTATAGATCCATTTACATCATTCTTGATATTCATGATGAGATTTCAAGATAAAAGCTAAACCTTAACAGTTAAAAGTGACTTAGCCCTGTTGCAAGCAGACCCCACAAGGGTGGTCACAATTCAGTCTTTCCTGGAAGTCAGCTCCTGATTCTCTGCTTGAGCCATAGGGCACTGGTGAATGAGAACTGAAAGTGCTGGGTGGCCCGGAATGCTGTGGCCTTCCCGGACCGCAGACCCAAAATCTCCCTTACCTGGCCCCAAGGAATAACAGTGAGCCAACACAGGTGACTGTGATGTCCTTAGTTTATTAATGCAAGTTTCACATGCAAATCAATCCTGACTTAACATTAAATCAGTCCTAACTTAACACTGCTAAACGCACAGCAAGTCAAGAATACAAGGGAGGGCAGATTCCATTAACGCACGGAATCCAAGAGTCTCAGGGGGTCAAAGCTGGGAGACAGCAGCAAATGCCAATGTCTTATAAGGCAGAGTCCGTGGTGTTCCCATTGGGTGCTTGGCAGTGCAGAGCCTCTGGCCACAGATGCCTTTGGAGTAGCAGAGGACAGCATTCTTCTGTAGGAGATCAGCTGTTTCAGTGGTGGCTCTGAAGTCCATCTCAACTTTACCTAATTCTTGGCACTTGATTGAGTTGGAAAATTCGGTGGCTTGGGGCCAAGAGCTCCCAGAGCTCTGTCAGTAGGTGAGCACTCTCTGCAGACACGTCTGTGCACCGATATTTTGAGTGTGGCACCCTGGCAGGCATTTGGCAAGGTGTCTGGCTTCACTTAGGTGGTTCCCTTCTTGAACCAAAGTGTCATGGCTCACTGGCAGCCATCTTTGTTCACATGAGTGGTGCCATTTTATTTTATACACTTTAATCTTATCTTGACTGGACAGATGTCATTTTGTTTGTCCTGCTCACCACAAGTAGTACCTGGTGTAGTTCAGGTGGTTGGTCATCGTCCAGCAAACCGAAATTTCACCAGTTTGATTCCCAGTCAAGGCACAAACCTGGGTTGTGGACCAGGTCCCTGGTTCAGGGTGTGAGAGAGACAACTGATTGATGTTTCTCCTTGACATTCATGTTTCTTCCCCTTTCTTTCTCCCTCTAGTCCCCTCTCTTTAAAAATAAATATTTTTGTTTAAAAATGATTTAGTCTATGAACTAAGGAGTGTCATAAGTTATTCTGCTAGTTTCTTTTCTTTTAAAAGTTTTGTTTTACTGAGTAAAATTTTTTGTATTTTCAAGAGACAACAGAGCTTAAAATGATTTTCAAGTGATTGTGAGGAATAAGAAAGCAACTTCCCCATTTGACTTACAAGACCTTACTCATAGCCATAATTTCATCTGTGGTTCACCCTGCTGTTCATTGTTGTGTTTATAGTCTGCAGTCCCATAAAACAGAACCTCAGAAAATAAATGGCAGGTTCACTTAAGTACAAATAGATGAATGGCTATGATATCAAGCAGATATGGGATAGGCTTCAAGAAAGAGCTGAGGAGTCAGGTATCCAATAGGTCGAAGGAAAAAACATAAAAGTCTTGATAAACCACAAAAACACAGTTGTTGTTGTTTTCTTTTTTTTTCCCTGACGTGAATTGCGGTTTTCTGGATAATTGTAAACTAACTGAAATGTGTTACAAGCTGCATTTTTAAATGACTGCTTTGTTGTATATATAAAGGAAAGTCTAGCAGCATATAAAACCAAGATTGTGTTTAGTAAAATGATAATTTAGAAGATGACTAAGATAATATCGATGATGCTGAGAATAAAAAAAGTAAATATTATATACTCCCTATATGTGCAAGACCATTTCTAAGTGATTTATATGTATTACCACATGTAGAAGTGCTAAACTATTATATACCTTTTTATTGTATATGAAATCTATGATAAATTTTCTGATATTTTCCCATTATTCTCACTTGTAGATGATGAAACTTAAGTGGAACAAGTATCTGAAAACAGCCATTTGAATACGGAGTCCAAATTTAACCAAAAGGTTATAATGTCCCTTGGAACGTGAGGAACCCAGAAGGATACAAGAAAGCCAAGCAAAGTAAAAATTGTTATAATTAATCTATCTAAATTATCTATTTTATTAAGTTGTCATCATCACTCTGCTTTTTAATAGAAGCCTGTAGTATGATGCTTGTATTTTGCGTACTTCTTATTCTTGTGGTTCCAGCATCTCTCAGATCTTTATCACCTTGTTCTACTGCAAAAGCTGCTCTGACCCACAGTTCCAGCTCTGGGACAGAAAGTGGGTTTTCCTAGAGCATCAATTTTCAACTTGTGTGCCATGGCACACTGGTGCACTGCAAGAATTTTTAAAACTTGTAATACCTGACAATTTAGTCAAGGACAATGGCTTCTTTTCCCTTATATTGTCAAATTTAAAAAAAATGACAACACCCAATACAATAACAGCAATCTGGTATGAACAAATCAAAATCATACCTATTTTTTGTCAGATCGGCAAGCAGTACAAAATAATCTTTTGGTGTGCCCCAAAATTTTAGTAGTTACTTCATGTGTGCCATGAGATGAAAAAGGTTTAAAATTGCTCCTCTAGACAAAGGTACTTCTGATTCGGCAGCCATAGTAAGGTCAGCCCAGTCAATTCCCAGAGTTGAGTTTCTGTGTATTTTTTTTTCTGTCACATGTGTATCTTAATCTCGCATCAATCCGTTTTCCCAAACACACGAAGAGGGATATTCAGTCAGTCACATGTTTTAAGGACTCATTCTAAAGTAGTGGGAAGGTGGCTTGTCAATGTTCCTCCTCTGCCTGTTTCCTCCTCTCCCCCAAGAGACAGAGCTCTCCCTTCTTTAATAATCAGCATTTTCCTTCTCCCCTCTCGCTATCCAAAATTAGATAATACCAGTTTCCCAGTTTGAAGCAAAAGGAGAGAGGGTTGTCTCTACAATAAATGATGCCGGGAAAACTGCACAGCCACATGCAAAAGAATGAAACGGAACCACCATCTGATATTATACACAAAAATTAACTCAAAAATGGAATAAAGACTTGAAACCATAAACTTTCTAGAAGAAAACATAGACTGTGAATTGCTTAACAGAAGACTCAGTAAGGATTTTTTTTGGATTTGACAATAAAAGCTAAGGTGACACAAGCAAAAATAAACAAGCGGGACTACATTAAACTGAAAAACAGTTCTGCACAGCAAAGGAAACCTTCAACAAAATGAAAAGGCAACCAGTGGAAAGGGAGAATGTGTTTGTCAATCATATATATTATAAGGGATAACACCCAAACTATGTAAAAAGCATACAACTCAATAGAAAAACAAAAATCTGATTTAAAAAATGGGCAGAGGATCTGAATACATATTTTTTCAAAGAAGACATGCAGATGGAAAACAGGTACTTGAAAGATGCTCAATGTCACTAATTATCAAGGATATTCCAATCAAAACCACAGTGAGATATTACCTCATACCTGTTCGAATGGCTAGTATGAAAAGGACACGAAATAACAAGGATTCATGAGGATGTGGAGAAAAGAGAATACTTGTGCACTGTTGGTGAGAATGCAAAATGACGCAGCCACTATGGAAACCAGTATGGAAGTTTCTCAAAAAATTAAACATAGAACTATCATAGGATCCAGAAATTCCACTTCTGGGTATTTATCCAAAGGAAACAAAAACTAATTAACAAAAACAAAAGCTAAATAAAAAAGACATACTCACCCCTATGCTCCTTTCAGTATTATCTGCACCAGTTAGACATGGAAACAACCTAAGTGTCCATTAAAAAAACTGCATGGAGATGGACCTTAAGGGCATTAAGCTAAATGAAATAAGACAATCAACCAAATAAACACCCCTCCCCAAATCTATAAAACCAAAAAAAAAAAAAAAAAGCTTACAGATATCATAGATTGTAATTGCTAGAGGTAGGGGTTGGGCTTGAGTGAAATGGATGAAGGGGATCAAAAGATACAAAAGTCATGGGAATGAAAGATACAGCGTGGTGACTTCACTTAATAATCCTGTATTGCATATTTGAAAGTTGCTAAGAGAGTAAATCTTAAAAGTTCTCAACACAAGAAAAAAAAACAAAACATTGTAACCACGTATGGTGACAGATCCTAATGACAATTGGTGAATTGTGATGATCAATTCACAAAATATATAAATATTGGATGATTATGTTGTATACCTGAAATGTTATATGTCAATTATACCTCAATTAAAAAAAATTCCATTGAGGAGTTTGTAACAAAGCATGGGCGGGGTGTGCTTGTTACTGTACCACTAATTACACTATATATCCTCCCTACCAACCCAACATGTCGTATGATGGTGGAGCTTCATCACTGGCATTAAACATTATTTGTTTTGCCATCCCCCAAAAGGGAAAAATGAAAGGAAGAAAGAGGAAGAACTGCTTGTAGAACTGTTCTTATTCCAACAATTATCCTTGATTTGGGGGGCCCACTTTGCCACTGACCTCATCCAGTAAGATCTGGGGTCAGATGATATGAAGAGCTAGAGGACAAAGCTATAAGGGAATCTTGTTTGGAGGCTTCCTGAACATTTTCTTAGAGCAAGGCTTCTGGCTGGGGTCAGCTCCTTCCTTTGGCCTGTTTGGTGTACTCTGTGATCCTTTTAATACTGGATTGCACCATACACTTTTCCTCTGCTCTATGCCTGCTTCGCGTGTTGTGATTTCAGCAAAAAATAAAAGTAAAGCAAATATTGGGAGATCAAAATATGTGCCTTAATTATTTGAATAGCACCATGTTCTTCTCCTCTCCATTCCCAGTTATAAATAATCAGTATCTAATTCAGTCCTGAGGGGAGTCTAGCCCTTTCTTACATCGAGGGTATCCAAAAGAATGTAATGTGAACCAATATTGTAAGCCACATACATAATTGTAAATTTTATCATATCTACATTTTTAATAAGGAAAGGAAGAGATAATTTTAATAATTTATTCTAACCTAATTTTTGAAACATGTTATGATTTCGACATATAATAAACAAAAAAATCATTTTAAAGTATTTGACATTGTTTTGTTAAGTTGAATTTTCAAAACCTAGGGTGTTGTGCACGGACAACACACCTCAATTCAGACCAGTCCCATTTCCAGGGCTCACCAGCCACGTGTGCTTTCCGGCTCCCATCGCGGAAGCAGAGGTATCGCAGGCCCCCGCTTCATGCGGACGGAGGTGGGGCCGCCTGACTATCCCCTGGGCCCGTGGGCCTTGGGTGGTTTCCTACTCACCCTGACTCAACTGGATTGAAAATTAAAATTAATTTTATTCAGTGTCCTCTGGGCAGAAGCCAACTTAATTATTCAGCTTTCATCTTTGAGTTGTCATATTAATATGAGTTCATTTTTCATTTTTTAATTTTTATTTTAATTTATAAACTTTAATCTTTAAAGCACTGTAAAAGTACAGAGAAGCGAATCTATCCAAAGTGCGCAGATCAAAAAATGGTCACAAAAAAATATCCTTGTAACCCCAAACCCAGCTCAAAAAATAAACCAATGTCAGTGTGCCAGAAGTTACTCTTTGTCACTTCCCAATGACATTTTTCCGCAAACATAATCACTAGCTTGACTTTAACACCATGTATTTGATTTGTCTGGCTCTCAATTTTATATACATGAAGCCACACAACAGGTACAACTTTTTTGGCTCTTTAAATTTACAATTACAATGATATTTTACACGTAGGAAATTGTAACTTTTTATTGTTTTTTGCTTAATTCTTTCTTAGTTATTTTATTTTATTTTTTCCATCACCATTTATCCTTCTGTACTGGGATACCTTCTTCCACCTCCACCCACCTCCCCTAATGGTTTTACCCATGTTTTTATTTCTATCAATATCTTTCTAAATTGCCAGGACCTTGATGCATTTTGGAAACGAGGAGAAAAGCAGCCCCCGGGAGCCGAACACTGTCCAACAACTGGCCTAGCACCGCCAGCATGTGCTGCTGGGGGTAGCTCGTCACTCACCGGCGGGCCATGTTATTCTCACAGGAAACATAAACAATTTTACAGAATATCCTTGGACAAGACCTGTCTGTGATCATAGTGAATCAGCATGAAAATATGTCGATTCCTTAAAAACTGATAACCTTAGAAAATAAAAGGACATTTACCAAACCACAAAAATTATCAAACATCCTTGCATTCTGGCTAGTATCATGGACTTACTGATTATTAAATACAGCTTTAGACTTGCTTCATTCCTTCCATCTCTAGGTAAGATCTCTTAAGATGCCCAATAAGAGAATTATCTTCATGATGTAACATTACATAATTTAGAGGAAGCCCCCTTCTTTGATTTCTCCAATAAATCACATACAAAAGCCCAATCTTATAAGTTCTTTCTATTGCCCTGTTACTAAGGTACTCCAGCTTTCCATGATGTACTTTCTCTTTTGTTGCAACAAGTAATAATAATAATAATAAAACTATAAGGCTTGTTCAACAGTTCATAAGAAAGTAAGAACAATTTTTAAATTGGTTCTGTTATATTTGTGATGTTTTATACACATTAAAATGGTCTCTCTATATATACGTGTCATATGATCATTTAATTGGTAACTTAATTGTTACTATCATTAGACACTTTGGATGTTGTGGCCTTCTACCTTGTTCTAAAGCTGTTTATGAATGTTTCTTAGCTCTAACAAAATTCAGCTTCTGTAAAGTTGTACAAAACTATTTCAAAAAATTGTAGATTTTTTCCTCATTCATCCAATACTTATCAAATGCTTTTATGTTTAGAGCTATCATGCAATTAATATTAGGTGAATAAATGAAAATCATGAGTAAATTAATACTTAGATTATCAGTGAGAAACAGCTCCATCATTTGTCTTTTTTTGCATAATTTTCCAGATAAGTCATGCGATGGTGACCTGGAATGTTTTCCTTTTGTGTGTGTGGGGGGGAAGCCCTGTCATTTATAATATTTAAACACTTAAACTTTGACAAAATTAAAGCCATTTCTAACAAATTTTACTAAAATGATCTACTTTAATTAGTCCATTTTGAAGAAGATGCCAGCCATTTATTTACACTCAGGAAGCTGCGAGTGCCAAATCTCATTCCCTCTTAAATCGGAAGGTGTGTTAGTGACTGGCATCCACTCCACAATTACAGCTTCTATATGATTTGCTAGTTAGTAGCGCGAGGAGATCTGTACCTAGATTTGGCTCAAATGGATTGTGTGATGGGAGTCCTGGGGAACATTTCTGATGCTTGTGCTATTGCAACTGCTGTTCTGGGTTTTCTTTTTCCTGTTTCAAAGACTGGCCGTGACGATGGCAGAGACAGCCAGTGATTTAAGAGTGAAGGATAGCGCTGCTGTTATAGTTGTGGTGTCTGTGATGAATGGCGGCAGAGCAAGCAAGAAGAAAAGAAGATGTGAAATAAAAGGAGAGGGATCAAAAATGACAGATTTAAAGCCCTTCTCCAAAACATCCACTAGTTTACCCTGTGAGGTTAAGCTAGGCAATTTTAGTTTTAAGAGATTTTTTAAAGAAATGTCATGCTCAAGTTGTTTAAATCATGGTTTTAAATATAAATCAGCATCTACTTAATAATTACCCTTGCATGGGAGAAAATTTTATTTATTTTCTGTCTTGAACTTCTTGAAATTTTTATTTTTGCTTAACTAGTGTACAAAATATTATTTTTAATAAAATATGAGGTGAGATATGACATCATAAATCTTAGCACTAATGTTCAGTAAAATAATAATGTGTTACCACACTTGGCTATTATTTAGAAAAAATTTATAAAATGTTAATAAGATAAATTTTCTAAAATTTGATTATGTAAGCAACCAAACATTTACACAACATATTCTACATAATCTCCATAGTCTTGTTTGCTCTAAGAAACAAACAAAAAAATCATTAGTTACATTTTTATTCTATTAAAACTTTAAAACAATATTTCAAATTTAAATTTGGATGCATGAAACAACTGATGAATGAAACAGTCAGCAAAAAATATAGGGCAATACGGAGAATTCTTCTGTGGTTTTTGTAGAATCAGAAAGTAAAAGAAAATTGTTAAGTAGTTTTATCATGAATGCTTTAATAAAACCTATGGATCATCTGATAAGCCATGAAGGTAAATTATAAAGATTACAGTTTTTGCTTTCAGTTGTGTTTACCTAGAATTTAGTCATCTTACAACATGTCTAGGGTTGGTGGGATGAATTTCAGAGGATGTAATTTGCATGAGATATGAGGACTTCCCTAAGAAGGAACTAATTCCAGGAAGATCATAAGACAGCTATGCCTACTCTGAAGCAACGCTGCCAGCTGAAGGAAGAGAGGCAGTTCTGATTACGGCTGACCTCTCACCTAGACACCATGGGTTTGTACTTCTTCATAAGGAGGAGAGAGCTCCTTGGCAAAGCCTGTGATCACAAAAGTCTCTGCAATAACTTGGGAATACAAAGCACCATGACCTGGGCTGAGGTGCAATGGGGTAAGGTAATGTGTAGGTGACCCCCTCTTTTTCCATCAGAGAACACAGAGCATTAACCAAATGAGGAACCTGGGCGTCATGTGCAGTGCGGGCATTCCAGAGGCGCAGTTTCTGCAAAGATTGCCCCCGGCGTCAGCAGGAGATGGTGCCAGAGACCTCGCTGTGGTTGTGTCGCATCAGCTCCTGGAGGGGTGGCAGCACACAGCTGCAGTGAGTTTGTGAACCTGTCCAGCATTTAATGGCACTAGGTGACAACAAGGCAGGGAAATGGAGCTTAAGTAGCTACAGTTAGAAAAGGTGAATGACATGTTTCAGTTGAAACTACTGTCTTTGGAAACACACACACACACACACAGAGACGTATACACCATACAAATTCCTTTGCATTATCTCAGAAACAATTTTGGAGGGAATGTTGCCAGATATGGGCATAAAATATCTTATTTCCTTCAGGTTGCTCTAACAAAATACCATAAACTGAGTGGCTTATAAATAACAGAAATTTATTTCTCACTGCCCTGGAGGCTCGAAATCATGGTGCTGGCAGATTCTCTTTCTAGTTAAGGCCCACTTTCCAGGTAACAGTCATTTTTCTGTGTCCTCACATGACAGAAGGGGTTCTCTGAGGTCTCTTTTATAAGGACACTAATTTACTTCTTGAGGACTCCAACCTCATAACCCATATACTTTCAAAGGCCTCATTTCCTAATACATTACATTGAGGATTAGATTTCAATGTATAAATTAGGAAGAGGCAGAAATTTTCAGTCTATAGCAGTAGAAGATGGCAAATCCAGAGAAATATTGTTTTAATAGTCATAAAAATCCCATCCCCTGCTTCCCAGAATTGGGACTTTGGGGTCAAGTGCACTGGAGGGTTTTTGTATGGACATAAGGAGCATTTCCTCTTCCTCCCCCACTCCTCCCTTTCTCCCTCCTCGTTCTTTTCCCCCTCCTCCTTCTTCTAGATAATCCAGAAAAACATTGTGCTTACTGCCACTGAGGAAGAGAATACAGTAAACAGAAAAATTACTCAGGCCTTACATGCATTGGATTAGTATGAGTTCTAATCAGGATTCTTTTTAGAATCTGTATATTTGATTAAGCTTTACAGAAAAGGCTAAACTGGAGTTTATGGATTCCTCGTTCAAGTTGTAACATGTCCAATATAATGCCACTTGATAAAGTTCTGAAACTTACCCTTCGTTAAATTGTATTCCACACCCTGTCTTGTGAACCTCATAGTGAGCCTGAAGAAAACAGACGTGTATTTGTAGCAGTAGGTTTAGTATTTAAGAGAGTGAACTCTGGAGCTGAATCTTGGGTTTTCACCTTACAAACTATTCAACCTTACACAAAACAGTTGGAATGTAAAAATTTCAGTCCCCAAATGTAAATATATATATATATATTTATATAATAATAATAATAATATGATCTATTTAATGTGTTGTATAACAATGTGTAATATTTGCAAGGAACTTGAAAGAGTGTTTCATACATATTTATTATTCACTAAATCTTGACTCCTTTGATGTGTACTTGGGGCTATTTGATACATAGTTCCTGTTTGTCTAATTTGATGACAGAGGAATTTTCAATGTAGCTCTATAATTTAATATCATTTATATTCAAAATTTACCCACAAGCAATATTTATATTTCAGCTTACTTAATGAAAATAACTTCAAAACAAATTTGTTTAAAAATAAAATATTTTATATAACCAGAAGGTTCAATAGTACTAATGACTCTCTTACTCTGAAATTAAAAAATATAAAAATTGTTGTTATTTAATATAATCAACCTAAAAAATAGTAGAGATAATAAAATCAACAATCAGCCTCTATTATAAGTTATAAAATCCAAAGCTATGTGGTTTGCAAAATAAAATCTCTACTGTTCTAGAATTTTAGTCTAAAGAGCCTCTTGTAAATTTTAGTGGTCTATAAAAAGAGTTTTCAGATATTCATGGAACTCATCCAAGATCTGCCAGAAAATCTAGAAGATAAATTCAGATTTGATCATTTTGGGTACATGTGTGCATTTATGGAAGTGATTCTCAACTATAAGACAATATTTGTAGCAAAGCAAATGAGATTTTTATCTTGAACTGATTGTGTGAAATAAAGACTATATACATTTAAATTTATCAATATTTAGGGCCTTATAAGATTTTTTTTTAAGTCCCTGGTATATACACATTCATTATTTCAATCAATTACTTACTATGACTACTGTGGGCAAACTTCTCTGAAAGGTGATTTGAGAGAAGATAAAACTCATTTGACAGTTTTAAAATTTAGAATAGCTTAGAATAAAGTTACTGTTGACTGAATTATGCCATGATAAGTTAATATATTGAAGTCCTGGAAACTAAAACCTCAGAATATGACTGCATTTGGAGACAGAACCTTTTAAAAGGTGATTAAGTTAAAAATTAGGGAACTGGGATGGGACTTGATCCAATCTGATTGGTAATATTATAAGGAGAAGAATTTTGGATGCTCAAAAGGACATCAGGGCCATGTGCACAGAGAGGAAAGACTATGTGAGGACATAGGATAAGGTGACCATATGCAAGCTAAAGAGAGAGATCTCATAAGAAAGACAAACCTACCAACACTTTTAGCTTAGACTTCCAGCCTCCAGAACTGTGAGAAAATACATTTCTGTTGTTTGAGCTAATCAGCCCATGGCATTTTGTTATAGTAGCCCAAGGAAACTAATACAAATGTATACCATTATTTAAATGATTTAGAGACTGGAATTAATAGATTTTTCCACCTCTGAGTTTTCATCAGAAACTATGGTTTATATTTGTAAAACCTCTCAGAATATGTTGTATTTTTCAGTGTTAAAATTGTTTAATCTATCTTTCCAAGTAGATTATAGATCACTGAAGGAAAAATAAAATGCATGTATTACTTGTATACCTGATATATATAGTACAGATTTATACTTTATAGTGTAAGTTAAACAACTGCCAGTTAAGTTGTTAAGTGAAGTTTGATTACTATAAAGGAAACTGAGGCAGAAGGAATTATATGCATCTAGTCCATAACGAAGTATCATTAAGATGTAATGACAGGCAAAAGAACACTAGAAGGGGAATACTTTGGGAAAATTCATTGAGTTGAGTTTGGGTATAAAAAGTATGAGTTCCTGGCGTGCATCTTTGTTCAACATTATTTAATGCAAGCAATTTGGGATGAGGAGACCAGAGAATAGAACTGGATGAATAAAAATGAAAGTCACTAAAATATAAACAAATAGTGAAGCCATGTAAAGAGATGGTACTTCAAAGGAAAGAAGAAAATGGGGGTAAGACAGATCCTTGAGAGTCAGGGATGTTAGATGTTGGTAAAAGAGAAAGTAACAATGAAGAAGTTGTAAGGAGCACAAAGGAAAAAACATTTGAGAAATATATAATCAAACTTCTCATATACTAAATGTAAAAAGGAGATGAGGAATAAAATAAGAATAATCATGAAGTAAAATAATAATAATAATCTTAGTAGTAAAACAGATATAAAGTCTACAAACAAAAGGAAAAAGAGTGTATGTATTATTTGCCGCTATTGCTCATGGATATGTAGTTATTCTCTCCTTCCCTGTTACCTACAGTGGGAAGAGATCAGGTGCCTGTTGTTGACTAACGAAATGTGAGGGAAATGAAGTATTACATTTTGACTAACATGCTGTATTTCCATGGAAACCCACCCTGTGTCTTTTCCTACTGCTGTGACAAAGAGAGTCACGTTATCCAAGGAATTCAACTTTGTCAGGAGGGTGTCTGAGTAACTTTGTGGAGCAAGATTCCACTGTCCTGAATGATATGATGGAATAAAGAAGAAATGGAAATGGTCTACCTCATTTAATTTTTTTAGGTGTTTTCTGATGGATAACAAGTAAAAAGTGGAACGGTAGCTTGAGATGTAACCAACATGAGGGTAAGAGTTTTGAGTTGAATGACACGCTTTCTGTAGCTCAGGGGAATAGCTAAGTGAAGTGGATGATTGGAAACATAAGTAAAGGCATAAGGAATAAAAAAATAGTCATAGAAAATAAGACAAAATTCTGAGTTTACTGAGAAGTTGTATGGATACAGCTCATGACTGAGCTTACCACAGGCTAGTGGATATGGGATAAATATCAAAGGTTAGCCAACAGGTGAAGCCATGGAGGGAATAAGTAAGAAATTGAAGGCATAGTTGAAATTGAATCTACTGTACCCAGGATGACTAACAAGATGAATTAATGCCGACATGGATAATAGACAGGCAACTACTGAATTATTGAGACACTCTAATACTAGTCTGTCATTCTGACTGTTAAGCTAGGACAAAGTTTAGAGGTAGCTGGGAAGGAGAAATGGTTAATTTTAACTGAAGAACATGAAGGAAGAATGAAGACAGGAGATGCTGTTTTTATGTGTTTTCTGTGTTTGATTGGGAGATCAATTAGAGGAAGCATTTCAAGTAGAGAAGTATTACTTGGACGTAATACATCATTGGGTGTTTCAGAAATATAAGCAATGTAGAATAATAAAGCTATGGGAAACTAAGGAAATTTAGACAAATTCCAAATTTCTGTCCTTTATTTCTTTTGTGTAAGACTTGGATGTATTAGTAGAGGGAGAATAATTCTGTTAAGATTAACATCTTCCATTCTAGGAAAATTATATAATCAAATGACTAATACGATTTAAATTTCATTTAAAAAGTATTGAAGTCTGTGTATGTTACATATTTCTGTATGATTTCATTTGTTTTGTGGTGTTGTAATAATAATTCATAGAGTGCTATTTTGTCCTCAAAAGAGGTGTGTTAACATCACAGTTTCACAATTAACAACTAATTTGTGAGGGCTGCCAAGGTCTTAAGTTTTCCTTTGAAGTGTTTTGTTCATTTTGCAATGTAGACATAAGAAGAATAATTGTTATCAATAATTTTTGTGTGTGAAGAAAACAGATGTCAACAACTTTTAAAAAATAAATTATTTAATCTAGCTATAAGACAATAGTAGCCAAATAATGTGGAAAAGCCATAGCTAGAATAACCAGTTCAGTATGTATCAGTCTTCAAAATGCCCTTGCTGCTTTCAACCAATTAAAGGATTCATTCCAGTGACATATACAGATTTATTCCAATATGTTATATTTAAATGTTTGATGCTTTACCTTAGTGCTTAGTTTTAAATGTGTAATCATCTCTATGGTGTTACTTTGAACCTGCTCCAAATTTACTCTACCATCTTATTTTACAATGACTCAACTTTTGTCAGTGTTCTAAATAATCCTGAGGAATGACTGGTATGATCACTTCCAATAATTCCTCAAGTGACAAAATTCTGCCATTTGCTTAAAAAAATCTTCCAAAATAAGCTCAATTTCCATTATGACAAAAAGTTTCTACTTAGTCAGCTTCAGTAATTGTTGCTTCCTTATTTTTAATTTCATGCTCTCTTGGTATTAACCATCAATCATCTCCCATCACTATCCCTATGGTGTTTTTATTTTCTATCTCTTCATTACAGCAATTGTCTCACTGTTGTGATTATCCTGTCTCCTCTAAGGAACTACTCAAGGAGATACTACCCTTCGCAACAGCATGGATGGAACTGGAGAGCATTATGCTAAGTGAAATAAGCCAGGTGGTGAAAGACAGATACCATATAATCTCACCTATGAGTGGAACCTAATCAACAAAACAAGCAAGCAAAATATGACCAGCAACACTGAAATAAAAAACAAACTGACAGTAACCAGACAGGAGGAGTGTAAGGGATGACAGGGGAGAGGGAGGGGAAGAGTCATCAAGGAACATGCATAAAGGACCTATCAATGAAGCCGAATGGAAGAAGGGTTGAGGGTGGGAGGTGGGAGTGGTTGGGGCTGGGGAAAGTGGTGGTGTGAAAAAGTGGAAAAAGAAATGTGGACAGGGGGAGATTGGGACTAGTGTGGGAAAGTAAGAAGCCAAAGAACTGGTGTGTGCCTCCCATGGACATGGACTAAGAGATGTGGGGATGATGGGATGGGGTGCAGAATGGAGGGGATAAAGGCAGAACAAATGGGACAACTGTAATAGCATACTCAATAAAATATACCAAAAACAAAGGGAACTACTCAAGGCGAAGGATTATTTTTTAATCTCAGTAACTGTACATAGTAAGATTTCAATACATTTTATTTGAGGAAAGTTTGCATCAAGAGCAATTTCCTAAGATGCTAAGCTGCGTAAATTAAATATCAATCCACAAAAATCTATAGCTATGAGTCATATCTAAAATATTTCTGGAAAAAGTCCTAAAATTTTCTCTGTCAAGATAACTGCAATCTTCAGAGTGATCTTGGATTTTTAAGCAAATATTATAATGGATAAGATAATGACACCAATATTAAATAATGTATATAGAGTTTTCACAACATATATAAATTTTACACACATTTTATTCTCAAAACATTTATGTATAACAGGTAGAACTTTCATTATCCTTTGATTTCAGAGAAGAAAACTAAAAAAGTGAAACATTAAATTATTTTTCCTAAGAATATCCAGCTACTAAATAGTACTGGGGTATTCACCCAAGTTTCCTAGCTCCAGGTTTGCATTCTTTCTACTAAATCATTAGGTAAATTCAATAGATAAAGAGTTATGCAATGAAAAAAATCTATATTAAATCAGTGAAACCACGGAGAATAATAGTAGAAATTATATATTAAGACTCTTCATAAAATAACAAAAAGGCAGCTTCTAAAGAGAATTTAAACACGAAGTGAGATTTTTTTATTTGCCAAACCAGCAAGGTTGTAACAGTGAGTAAAACTCAACTTGTATTGATATGAAGAACTGATGAAATTAAAACAATTACCTACAAACAAATTTAGGTAGGTTGTAATATGTAAAAAATAGCTCAATGTAAAATTATGAAATAAAATTTTATGTTTATTTGATTTAAAATTATGACTAAGGGAAAAAGGTAAGCCCAAACATAACCCACTCTTAATCAAACACACACCTACCCCCTTTCAGTGTTTGGATCTTCTTTAGAACAAAATGCAGTATAGAGGTCAAGCATGGAAGGGTCAGAAATGACAGGAAAGATAAACACCATTTATTTTCCTATGAAGAAAATTTGTAGCTAGACTAGTGATATAGCACTTACATTATGCTGACATACAGGCTCTTAAGACATATATTGAAAGCTGGGTACAGGAAAATAATAATGTGCAGTTGTGCATAGTTTTGAAGGATGGTGGGTAGCACCAGTGTTACATTGTCCTTGCTGACTAAATCACTCTTGTTTATTGGAATATACTTTAAGAGGAAATTTTTGCAGACACTGGGGCTGAGCCTAATGGATAAATATTTTATATTGCTTTTGGGATGCTATTCTACAGAGTCATCATTTGAAGTCTCACATTTGTATCAAATTAATGTCAAGGTTATTTGCAAAAGTTTGTGCTGTTCTGAAAAATTCTGTTAACCAAAGCCAGAGGATTCCTTCACAATTCAATTTTCTTTTTTATTTCACTTCCACTTTCATTTTTTCTTATAATAAGATGACAAAATAAAATAGATGCATCTTTTGTATATAATAACCAAGGTTTTAGATTCAGGAAACTAGACTTCAAATCCAAATTTTGCTATTTACTAACTAAATGCCCACCTGCAAGTTATTTATGCTACTTCATCTATTAGTTTTATTTTTTAAAAATAAATAAGGTAAAATTAACACTCACCACTTCAGGTGAATATTTAATAACATAATACTTATCCAACAACACAGAGCCATACCTTTTAAACAGTTGGCACTAATTGTATATTTATGGCAGCTTTTGTTTTCATCTCTGAAAATTATACTTCTCTCCTTCATTACCATCAGGCCCTTTGATGCTGCATGAATTAGCACTGGACCCAATTACCATCTTCATCTCTTTGCAGCCAGGGATGATCCATTAAATCAGTCATAGTAGATATTAAGTTGTGTTTTTCCTGTTATAGGCCATACCTTTCTTCTTTGGTATGCCATTTTTATTCAGGCTAGAAAACAGATGCGGAGAAAGACCAAAAGAATAGAACTACCCTTAAAATATTAGGATGTCCAAGTGATAATTAGAACGTGTTTGATCCCTTGAAGTCACTCTGTTTCTGCCTCACCAGTCCTAAAAATCCTATCTCTGTACATCTCATTTCTGAATATGCAAAAAATAAATAGCTCTTTGGTTAAGGCATTCTATGAGATATCCTATAACATGTATGTAAACAAAATCCTCACTGAAGGAAGGTATAATGGTTATAGTAATGCATTTTCTTAGATTTGCTTCTTCTATGTAAGATACTATGCAATGTTATGACTATCATACTCTAATTGGGTAAAGATAGTTTACTCAGAATTATTCTTGAAATAATTCATTCTTATAAGAAACAAGCACTAATTCTTAAATAAAATAAACACTATATTGAGGTCTGCTGTGTCCAAGGTACACAGCACTTTAAATGAATGTAAACACAGTTTTATGTAAATCTCATGGTTCTCACAAGCACAAATTTAGAATAGATTCAAAAAACATACAGAAAAAGAAGATTAGAGCATACCAATAAAGAAAATCACATATTTACACACATGTATACACATATACACACAAAAGGCAACAAGAGAGTCAGAAAGAAAAAAAAAGGAACTGTAAAACAGCCAGGAAACAATGAAGAGAGCATTAGTTACTTCTTACTTAACAACAACTACTCTAAGTGTTAATGGATAAATTCTTCACCAAAAGGGATAGAGTAGTTGGATACAAATGTAAAACCCAATACAGCAAATGCTGCCTGCAAGACACTAACTTCAGCATTAAAGACACAGACTCAACGTAAAGGAATGGAAAATAAATTCCTGCAAGTGGAAAGCAAGAGTAGGGTAGCTCTACTTATATCAAGAAAAAAAATTGACTTTAAGCCAAAAAAAAGTAACAAATGACAATGAAGGGTACTATATAATGATAAACTGGTCAATTCATCAAGAAAATATAACAATAATGTTTATACACATCACACATTGAAGCACTTATCTATATTAAGCAAATATTAACAAGTCTGAAGAGAGCAAAAGTAACTGGTAAAATTATAGTAGGAACATCATACCGTACTTTCAGCAATGTATAGCTCATCCAGATATAAAATGAACAAGGGAATATTGGACTTGAACCATACTTTATATCAAATGGAGCTAACAGACAAATATAGAATTTTTCACTCAACAGCGACAGGACACACATTCTCCTCAAGCACAGAAAAACATTCTATAAAAGAGAATGATCATAGGATACACCATAAAAATTTGTTACGATACATCATAACAAATTTAAGAAAATGAAACCAAACCAGCTATCTTTTCTGATCACAATGGTATGAAACTAAAAATCAATAACAGAATAAAAGCTATATAATTTATAACTGCACATGAATTACACAAATACTCTTGGATTAAATGAGTAAAAGATAAAAGCAAAAAGAAAATTTTTAAGTCCTGAAACAAATAAAAATGGAGAAATAACATGCCCAACCCATGGGATGCTGCTAAAGCAATTCTGAGAGGGAATGTGTAGCAAAAAATCACTATGTTATGAAAAAAAGAACTGAAATAAACAACTTACATTTACACTTTAAGGGACTAAAAACAACAAAATAACCCCAAAGTCAAAAAAGGAAGATAATAGAAATATGAGCAGAAATTAAAATAGGAACATAAAAAAGTTCAACAAAACTAAAAGTTGATATTTTTAAAAAGTAAATAAAATGGACAAAAATTTAGCTAAACTAACATAAAAAAGAAGACTCAAGTAAATAAAATCAGAAATGAAATAAAAAGGACATTACATCTGATACCAGATAAATACACAATAAGATCACAATAGGTTACTAAACACAAATATTTTGACAAATTGGATAACCTATAAATAAATGGATAATATACTAGAAATGTACAACTAACCAATACTGAATCATAAAGAAAGAAAATATGAAGAGACTGATAATGAATAAAGCAACTCAATTAGTAATCAAGAGCCTCCCAACAAAGTCTAGCAGCAGATGGTGTCAGTGGTAAATTCTTCCAAACCTTTAAAGATCAATTAATATTAATCCTTCTCAATTCTTCCCAAACACTAAAAGATGAAGGACAACTCCTTATTTCGTTACATGAATTCACCATTACCCTAATACCAACGTCAGATAAGGACATTACAGGAAAAGGAAACTATAGACAAATATCCCTGATAATTATAGAAGTAAAAATTCTCAACATAATTTAGCAAACCAGCTGAACATCACATTAAAAGATTATACATTGCAATCAAGTGGAAATTATCAATTTGAAGCATGGATGGTTCAACACACCCAGATCAGTAAATATGATACACCACACTAACAAAATGAGAGATAAAAATCATACAATTCAAAAGATGCAGGAAAAACATTTGACAAAACATATCCTTTTCTGACAAAAGTTTTCCACAAATTGGGTGTAGAGGAAACGCAGTTCAACACAGTAAAGGCTGTATATGGTAAACCCAAAGCCAACATCAAAGTCAATAGTGAAAGTTAAAAATGTTTTCTCTGAAACCAGAAATAAGGCATGAGTCCCTAATAATACCACCTTTATTCAAAATAGTACTGGAAGTTACAGACAGAACATTAGACCAGGCCCTGAGTAACCAAAGCAATGCTGAGATAGAATAAGAAAAATGCTTGAGGCTGCATACTTCAAGCTATGTTTCAAAGACATAGTATGGCTCAAAAGCAGACATAAAGACTAATGCAACGCAAGAGAGAGCCCAGAAATAAATCCTCGCCTGTATATTCAACCAATGTTAGACGAAGGTGTCAAGAATACTCAATGAAGAAAGGATAGTTTCTTCAAAAAATGGTGTTGGGAAAACCAAGTAACCACATGCAAGAAAATAAAGTTAAATCCTCTTTATACAATCCTTAGAAAAATTAACTCAAAATTGGTTAAAAACTACAATCATAAACTTCTAGGAAAAAAAAGAAAATAATTCTTTGATATTGGTCTTGGCAACAATTATTTTAGGTATGTTACCAAAACAAGTGATAAAAGGAAAACTCAATAAGGGAGACAATATTAAAATAAAGGGCTTCTTCAATGTAAAAGAATAATCAACAAAATAAAAAGGCAAAACATAGAAAGGAAGATAATATTTGCAAAACATATACCTGAGGTAGCATTAATATTCAAAATATATTTAAATTTCATAAAATTTAATAACAAAGTAATCTGATTAAAATTATGCAGATAAGTTGAATGTTAATTCAACTTAATTGATATTTTTCCAAAGAAGACAAACACATGGCCAACAGGTACATGAAAGCATCAGTAATTATCAGGGAAATGCAAATGAAAACCACAGTGAGGTATCAACTCATACCTGTCAGAATTACTATCAAAAACACAAGAGAGAAGTGTTGTCAAGGTTGTGAAAAAAAAGAGGAACACTTGCATATTGTTGGTGGAAAAATAAATGATGCAGCTACTATAAAAAACAGTATGCGGGCCCTGACCATTGTAGCTCGGTTAGGTGTTGTTCTGCAAAGCGAAAGGTTGTGGGTTCAATTCCCAGTCAGGGCACATGCCCAGGGTGTGGGTTTGATCCCCAGTATGGGCATGTACGAGAGGCACCATTAGATGTTTTTCTTTGGCATCAATGTTTCTCTCCCTTTATTTCTCCCTCCTTTCCCCTCTCTCTAAAAAAATTAAGTAATTATAAAAATCAGTATGCAGTTTCCTTAAAAATAAAGCTACTACATTATCTAGTAATTTCACTTCTGAATATTTGTCTGAAGGAAAAGAAAACACTAACTCAAAAAATATATCTGCACCCTTGTGTTCATTGCAATATTATTTACAATAGCTAAAATATGAAAACAACCAAAGTTTCTATCAACTAATACATGGATAAAAAAGATATATGTGCAAACACACACAGTGAAATATTCAGCCACAAGAAACAAGGAAATCTTGCCATTTGTAACAACATGGGTGAACCTTAAGGACGTTCGTTATACGAAATATAATGAGTCAGAGGACAAATACTTCTTGGTATAACCTATAAGTGAAATCTAAAAAAGTTGAACTTGTCAAAACAAAAAGAAGAATTGTGGTTTTCAGGAGCAGAGGTGTGGGGGAGGGGTCTAAAAGAAATTGGAAGATGTTGGCCAAAGGCTATAAACTTCCAGGTAGAAATGGGTAAGTTCTAAGAAACTAATGCGCAGTACTGTGATTATAGTTAGCAATAATGTAGGATGTACCTGAGAGTTTCTACGAGGAAATCTTGAATGGTTTTACCACACATAAAAACACACAAAATTGGTAAGTATGTCACCTGATGGAGGTGTTTGATAATGCTAATAATCATTTTGTAATATATAGGTGTATTGGATTGACACATCATACACCTAAACCTTACTCAATGTTATATGTGAATCATACCTCAATAGTGATAGAAAAAAGAAAAGTTCCAGGTAAAATAGATAAGGCATTCAAGATAGAAAAACAATACAGTAAAAAGAAATAAATAAAAGAAAGGTAATTGACTTTAGATAGAAGCTTTCATCACTTATTGTTCGTTAGAATAATCTGAGTAACTTTTCTGAAAACATGTGGTTGGCAATTATATAAGAATCTTTAGAAATTTAGCCTGGACAGAAATATGATTCATTGCACCTGTGGCTAGACACTTTTAATTAAATATTAAATAAGGAAAAAAATGTACTTTAGTAGTGTGAAAAATTGCAGAGTTCAGACCACCAATTGCAGGCATTTTTATTTTTCTGTAAAACATAATTAAATTTTTGTTTAATTTTCAAAATTTTCCTAAGCATACTAAATTATTGAATGAGTAATGATTTTCTCTTGATCTATATTTCTAAAATATAATTTCAGCATCTACTAGATTTTACTGATTTCTGTTGGAGGGTGTGTGTGTGTTTGCTCTAATTAGCTGCATTGTTTGATGTCTAATGTATATGAAATCCGCTCTGCATACAAACAGAAGTCCAGTTAACACTATCCACTTTTGTGTTAGTGTTTTAAATGTTATGTGATTTATATAGTATAAAACATCTTTTATTTAAGCTAAATAAACATAACCAGATAAACAAATTGTAGAAGCAAAATTTCTACAAACTTAAGAGTATTCTGGGAACAAACAATGTGACAGGAATGCAAATTTATACTTAGTACTTTATATTGCTTAGTTTAGTACTAAACAATGTAACTAAAACAAAACAAGCTTACATACGAAGACTGTGTGCTCCAAAATATTTTGACAAGTTGAGTACACATTTATATGGCTCTAGTTTGACACTGGCATGTCTAGTGAAATCCTAATCTATTTCTCTGAGAAGCAGCAGAAGCAAGACAAGATCAAGTAACCATTTATTATAAATTGGAGTTCAGGGTAGGGCTCAGACAGGGTATAAGGACTAAGTTTTAAATTGATTTTGTACAACTCTGAGGGTGTGGCTTTAGCCTTTATTCAATGGAGACTCTGAAGAATTTTGAAGAATTGGATCAAAAAATGAAATCTATATAAGCAAGATTAATGTGAGAGTATTATAATAAATAATTTGGCAGAAATAACTGTTTCAACAAAACAAACAAATGACCAAAATAGAACCAGAGACATGGAAATAAAGAACAAGCTGACAGCAGCCAGAGGGGAGTGAGGAGAGGATGTTGGGGGAAAGAAAGGGAAGGGGCGAGTCAAAGAACATGAGTGAAGAGCTCGCAGGCACAGGCAAAGGGGTCGAAATTGACCATGGGAGCGGGGTTGGAGGAGACGCGGCAGAGGAGAACAATGGGGAAAATAGTGGGACAACTGTAACTGAACAATTAAAAAAAAAGTTACCTTCACAAAAAAAAAAAAAAAAGTAGCAGTTTCAGGATAAAACACCAGTTAGAAAGCTACTACTTTGTTTTGAGTCAAATGGGATAGTAAAGAGTTCGAGGAATGGAAATAAATGCATTTTAGTATGACCTCACAAAGGACATAGACATCAAAATTATTCTAAAGATCCAGTTCCAAGTAGTCTGGAGAATGTTAATGAATATTATTGGAAAAGGGGAAAGAAAAAACATCTGAATTTACAATATAAGGCATTAAAGATGCACTGCAGAACTAGAATAAATGTGGAGCCTAGATATCAAAACTATGTTAAAAAAAATCTAAATTTGTCCTTAGAGACAACAGTTCAATAGAAGATTTTCTAAAATAACACTGATTGTCATTTGTAAGTTGTTACATAGGGCCTTTCTTAGACTGAAACCATTCCCCTTGTTAGACAACGTGCCAGGTTCAATTTATTGCCTTCGTATCCAAGAAAGACCTCCTAATGCGTCTTCAGTGTGCTCTTAACAACCCCCTTCTGTTTCTCTTACCGATTAGAGATGATACGCAGGAGAATCAGGAAATACTAGGATTTTCCTATAAACTATATTTTACTCTAGGTCTTTTCAAAAGAAAGGGCTGTATAGTCCCCGCTTCTCTGAGATTGACCAACACGTTAGGGGGGATACCCTAAAATGAAACTATCTCATGGAGGGTGGGTTCCTTGTAGTACATGCTTCAGGCACTAGGTGAGTGTTCTAGAAACCCCATCTGTATCATTGTACTAGCTGGTATTGTTGTGAGAGGCTGCGTTTTGCTTCAGTGAAATTTTTTTGAAGAATCCTTCAACTTGTTTGCACATTTCCTGATGAGTGATTTACGAGTGCACCAGCCCACACCGTGCAGAGTGTTCAGCGGTATTGGCCCAAAACAGCATGACTCCCATACCCCACCCTCCCTATTCACCCTATCTTATCCCCCAGAGAATCTTTTTTTGTTTCCTTGGATGAAGAAAGTCCTCAAAGGGAAATGTGTTGCTGATGTGGAAGAGGTAAAACAAAAAACAGCAGAAGCACCTTTTAGCATCAAAATCGATGAGTTCAAAATCAGTTTTGAGCAGTAGAAAAAATGTCTCAATAGCTGTATTGAATTAAATGGAGAGTACTTTGAAGGTGACTGAAGTTTAAGCATGTAAGAATAAGTGCATAATTTTTTTATAAATAAATTCTGTTTTAGGGTGTTCCCCTTGTAAATTTGATTATACCCATGATGTGCTTTCTCTGTAATTACTTTCTAGAAGCATTTAGTTAATCTGTCCCTTATACTAAACTCTTTAAGTTATTTAGCTAATTCAACAAGAGAGATTTCAAGTGCAAATGTAAATCATTTGCTACAGTTATTTTGGCCCAGCATTAGTTTAAATATGCCTACATTTTTTGGAAACTTGTGTGTAATTATTCATAAAATCATATCTAAAATTTTAAGTGAAATTAAAAATTATAAAATGCAGACCTCCTGCTTTCAGGAATTCCAAATATAATTATTCTCTTTTTAAATGAGTCTATTGATGCACAGCACAGATAATTTAAACCATTTACTTACAGTTACATAGCCAGATTTTAGCAAAACTAGAACTAGAGTCCAATAATTTAACCTTCCCTTTCATTGTTTCTTCTCTTTTTCCCAATGTCTTTCAATAATTATTACAATAATTATTGTAGACAGGAAATACTATGTTTTAAATTTATAGTTTTAAGGGAGAATGATCAACATAAGGGATGTAAATTGAATAATAATGAAAAATTATTCTTGTGTTCTTGGCAAAAGCACAAAAAGCACACTATAATTAATTGCAGCTGTTTTCACATAACAATTGTGTTGTCTTCCTTTCTTCCCAGGAGTTGCTGAATCAGTTTATGCAGCAAAGTTTATGTATACCATCCGTGGAAATGAAATGTTTTGGATGCACTATTCTCGGGTGCCAGGATGGATGACAGTGTGAGACATAATCCTTTCCTGTTTAATGCAACCCAAACCAATCTACATTCTAAAAGTCATTTGATTTCTCCCCTCTGTACTGCTATCAGATAGCAGCTAGCTCCCCGGGGACTCCACTCATGCTGAGATTGCACTAGCTAGTGATTACACTGCTGAATCAGTCTGTAATCAATCTTACATCCTACTGATCTTCTTTGGAGTTTTTATTTTGATCACCAACTAATGGGAAACACAGCATGTTAAAGAATAATATAGTTTCATCTAATTGTAGCTGCATTGAAAAGGCCTCTGGGTATTCTAGTATTCATATTTCAGTGAAAGTGTTCATAATACAGTCATTTCTGAAGTCAAAACAAATAATTATTACAGAGTTAAGTTGCTTTATATCGAGTATACATGCATCATTTAAAAAATTTATAAGTTCTCAAAATGAATATACTTTTCTAAGATAAAAAATGTACTTTTCTTACTGTCTACATTCTTATTTATTGTCAATTCATATATAGTTATGGATACTTAGATAAGTTGCCAGATGGACTTCATAGTTAGGATGTACCTGCTCCAACATGTATATGTAGTAGAGAAACATTTATAATGTAAATTTGAAAGACAATAAAGTTTCTCTTACTGTGTGCAGACAGTATTTCCTAGCAGGCAGGGTTTGTCAAGAAAGTGTGATCAGAACCTTCAGTTTTAAGTTGCTGCCAAAATTTTATATATAATCAGATATATGTATGTATGAAGGTTTGTGAAACAATAAATCAAAGGCACAAAAAATTGAAATGTTAAGTATTGAAAAAAGATGGAGGTAAATGAAGGTGAAATTTTGTGTTCTTACAATGTTGCCATTAAATATTTCAAGATGGCTGCATGATGTGCCAGGATACCAAATTATCTATATTCATGTCTACCTTAGTTTGTATTTCACAAAAGAGCTGAACCTGAGAAAGTGATGTGAATGTGTAAGGTCATTGCAAGGTTTGTTCTTGAGAATGAGGGTGAAAATGAAGAAGAAAAAAACACAGAATGAAGAAAATAAAATATATTCAACATCACAAGTTATTTAATGTGATGCACACTGTCAACAAAATATAAAAAGCATATTATCACCTCAATAGGTACAGAAAAAGCATTTCATGAAATTCAACACCCATTTATGATAAAAGCTCTCAACAAAGTGGGAATACAAGGAATGTACCCAACATAATAAAGACCATTATATGACAAATTCACAGACAACATTGTACTCAATGATGAAAAGCTTAAAGTTTTTTCTCAAAAATTAGAAACGAACAAAGATGGCTACTCTCACCACTTTTATTCAAGATAGTATTAGAAGTCCTAGTCACAGCAATTAGAGAAGAAAAAGAAAAAAAAGACTTCCAACTGGAAAGGAAATATAAAACTGTCACTATATGCATATGACAAAATATAATATATAAATATCCCTAAAGATTCCACACAAAAATACTCTTAGGAATAATAAACAAAGTCAGTAAAGTTGCATGGCACAATATAAATACACTAAAACGTGTTGTGTTTTTATACACTAGTAACAAACAATTAGGAAAAAAAGTATTAAGCAATCCCATTTACAATTGTATCAAAAAGAATGAATTACCTAGGAATAAATTTAATGAGAAAGTGGAAGGCATATACACTAATAACTATAACACACTGATGAAAGAAACTGCAGAATGCACAAATAAATGAAAATGTATTCTATTCTCATGTATTGGAAAAATGTTAAAATATCCATTTGACTCAAAGCAATATACAGATTTCTTGGAAACCCTATCAAAATCAATGGCATTTTATACACAAATAAAACTATCTAAATTTTTCATGTAACTAAAACATAAACATCAAACAGCTAAAGCAATCTTGAAAAGAAAAAGAACTGGAGGTATCACACTTTCTGATTTCAAAGTACATTAAAAGGCTTTAGTAATCGACAGTATGGTATTGGCATAAAAACTAACATATAGATCAATTAATAGAATAGAGAGCTCAGACATAAACCCATGCATGTAGAATCATTTAACTTTTGACAGAGAAGCCAAGAATATACCATGGGCAAAGAATAGTCCATTCCATAAGTGGTATTGAGAAAACTGGACAGACACATAAAAAAAGAATAAAACTTGACCATTATCTTATGCCACACACAACAATTCAATCAAAATATGTGTAAGTCTTGCATGTAAGGCTTGAAACCATAAAATTCATAGAAGAAAACCTAGGCAGTAAGCTCCTTGACACTGGTATAATAATGATTTTTCAAATTTGACACCAAAGCAAAGGCAACAAATGCAAAAAAAAAAAAAAAAGTGAAACTACATTAAACTAAAAAGCTTATGCACAACAAAGAAAACCACCAACAAAATAAAAGGCAACAATGGAATTGAACAAAATATTTGCAGATGATATACCAATAAGGGATTAACATTCAAATTGTATAAAGAATTCATAAAACTAAATGACAAAACACTTATAATCCAATTTAAAAATGAGAAGAGGGTCTATATAGACATTTTTTCAACGTAGATATACAGATAGCCAACCACCACATGAAAAGATGCTTAACATCGCTAATCATCAGGGAAATGTAAATCAAAACCACAATAAAATACCATCTTGCACCTATTAGCTACTAGAACAGCTATTATCAAAATCACAAGATTTTGATAACAAGTGTTGGCACAGATATGGAGAAAAGGGAACACTTTTGCACTGTTAGTGGGACTCTGAATTGTTGCAGTCACTATGGGAAACAACATGGGTGTTCTTCAAAGAATCAAAAATAGAACTACCTTATGAGCTAGCAATTCCATTTCAGGATATTTATCTGAAGGTAATGAAATCACGAACTTGAAAAGATACATGCACCCCCATGTTCATTACAGTATCATTTACAATAACCAAGAAATGGAAGCAGCCTAAGCATCTGCCAATTGATGAATGGATAAAGATGTGATGTACAGACATACTGGAATATTATTCAGCCATAAAAAATTAAATCTTGCTATTTGAGACAACATGGATTATAACAGAGAATTATGCTAAGTTAAATAAGACTAAGAAAGACAAATGATCTCATATATATGTGAAATTAAAAAATGAACCCATAAATGAAAAGAACAGATTTGTGGTTGCCAGATGTATGGTGTTGGGCTTCGGCACAATGGGTGAAGTTCGTGAAAAACACAAACTTCCAGCTTTAAAGTAAGACATTTATACAGCATGACAGCTCTAGTTAATAATAATGTACGGTATTGAAAAACAGATCTTCGAATAATACTATTTCTTTCAACGTTGTTTCATTTAATGAAACAACGAACTGACAGGAGGGAAGTCAGTTCATGGTCAGGGCCACTGTCAGTGTGGAGTTTGCACGTTTTCTCATTCTGCGTGTATTTTCATTCACACTCCAAAGGTGTGTCCATGAGGTGAATCCGTCTATCTAAAGCGTTTCAGTCCGAGGAAGTCAGGATTTATGTGTGTGACCCTTCTGATGGAAACATATCCTGTGCAAGGTTGGGCCTTGCCTTTTGTCCTCAACTTCTGGGATATGAACTCTGGGCACCTGCGGCTCTGAACTAGAATCAGCAGTTTGGAAAATAGTTTTCTTATCTGTTTTTATTAATCTTTTAAAAAATATATGTACAGCTCATATTTATTTCAATGTTTACTATGAAAAGTGTGTTTGGTCTTTATTTGGAAGTTTAGTGATGTTTTTGTGACCAAAAATATGTTGTTGGGAACTTGACTCTTAGTTATATTAATTAGCCTGTGGTAAAACTGGTTTGGTTATGTGAACTTTCACTTAAAGATGTAGTTTCCAAGAACCTATTAATGATGCCAAGTGAGAACTTAGTGTATATTTGAATGTTGCTAAGAGAGTAAATCTTAAAAGTTCCTATTATAAAAATAAAAAAGAGTGTAACTTTGTGTGGTGATGGATATTAACTAGATATCGTGGCAATCATTTTGGAATATGTATACATACTAAATTATTATGTTGTACATATGAAACTAATATGGAAAAGAAAATGAAACTTAATTATTAAATTGATTACTATTGGGGACATCTCTGTCTTGGGCAACATGCTTTGATGAAACATGCAAACCTGTGCCTCAGAATTCTTCTTTGAAGGATGGGCAACTATGCATTTATTCATGACTTCATGTCTGTTAGATGAAGTTTTGCCCAGAGTGTAAATCCCCAGTAGTCACTTGTGGAGACTGAAAAACTCTGAACATTGAGAAAATCCCTGGGTACAAAAGTTGAAAGATGAGACGGGGAGGGTGCTTGAAAAAGGACACTACTTTCCTACATAGGTCCTGTCAAACGCAACTGCAAAAGTACCAGTGAATCCAGTGAATGTGGTACAGAACTCCAAAAATTTTGTGACAAAGTTTTAAATTTGCCACAACCCTGATAAATACCCTGACAGAATTTAAAGTTGTGAATTTGGTTTCATGCATTATACTCTCTGATCCCAAGATTCCTTCCCTATTACACAGACTTCAATAGAGGTCACATGATTCGGGTTAACAAGACTCTGAAAAGAGTGAAAAGGAGGCGATGGGCATCTCTGGAGTCAGGTAAATAGAGTGAGAGCCCCACTTGCAGAGGCGAGTGGTGATTGCCTTAGTCCATTAGAGTTGCCATAATAAAATACCATAACCTGGATGGCTTATTAACAATGAAAATTTATTTATTATAGTTCAGGAGGCTGGGAAGTCTAAGATCAAGGCTCTGGCAGATTTGGTGTCTGGGGAAAGCCTGTTCCTGGTTCATAAGTGTTTACTTTTTGTACTTTTCTACATGGTGGAAGGCAAGAGCCCTCCCGTAAGCTCACAATCCCCTTCATGGCTCCACCATCACAGGTCCCCACACAAGATACTATCGTACCAGGCATTAGATTTCAACATATGAAGTTGGGGGTGACATAAACATTTAGCTAATTGCAGTGATTTTCTTAGTATAAATCTGAAAGTATATGGTAAAATCCATATAGTTACTGTGATATACACACTGGGATTGCAGAATGCAACAGTAGTGAGGTCAGCATTTGAATCTTATTTCTGCCACTTAGTATTATTTTTATAACAACTTATTGAGATGTACTCTATATGCCATGAAATGTACCCTTCTCAAATGTAAGTTCAGTGTTTTTTATTATATTCCCAGAGTTGTGCAAAATCATTATCACTAATTTTTAGAAGATTTTCATCACCTCCCCCCTAAAAACTCACCTACCCATTAGAAGTCAACCACTAGTTTTCTTTCCCCCCATCTTCTGGCAACCACAGCTGTCTATATAGGTTTTTCTAATGGAGATATTTCCTATAAAGAAGTAATATAACGTGTGTCCATTTTTCACTAGCTTCTCTTACTTGGCGAAATATTTTTAAGGTTTATCTATGTTGTAATATCATTTAGTATTACATTCATTTCACTTGCCAAATAACATTCCATGTTATGTATATACTGAGTTTTGTTTATCTATTCATCTATTTAATTAGATATATTATTCACTGAATTCAAATGGATATTTGCATTATTACTACTTTTTGGCTATTATAAATAATGCTGCTGTAAATATCTGCATACAAATTTTTGCAAGGACATGTTTTCAATTTCTATTGGGTATACATATCTAGAATTGAAATTATTGCATCATAGTGTAACGCTATTTTTAATATTTTGAGGAAACACCAAACTGCCTTTTACAGTAGGTGCATCACTTTACAACTTCACTAGCAAAAAAAGGCAGGGGGGGTGGTTTCTCATTTCTCCGCATTCTTGCAAACACTTATTTTTCATGTTCTCTGATTATGGTCATCATAGTAGGGGTAAAGGGGATCTCATTGTGGGTTTGATTTGTATCTCTTTAATAGTTACAAATGTTAAATGTCTTCTAATGTGCTTATTGTTTATTTGTATATGATCTTTGATAAAATGTCTATTTTAAAATCAGTTATTTCTTTTTATTTTTGAGTTGAGAGTTATTAATATATTGTATATACAAACCATTTATCAGATACAGAGTTTGAAAATATTTCTCCTATTGTGTTGGTTTTTTCACTTTATATTCAATTAATTAGTTATTCCATGAATTAATTCAATTTTGAAAACATCTAACTTATCTTTTTTTGTTTTGGTTTGGTTTTTTGTTTTTGTTTTTTGTCTTGTCAGTTAGGATTTTGGTACAGTATCTCTGAAATCATTACATAGTTTAAGATCCCAATGACTTATTCCTGTTTACTTCTAAGAGTTTTATAATTTTGATTTAATTATTTGCATGTTATAAGGTAGGTTGCAACATTACTCATTTGCATGTGGATATCTAGCTGTCCCTGCAACATTTTTTAAAAATACCATCCTTTGTCCATTGGAATTTCTTGGAAAACTTGTAAAAAGTTGAAAAAATTTATTTCGGGACTTGATTATCTTCCACTGATTTATATGTCTTCCTTTAGGTGAGTGCCACACAATATAATTTAATTTTACAGTAATATGCAATAAATATTGCAGTAAATGTTGAATTTAAGAAGTATAAACCTCTAAATTTATTCTTTTCCAAAACTGTTTGGGCTCTTCGGGTGCCCTTGCATTTTCATATTATTTCGGGATCGGCCTTTTAATTTTTGGAGAAAACAACGATAGCTGCAGTTCTGATAGAGATTTTATTAAATGGCTACATCAATTTGAAGAGTACTACCACCATAACCAAAGTCTTTTGATCTATGCACATAGACCTCTCTATTTATATAGACCTTCTAAATTTATTTTAATGTTTTTAGAGTGTGAGTTTTTTACTTCTTTTGTAGAATATGATCCTAAGTATTTTCTTATTTTTAATGCTACTGCACATGAAATCAATTTCTTAATGTAATTTTACATTCTGCATTGCTGGTGTATAAAAATACAACTACAGGGTAGGGCAAAATCAGGTTTACATTTGTTTGTATGGACAATTATACAATAATTAATAAATAATATTAGAAGAATAAACTGTGTCATGTGCTTATTCATAACTGTAAAGCTGCTTTTGCCCCACCTGTATTAGGTGTTACTCTTTTATTTTGTAACCTACCTGAAGTTGTTGATTAGTTCTAATATATTTTTTAAATTGTTTAAAAGATTTTATTTATTTCATTTTAGACAGAGGGGAAGAGAGGGAGAAAGGGAGGGGAGAAATATCAATGTGTGCTTGCCTTCAGTGCACCCCCTACTGGGGACCTGGCCCACAACCCAGGCACGTGCCCTGACTGGGAATTGAACCGGTGACCCTTTGGTTTGCAGGCTGATGCTTAATCCACTGAGCTACACCAACCAGGTTAATATTTTTTCTTTGTATGTGAATTCTTATGTAGTTTCTATGTAGAAGATCAGATAACCTAAGAGCAGAGAAACGTTTACATTTTCCCAATCTGGGTAATTTATATTTATTTTCCCTACCTAATTGCCATGGCTGGAACCTTCTGGACAAATGGAAGTGAGGCAGACTTATCTTGGTCCTGAGTTTAGGGGGCAAGCATTCAGTCCGTGATCAATATTTCATATTGTTATTGCTGCTGCTGCTGCTGATAGTTTATTTAGTGACTTCCTTAGACTAATTCCTTAGTTTGTATTCTTTTTCATGTGTGACCATTGAACTCTGTTGGCATGTTAGCTAAATGTTCTCCTCTTGATTAAAAAAATATTTTCTTAATTGCATTCAACCAATTACTCTTCTAATCCTTGCTGAGGTGGCTTTTGTGTTTGTTGGGCTAAGATTTCAATATTGGGTCTTAACCTTCACTTCCTGCTTGCATTGGGCCTTAAGTTCACCCAGAAGCGAGAGATTAAGGCCAGATTGAGACCATTCCAGATCATTACTGGGCATGTGCACGTTCCTACACATACACATAGCCTTCTGTATATGAAGCAATATTATTATGGTAAACTATGAAAAACATAAAATTTACCAATTTAATAATTTTTAGTAAAATTCAGTAGCATTAAGACATCTATGCTGTTGTGCAATGATCACCACCTTCCATCTCCAGAGCTTTATCACCTTTCCAAACTGACATGCTGTGCCCACTAAACAATCACTCCCTGCCTCCCCTATCCCCTGTTCCCCAGTAGCCATCATTCTATTTCCTGTCTCTATGAATTTGACCACTCTTGGTCCCTCATGTAAGTGGAATCACAATATGTGTCCTTTTGTGTCTGGTTCATTTCACTTAGCATAATATCTTCAGGGTCTATCCATATTGCAGCATGTGTGAGAATTTCATTCCTTTTTAAGGCTGAATAATATTCCATTGTGTGAATGTACCACACTCTATTTATTATTTATTTGTGGATGGATTTGGGTTGTCTCCACCTTTTGGCTATTGTGAATAATGCTCTTATGAACACAGGTGTGCAAATATCTTATCAAGTCCCTACTTTCAGTTTTTTGGGAGGTATATACCTAGGACTGGAATTGCTAGGACATGGGCAATTTTATGTTTGACTTTTTGAGGAACTGTAATACTGTTTCCACATTGGCAGTACCATTTTGCATTCCACCAGCAATTCACAAGGGTCCTGATTTCTCCACATCCTTACCAACATTTGTTATTTTTGGTTTTTTGATAAGAGCCATTCTAATGGGTATGAAGTGGCATCTCCTTGTAATTTTTATTTACATTTCAATAATGATTGGTGTATGGGAAGTTTTAAAACTCTTAGTTTAGTTTATTTAACTTATATACATCTATTCAGGTCATTTATTTCATTTTTAGTAAATTTGATAGATTGTCTATTTGAAGGAGCTTATTCAAACAAAACAAAACAAAACGAAACAAAATAAAACAAAAGTCATGGACACAGTTAACAGTACGGTGATTACCAAGGGGAAAAGGGAGTAGGGGGATGGATGAGAAGGTAAACTGGGATAAATGGTGATGAAAGGAGACTTGGTGTGGTGAACACACAATATAATACACAGATGATGTATTGTAAAACTGCACTCATGAAACCTATATAATTTTATTAACCAATGTCACCCCAGTAAATTTAATAAATTTTAAAAATCTCCCCCCAAAAAGAAAAAAAAAAAACCAGAAACACAAATGACCTATACCTGGGATGAAAAGGGGGACAACATTACAGGTCCTGCAGATAATAAGGCAACATTTAGAACAACTTCATGTGACAAATTCAACTACTTAGGTTAAATGAGCAAACTCATTCAAACACACAATCTAAATTTTAAGTTTAAGTATGTTGGTCAGCCACCTGTTTGCCTAAACTGGAACTGCTGTTCACTTCAGCCACATGTTAAATAACTGCTGCTGTTTTATATAACAAATGCCTTGGGATACAGCTAACTTTGTGGAAAAGAAACAAAAAAAAACAAAATCAAACCAAATTAAAAGAAGCCTTATTAATGGTGCGTTTGTCAAGAATTTGCCAGCAAGGGAAAACAGTGACAATTTTCTTGAATTAAAACTTTCAGGAAGCTGTCATACTGTTCCACCCAACAGTGCTACACTGCTGGCTTTCTCAGCAACTGTGGCCCAAGACTGCTGTTTCTCGACTACCAGAAAACTGAGGATAGAGGAACAGGAGCAGGGAAACGTGAAGTATCACAAAATATTAATTCTGTCTGAGCTTTAGTCATCTTCCTTTAATGAATGATCAAAGATGAGTGCAATATTTCTGTTAATTTTCAGAATTGTGGGAAAAAATTGGTTTGATGATTTTTGCCATTTTCCTAATTGTTTTTATAAAAGAACATATTTTCAAAGGTCTTTATTCTGACATTTCAGATGTTCTTCTTCCCCCTGCCACTTATATTTTTGTGACAAAGTTTTCACATAGCATTAGCTTTTATTATTTTTTATTATTGTTGTTCAGTTACAGTTGTCCCACCTTTATCCTTGTTGCTCCCTCCTGCCCTGTCCCCCCACTCCCACACTGATCCCCACCCCCATTGTCCATCTCATTGAGTCCTCTGTGTATGTTCACACAGAATTCTGAAATGCAATTTATAGGAGACCAGGATTCTAGTATTTGTCTTACACTTTCAAGGTTATGATGGTAAAACACATACTTCAGGTTTTATCATGCACCAGGTGTTTGGTACTACGCTGTGTGTCTTCATATTTATTGTTATTAACCTCCAAATAAACATACAAGGTAGGTATTTTCTCTATTTTATACATGAGAGAATTTAGATTCAGAGAGATATATTTCCTCATAGTTACCCATCTAGCAAGAGCAAAAACAAGAGGACAAACTCATGACTAGTTATCTGCTTTCCAGAAAAAATTACTCTATAAAACATAATGCTCAAGAAGACTGAGGAGGAAGAACAGGAAGAGCAGAGGGTAATCTGTTAACCTTTCTTTCTACTATAGAAATTTTATTAAAACAATCATTTAATCTCAGTAAAGCATAGAGAAAAGTCTGTACAGTTCATTCTCTGTGTAAATTTAAATCTGTAAAGATTTTATACCATTTGTTAACTAAAGGTAAGATATTGTAATCTTATAAAATGTTCACTGGTAACAAGGTGGCAACAACTTAATTTGAAGAATTATGACAAATTGCATTATATGTGGTTCCTGCAATTGAGGACAGCAACTTTATTGTTCAGTGGAGACTCTTCAGAATAATATTTGCTTTTAACAATAATGTTTAATCACTTATATATTTTTTCTCCTTTATATAGTCTACCTTGCTAAATAGTAGTGAATTTTGAAATATGGTTCGGTGATAGGCAAATAGCCAACCTTCCCTACTGGTAGTTGATCAATGCCTTTGGCTCAATTCCCAGCAATTCTCTTGATAGCCTTAGTTGTTAAAACACTCTGATACTTTTAAATATTTGTTTTACTATCTTTTACTTAATTTCTGTGTTATGGTACCACTGTGATAAGTGGGTACCACTTATCAATCAATCAGTTATTAAGTACCTATTTTATGCCAGAGGAAATCTGGGAGATTATACATATGTATTTACCTTTTGACAGGCCTTACTTCTTTAAAGATGGTAAACATATATATCTTTAAAACAAGATTTTTCCAGCTAAAAATCTCATTCTTTCAGTGGCTATATAGCAGTATATCCAACCAGCTCATAGTCCTGGTTACTTCTTTGTTTCTTTATTTCTGCTCATTGAAGTGTCTCAAATTGTGATACCCATAATGTCTTAATTTGTGGACATTGCCCCTAAGTCAGGAAATTTAATTTCTTCTCAAATACCTGTTTATTTATTTTTCTCTGTTTTTTGTTGTTGTTGTTTTTGTTTTTATCTTGTGTTTGAGAGGAGAGCATTTTATTAGAGAATCAGGTTTTGAAAATGAGACCCTGGAGTCAGTATACCTAGGTTCAGTCCAATGTCACAGTACTAGTAAGTACTGTGACCTTGGAGAACTACTTTACTGCTTCAGCAATTATTTGGAGATGGGACTGAGAAAGATGAATGAGTGGCATAGAAACAAGTTTTAATATTATGGCAAGAGTCCAAGGAGATGAGATGTGTGCTTTAATGAATGTAATGCTTTATTAAGCCACATTTTCTGGTGGATGCCGATGACATAAAATTAGGACCATCATGATGCTTCCATGTATGTAATTCACAGTCTGTGGCAGAAGAAAGACACGTAAAAACTACCTCTAAGCCCAGTTGTTAATTGCCATATTATGAGTGTAAGTAAAGTCCTAGAGAACACAAATTGATCCCATTATTCCATATGTGTCCTGACCAACACAGTCCAATGGGGATATTATATCCCATTATCTAGGCAATTAACTTCTATTATGCATCTTAAGATCGTTTTACCTTTGTTAACTACTCCTCACTGATGGATCAAATTAAGCAAGAGAAAAGGAGCTGGTTGACTTTTTTTCCCCTTCACATTTTTATTATTTAAGCTTGTGATAGCGCTGGATGGATTTTTATCTTTACTTAATGCTATGGGTGTATTTAATTTTTCAGTGTAAATCATTACTCTAAAATTAAATTTTACAATATAATACATATTTTTGGTAAGTGTTAGGATAGAAAATGTGCTCGAATAATTTTTTTTGTTATCAGGTGTTGACATCACCTGTTGTCCTGTAATAAAAATACTGCATCTCTTCTAATTTAATGACTTTTTCTAATAGATAGCCTTATATTTGATTCTTTGATTTCAGGGTAAATTCCATGCTTAGATCAAATTTAAGAAAACACCCATGTTAATTCTGTACTCCTGAAAAGGTGTGAAATATAAATATCTTTGGGCTATAAATATCCTAGTAAAACTGTAGACCTTTTCAATATAAATTGAAAGAAAAATCAATATTTAAAAGTCAAATATAAATTTTAATCTCAGTTCTTATACTTGCTGTACTATGTGTGAAAAAGTTACATTTTAGGGCATGGATTTCTTCATGCATAAAATGGGGTAAAATGCTTATTTCATGAAGTTATTTTGAATATTAAATTGTGACAATTTAAAAATTTTAGAATAGCATCTGGCTTTCAATAAATGATTAATAGTAGTATATCTAGAGTGTTCACAACACTCTACCCATATTAGTATTACTACCCATATTGTCATATGTTATGTAAGGTATTGTTTATTAATTGGAAATTGGTTTTAATACAATACTATTTTCATTTGAATGGTTTTTACTGCTACTATTATTAGCTTCAAGTTTATTTCGTTTCCACTATAAAACTTAAATCAAAAGATACAACATAAATAAAATAGAACAGTAGTCATGTTCTGTAGAACATATTTAATATTCTAAATTTGTTTTTTTTTCTACTGAAAATTGCAAACAGCTTTCTCATTTTCAGAGACAAATGTTAATTAGTAAATCTATCTACAGAAAGAACAAATAAACATACTATTTTGTTAATGTAATTTTTTTTGAAATTCTGAATATACAGAGTAAAAATATGAAGCACTTTTGTGGGAAAAACAAGGTAAATTTTTTACACTTTTGGGGTTTTAACTTCTTCATGTGTTAATTGGATAATTTATTATGCAAAGGTTCTATAAATGCTAGTTATACCTGAAACGCTACTATAGAAAAACCTTTAAAAAAGAAGAAATTAGTTCTTGATGTACTCCTTGGTAATTCTTTCATTTTAACTTAATGGTGATATATTAAAGACCCGTAGTTATCTCATTTGCAAGGTATACACTGTTTTACTTGCTTTCAAAAATATCATCCAGAAACTGCACCTTTCAGCCCCATCATCCTGACACTATTCACACATCCACCTTCCACACAGTGGTAATGAGAGCTGCCACATTGAGACAAAGTGGTCAAGTGATTGTCACTCCCAGTTGACAGATGAAAGTCAGGGTTTCTGATGCAACCTGATCTTATAAGAGTATATGAATGTTAATTATATGTCTGGTCTCTGGGAGCAGTCATTTTAATGAAAATATTCCCAACAGGAATTTAACTTCTCCTACCGCTTATGCTATGCTGTGCTATGCTATGCGATAATTCAACAGTCATTTAATAATTTCCCCTACTCACTACCTATCCCCACTTTTTCTTGTTTGTTTCTTATGTTTACACAAAATGAAAAAAGAAAAATAACTTCTGCTATTTAAAAATGAACATTGACATGGATCTATTAGGCATCTGGCAAAGAATCTTCTTTGGTTCAAAGAGTATATCACATGCAAGGCCAAGCAGGATGCTGGAGTGCAATCCCCTTAAGTCTACATCTGTAGCAGAAGCTGCAAAATGTAAGCTGCCATCGACAGATAGACATGCTGCCCTAGACTGACGAGGTAGTGATCGCCCTAGTTTGGATCCGATAATAAGTCCAAACCTAGCTAACATTTTGGGGTCTGTGTTTGATACTGTAGTAGAATAATGTACTCCATTCATGTGTTATACAGGTCTATTCAGCTGTCAATGCATTTTTTCTCTACCAAAAGTAGTTTGCCTTCCACCACAACTTTTTTGCTCCAGGTGTTTCTACTCTCAAGTTCTGACTCTATGGCTCTGTTGCTATCTTCTTACAGATCAACCAGGAATAGTTGTTAACTGGTAAGGTGCACACATGCATGCAAACATATCAGAATGAAAATGTGCTTTCTTCAGCATCTCTGCAAAACATCTTTTTTTATATAATTCAGTGTAATTCAGAGTGATTTTGGCACCTCAGAAACTTCCCACAGCAAGTTCACAAGGCAAAAGATGTTGTGTATTGCACACACCTGATCTATGAGTGAGAAGTCAAGTCTCTCAAAGAATATATATGAATATATGTAGGAGCTTATATATTATTTTAACCTTCATTTAATGAGCTTAGGAAATATGAGATAAATTAACCAAAATGGTTAACGTACACTATTTTATCCACTCATAATAAGAGTTCTGTCATGAAAATATTTTTTTTTCTGTTGTATGTTCATGGAGGGTGAGGCATAGATAAACCCAATAAAGTTCCTTTGTTTCTCACATCTAATCTTATATGGATTTAACTCTGAATTTTATAAAATCTGCACTGCATAATTAGAATTCCCTTTAGGAAAAAGAAACATAAACTCTAAATAAAGCATCTCCAGAAGTAAGCATTTTTTTAGAACAAAAACAAGCCTACAGTCATAACGCCTAGGGCCAGTGTGAGACTTACCACTGCCATCAGGGGCTGAAGTGCTTTCTATCTTTCTGCTTGTGGATAATTTTGAGAAGCAGTTTAGTTAGAGCAGGAGGGCATAACCCTGCGGTCAGACCTCTAGAGTTCATTTCCCATCTCCATCACAAATCTGCCATATGACCTCAGGCCAGTTAATCTCATTTTGCTTTATTTTCCTCCTCTCAGTGATAAGATATAATAACAGCACTTAACTTACAAGACTTTTGTAAGAATTAGAATACAGTGTAACTGTTGTGGACACTCTAGATAAATAGAATACATCCTCTTTACCCAAAATTTGTGTCTGATGTCAAGTTTGAAGCTAACACGTCAAGGTAATGTGAAAATATGCGTTTCTCATGTAATGATGGTTGCTGGGAGAACAGAGGAAACTCTGAAGCAGGCCTAGTCTTGTGCTGGGTTGGAATGAATCCCATAGCTATACACTGAGAGTCCATTGGCTATTCTTCCTGAAACTCTAAGGACCAGGATCTTTTATTTATTCATTTACGTTTATGACAGAAGTATAACCAGAATCAGCAAATGCATTTTATAGGGTTCTAGTGAGCTATCTACTTTCAGTGAACATCTGATGGACCTTTATGACATACAGGGTATTAAGCTTTCTCCTGAGCATGTTTTCAATTAGGGCCAACACCTGGCTGAGACTCAGAACTCACCGACGATCTAAGGCTGGGAGCTGTTCCCCTGAGCCTTCACGGCTTTTGCCGGAATAAGTCACATCATTCAAGCTGAGATACACAGATATTTTGGGGGTAAAGACATGGCTTAAAGCCACTTTAAAGAGGGCCCAAACCCATACACTTGCCCCCCAAGCATCAGTTATTGAAACTCACTTAACTCAGTGAAATCTGTAACAGAGGCTCCGTAGAATTCAACACACGCAGCACAAAACAGCAAAAACAAGATTTCCACCAGGCCACAGCTCATATAGCTCAAGTTGACCAGTAGGCAGTAATATAGCTCAAAGAGCATGCTAGCCTCCATGCAGCAGAGAAAATTAAGAAAGCTAAAACAAAAGAAAAAAAAAACACCTGGTGTTGTTGACCATCACCCAGATGTCCTACTTATAGCACTAAATAGTTGAGGTTGCCCTGCAGAAGTGATTTGGACATCCCATCACAAAGTTGGATTGGATATTGAGGATGATGACAACATGCACAAGAGTAGAGGGTGTAAAACAAAAGGAACTGGAGAGCATTGTGCTAAGTGAAATAAGCCAGGTAGTGAAAGACAGATACCATATGATCTCACCTGTAAGTGGAACCTAATCAACAAAATAAACAAGGAAGCAAAATATAACGAACAACATTGAAATAAAAAATGAACTGATAGTAACCAGAGGGAGGGAGGGAGGGGGATAACGGGAAAAGGAGGGGAAGAGTCACCAAAGAACATGCATAAAGGACCCATCAACAAAGCCAAATGGGGGAAAGATTGAGGGTGGGAGGTGGGGGTGGGTGGGGTTGAGGAAAGTGGTGGTGGGAAAATGTTGACTTGGGGATGATGGGGTGGGGTACAGGGTGGAAGGGATAAAGGGGAGAAAAAAATGACACAATTATAATAGCATAATCAATAAAATATACACAAAATTAAAAAAGAATGAAATATAAAAAATAAAATAAAACATACCACCATATAATTCCATGGAAAAAAGGAAAGAAGAAAGTTGTAGAAGGCTTCTGGGGAGAGGAAAACAGGCTGCCAAGCAGGTCCGAAAACAGCTTGAGAGAGTGAGGTAAGACCTCGATTGGCTTTTCTTGTGGATGGAGAGTGGGGCCGGGTGAGATTTCCTGTGCATTCACGGGCTGCGGCTCATATGCTTTGAGCTGTCCTTTGTTGCCTACTGGGGGATGGGATGTCTTATCAACTTTGCCAGTTGTGGACCAAAGAGGAAAAACAAATAAAAGGATTTGAAAGGTATAAGTAGTCAAATATTTAAATTAGAGTCAGACTATTATACTAATATATTGTTTTTTCAACAAATGTTAAATGTTTTTATCGTCCTTAGTGTGTTAGATTTCACGTCACATCCATCACTACATAAGCACAACATAGCTGCTGTACTAGAAGGCTTCCCAAAACACTCCTAGCAGGGGAAGAAAAGGTCCAAGGTGGTACACAATGCACCTGCACCTTTTATCAGGATGATTAAAAAAACCCCACTTTGCTAAGAACTCTTATTGCAGCTTTTCAGCTTTTCCCCTAAATATCATCTGAAGAAATCTGAAACACAAATTTGAAAGAATATAAACACCCCCTACATTCATTGCATCAGCATTATTTATAATCACCAAGATTTAGAAGCAGCCCAAGTGTCTATCAGTAGATGAATGGATAAAACAATTATGGGACATTCATACAATGGAGTACCACTCATCCGTGAAAAAAGAAAATCTTACCCATTGGGACACAGCTTGCATGGGCCTAGGGAACATTATGCTAAGTGAAATAAGCCAGTCAGAGAAAGACAAATACTGTATGATTTTACCAATATATGGAATCTAATGAACACACTGAACAAATGAGCAAAATAGAGACAGACTCATAGCTAGAGAGCTCTAGGGGTAGGGGTGGTTAGGGAGCGGAGGGATGGAGCTAAAAGGAAAAGGACTCATGGACATGGACAAGAGTATAGTGATTGCAGAGGTGAGGGAGGTGGGTAGAGGTAATAAAGGGTATAAGGGGGATAAATAATAATGGAAAAATATGACAAAAATAAAATAAAATAAAATAAAATAAAATAAAATAATAAAATAAAATAAAATAAAAAACCCTCAATGACATGACTATCCCTACAGGAAGGTAGACTGAGAAAGCTGGTCTTTTTTAACTTTGAACATACTGAAGGGATCATCTTAGAAAGAAGGTGGAAATGACTATTGGTAGGTAGTTAGCTGAACATAGCAGTAATTTTTAATATACCTTATGCAAAGAGTTTTGCATAATAATTAACAACAGTTGTAGGTGGTGTGAATTGTTTTACTGCACTACACATCCCATTCCTTGCTGTCTGTTATATGTTGACAACATCCATCACATACAAATAGTTAAGAAGTTTTCAGTGATTGCTACAGCATTGTGTCTTGTATTACACACATGGAAGAAAGAGAGTGGTCAGGAGAAGCAGTGCTTATTACCTTGGAAACTCACTAAAAGTTCTTCTTTCTTTATGAATGGCTTATAGACTAACATGCGCTTTTTTAAGGGATCATCGTATGGTCATTTATCTAATTTTCTTTTCAAAAAGTAAATGAAAAGCCTTGTCCCTTGAGTACTAAGCATTAACTTATTTCGATTTCTGCATTATATATGTTATCATTTTTAATCCATTCATAAAAGTCAAATGATCAGTAATAGGAATTTTTTTTTAAGTATATTTCTATTTAGTCACAAAAGCCAGTAAGGAGGAGAGAGAAGAACCAGAATAAAAGCAGCTCCCATTTTGATATCACAATCGTATATCTCAGTGCCTTTCTTTCCATACTTAAGGAACAGAATGCCCCTGAAAAGTAAAAGAAATGATTTGAGCTATTAAAGCCATGCTTTTTTCTGCGCTTCTGCATGGATTAATGCCCTGAACTTACATAGCTGTAAAGTTATACCGATGTCCTCTTTAGACCGTGCTTCACATGACTTTATTCAGGAAGGGAGAGAAAGGCTTGTTTAGTCAGGAGTAAATGAGATGTCTCATTTGCATTGAACTATACAAAAGATCAAAGAAAAGAGCTACTTCTTTGCCAAGTGTATTTCTTTCTTCCTAATATACTGATGATATAATGGAATTGGACATGACACAATCATTTGCATTTGGCCTTGCTTTCTATAGTGTTATCATAGGCTTCTTATTTCATAAACAAATGACACTGAATTCTTTTCCACTCAGAAAACTATTAAACTTTCATGCATTCTTTTTGTATGTGTAATAAGTATAAGATCTTATTTCCCACTTTGGGTTATATTATGCCGTAGATTATCCACATGATTGAAAACAACCATGTGAATAAAATTCTTCAAATTTACTATATGATAAAAATATTTTATCACCCATTCTCTGAACAGAAAGGGTAAAGGTAGTAATATACAGTATATCAGATACCCTTTGTTTTTTTTTACTTAAAACATTATTCACCTTCAGCTGTTTACTGAACAATTATTTAAAATTACTCTTGCTTTCCAATGATATTTAAAAAATGTGATACTTTGTAAAATTGTTCAGATGAACTACACTCATTAGGAAAACATCATAATAACCGGTATGTTTGTCCTCATTTCCCATTACAGTCTTACTTAAAAATAAATGAAAAATAAAACTTGGATCATACATTTTCTTGCTCAAGGTGAATAACATTATTGTGCTTACTGATTAAATATATGAAATTAACAATTTTCATATTGGGCTGGACTTCTTAAAATTGACATTGAAGTGGATGAATATTTCCTGAATCAACAGAGAGTATTACTTAACATCAAAATACTGTAAGCCTCACACAATAGGGAATGCACAACATTACGTTTCGAAAGTGAAGCCGTGTCCTTTCTCACCTGGTTCTCTTGCACTGTGGGAGCCACTTCTTCTGGCGGGGATTGTACAAGGCAAATTCCCATCCTGCTACTTCTAGGTCAGGCTCTTCTGCTCTTGCCTAGATTCCACACACGCACATTTCAGTAGTTCTCCTCAGGAACATTGTTCAAGGACCCGCACCGTACGTAACCTATCATACCATTAGTTTGCTATAATAAAGAAAGTGCGAATTTATTATTGGAATGATAAACATAAACATAAGAAACATCATATGGAAGAAAATTCTACTGAGTAAATAATTTGGATTGTAAATCTTTAGTTAAAGTTAATCCATAAACAGTATTAAATTCATGGGTATATATCTGAAAGACATGAAATTGCTATCTCAAAGAGGTATCTGCATTCCACATTCACTGTAGCATTTTTCATGAAAACCAAGATACAGAAACAACCTAAGTGTCTGTGAGTGAATGAATGGATGAAGCAATGTAGAAATGTGGTACAGATACTCACTGATATATTATTCAGCCTGAAAAATAAGAAAACTGTCATTTAAACACCATGGGTGAATCTTGAGGGTAATATACTAAGGGAAATAAGTTAGATAGAGAAAGGTACAAAATGTATGAGTTCACTTATATGTGGGATCTATGCATAGAAACAGAGAATAGAGATAAATGTTGGTCAAAGGGTGCCAACTACTATGAAGACTGTAGTTAACAATACTGGATTATATGCTTGAAACTTGCGGAGAGCCAGTCTTTCATGTTCTCACCACATACTACAACAAAATTATAATTCTGAGAGGTAACGAAGGTGTTAACTATCCTTATTGTGGTAATCATTCTACAGTAAGTAACTTCATTAAATCATCACATTATACACTTTAAATTTACACAATGCTATATGTCAATTATATCACCATAAAATTAGAAAAAAAAAGTAGGTACCGTGTTTGGTAGTGACAATGTAAACATGGAAATAGAAATATTATGATTATAAAATCGCTATAGAGGCTCTAATGTATTTGACTCTACGGTCTTACATTGCAAGCCAGTAAGACATGTTACAATTTCCTTACACTGTCTTTTCTCAGCTCTTTGAATATTTACCTTCACTTTTATTGCCCTTCCACATAGAAGTTGCCCATTCTATACCAACTCAAGGGAAAGCAAGACGGCAACATCACAAGGGAGAGAAAACATCTTAAAAGGAAGGAGACTAAAGGGAAGATAAAGGCTGTCTCTCAAAAATTTTTTAATTCCTCCGTCCTATGAAACATTTGTTAGGAAAATTTTGTAAGAAAAATTTGCAAGAATTGTATTATGTTATTTTAGACATTTTTGTCCTTGAAAGGAGGCCATCAAAGTCAAATACTACACTTTTATCTCCTTTGTTCAGCTTCAGTGGAAAGAAAATGCATTGCACACATTAGGGATTATTTCTATATTTTGAAAAGCCCAAGACAGAATTTTGAAAAATATTTTGTTAAAAAAATTCAGAATATTTTTGATGTTTTAAAATAATGTTTACATTTGGAACTTATATCCCTAGAATGGGCTGTAAAGAATAATTGTATCTTTTGCTATATTACTCTCATATCTTGGCTATTCCTATGTTTTATAATCATGCATTACAAAGAGTTTTACTGTTCTAATTATATCTACAGAATTAAAAATGTTAGAATTATAGTCTGGTTCCATTAAGTGACCTAAAATAAACCTTGGCCAAAGTGCCCCCATGTTGCAGGTACTAGGTCTTTTAAGAACTGAACTAACTTCTCTCGGAAGACTGACAGCATAGGAAAAGGAAACTCACAAGGTAACTTAATAAGAAAGAAGATATCAGAAAATAAAGCCAGGCACCAAAACAATGAAAGGTCAGTTCAAGAACAAAATCATTAGGGGGAGATGAGTAACTCAGGAAAAATTTTCCTTCTAAATAGGCAATTTTCATTCTAAATCTTCATTCATTTATTATTAGGAGACTGAGCTACTAGGATTAAAGTTTTACTTTTCAAAAACATGGCTATGAACCAGAGACCAAGGGAAAGATAGATAAATTGGTAGTATCACAGTAGGCTAAATTAATAAATAGCTGGCCAATATGTTTTCGCTCTCTATAGTTTTAAACTCAAGCTAGGGGCTGAATCCCAGCCAACTTGGAGCACACAGATAAGCTACAGAGGTAGACGGAGTGATAAATGTGCAGGCAGATGTGTATGGATCTAGAAATCTTTCTAAGTAGAGGGAACCCAGCCTGAAGAAATTGTCAAGAAAACCAGTTCCAATGACAAGAAAACTGATTTTAATGACATAGTACCTATTGATATTCTCCGGATTGAAATAGCACCAACACCCATACTGAACTAATAATATAAATTAGCAGTGGGAGTATTGACTTCGATAGGTTTAAAAGATGCAAACGGCAACAGGCATAGGCAAACACTTGATCATTTAAGCAAGTTTCCTCAGCTGTGCCATTTTTAACAATCAAAAACTCATGCACAGCTCTGTAAAACCTTGTTGGTACTGATTGTTCTGGGCAGCATCACAAACGTTAAGTTACTATTGAGCATTTTCAGGACTTGGATGTCATTGAACATGCATAGTCCTCACTCCCCACTTGTTACTTTTTTGTGGTGGTTACTATTTTATGAAGTTCCCCCAGAAGCTCATGGTCGATCATTTGGCACCCCGCACAACGTGGGTTTTCTTAGTTTTCCAGATTGTCCTTTGAAAAACTATTAGTCATACTTGCTCATAAGACAAGTCAATTTAATATAAAACCACTGCCTGTGAATTAAAATACAAAGCCCCTCAAAACTGATTCATGGACATCTTTTGAAAACGACAATTAATTTAAGTTCAACAAGTATTTATCGAAAGTCAACTACCAGTCAGAAATGGGGTTACATTCTATTGACATGAATGTGGGCAAGATAAAGTCTCTTCCCTCAAGGATTTTATAGTGAAGAAATTGATGTAAACAAGCAAATGTAGTTTTGAAATATGGGAGAATTACTCTAACATTGTTATCGCAATGGTGAAATAAGGCATTTTAGAGATGGAAGTGAAACCCAATTGGTGCTTCTCAAGTCCAAAAATACATACCCTCGCATTTCCACTTTTGTATTCTAATATCAATTTTCATATTTGCATAATATTTTTCAGTTTTTAATTCTTTGGACATATAATTTTTATCTTTATACCATAAATAAGTTTTTAATTAGTGTGACTCTGTAGATAGTGAGAAATGAGTTATTGTTAATGACCATAAAGTAATTTTTTGCTTATAAAAAAGAAACCTGTTCTAATGTTAAAAGAGTTTAAAATTCATTCTAAATGGTCTTCTCAATATTACACAACTTACACTGTTTTAAAAAGTAAAAATAACAATCATAAAGGTTCCCGAGGATAACTAGTTTTTAGAGAATTGTTGGCCATTGCTTTGTTAATTTCAGTTTGATTTTCTTTCAGAATAAAAATCATAATGAATCAACACCAATCAATAAACCTGATTTTGGATATCAAATACCCTATGCCACCTGTCCCTGTCCCCCAAAAAAGAAGAAGTACTAGGCAGCTGTGGGTAAGACTGGAACTAAGCAGTCTTGTGTCAGCAACAAAGAGTTTGGAAATGTGAAATCCCTAAAACCTCTCCATCTGTAACATATTTTTAAATGGCACTTTAATTATGCCCCACACAATTGAAATCTAGGCTTTAGCATATATACTATATAGATTTGGGAAATATCACACACATGCTATATAATTTATCAACTTTTTATTGACAGGTCCCTTATTTTTGTCCAAAAGTGATGATACAGGAAAGGAACAGGTGATGTGCAGACAGAATGAGCCAATAGGCAGAACACACATGTGCAAGTATAAGAATATCCCAGAAACTTAAAAACACAGGAAAATGTAAAATCCAGAAATAAGTTAAATATCAATATGTGTGTGTTCATGCATGTTTTGGGAAAGTTTTAACTTTAATTTTATGATGTATACTATCTTTATTTCCAATTACCTATAAGGTATTTACTTTTTTCCTGAGGCATAAAATTACTAAATTTCTTTCTTTTTTATTGTTACTCTATTATAGTTGTCCCAATTTTTCCCCCATTGCTCTCCCCTGCCCCATCCACCCACAGCTCCCTCACTCAATCACCACCCTGTTGTCCATTATCATGGGTCCTTTACACATGTTCCTTGGCTACACCCTTCCCCTTCTATCTCCCATTATCCCTATCCCCGCTCCCCTCTGGTCACCATCAGCTTGTTCCTTATTTCCATGTCTCTGGTTCTTTTCACTCATTTGTTTGTTTTGTTCATTAGGTTCCACATAGAGGTGAGATCAAACGGTTTTGTCTTTCACCACCTGGCTTATTTCACTTAACAATGCTCTCTAGTTCCATCTGTGCTGTTGCAAAGGGTAAGAGTTCTTTCCTTCTGCTGCATAGCATTCCATTGTGTAAATGTACTACAGTTTTTGATCCACTTATTTACTGATGGGCACTTAGGCTGCTTCTAGCACTTGGTTGTTGTAAATTGTGCTGCTATGAACATTGGGGTGCATAGTTTCTTTTGAATTGGTATTTCAGGATTTTCAGGGTGTCATCCCAGCGGTGGGGTCACTGGATCAAAAGGTAGTTCTGTCTTGAGTTTTTTTAGGAAACCCCATACACTTTTCCACAGTGGCTGCATCAGTCTGTAGTCCCACCAACAGTGCACCAGGGTTCCCTTTTCCGGTGCTGGCGAGGATGTGGGGAAATTACTAAATTTCTTAATTCAGCCCAGATGTTATCACCTCGTTCCTCAAACATAATTGGTAATCCTCTGCTGGGCAAAGTTCTACACCAAACCACCTGAGATATAATTGGGATGTTTGAGTTCACCCTGCATATAGTTGGCTTTGGTTTGAGAATAAACTTTTTATGAAATCTGTCTAGGCTGGAAAGTTTAACTTGGTCAACATGGCAGAAATGAGCAAAAACATCTATCATAAAGGAGAGATAATTTTAGCTTTGTTTCTCAGAGAGGCAATGTAACAGGAACTGTAGGCAAGATAACCTCCAGGTTAAAACCTTTAACTAATGCTATTGCTGGAAAGGTTGGATTGTTTTGGGTGGGTGATCAGATGCCATCTGAGCATCTCTTAATTCTAATACTCTGATTATGAATGTGTCATCTGGGACAAGACACAAACCTTTTTTGAAAGTTTTAATTTCCTTAACAAATAGCTTTGATGCAGAACATATAGTAATTGATCTTTTTTGTCCCAAAATTCATGTTTTCTTAATTCAAGGATGCTAATGTTGATGAGCTTTCACCTCCATAAGAACGATGAGTGAGCATGGCCTCAAAGGCCACCCTGGGGCCTAGGCGATCTTTTCGTGTTGCACTACACAAAGATTTTACAGCAAGAACTAAAATAAAGCCAGATGTTTCAGCTGGATGCATAAATTATCAGTACAATCCAAATTAAGTATTGTGGGGTTGTTTTTTGTTTGTTTGCTTGTTTTGTCATAAATAAGACCTTCCTGTTAAAACCTGCTATTGAACGTTTTCAAGGTTAAAAAAGAAGATGCCTTTTTCTGCCTGAATGACTCTGTTTTACGTTTTAACTCAGGCCTTAATTACAGATGTCAGGGTGAAGAAGGAACCAAAAACTCATAACATTTACATAGAATATTGCCCATTGTAATCCCATGTTTCACTGAAAAGGTAATGATGATGAAGTTTAAGATAAATGGAAAGTGGTGGCAGCACTAGGGAAATAAGAAGTGAGATGTAGTCATTAATGACTGGGTAACTAAAAAAAGGCAATGGATATTGGCAGTTTCTTACAACTATCACACTGACTTTGTCAACTGAACATATAATGTTACTACACTCTCCATTCATTTCAAAAAATTTCTTAGGAAATGAAACAAGACTCCCTACCTTTGCAAACCAGGGTTATAAGACCTTTAGTGATCTTAGTAAAATCCAAGAGCTCCACCTTCATTTCTTATGCAAATTTAGTGACTGTGTCTCTTTAAATCCATTACTTTAAGCATTACATATAACTTTATATTTGAAACTGTATTATTGCAAATATTCTATCTCTCAAACAATTAAAATGCAAAGCATGACAAGAGAAATAATCCGTTTCTTTTAAACACTTACTTGTGGATGAGACAGAAAAGCAGAAAGTCTTTGGGAAGGAAACCAGGGTCTGATTTACCCTAATAACATTACCTTTTCAAGCTAAAGATACAAAAAAAGTTGGCAAAAGTGATCACCTGAGAAGACTGTGCAGCTATTAACTATCATATTTTTGAAGATCAGTCAAAGGCATCCATGATGTAAGGTTTTCTGAAAATGAAAGATACTAATCTTGTATTTAATATTGTTATCTCTATATAATTGTTTTAAAAATACAAAGGGGTTCCCATAAGACCATCTGCTGATTTCTTAAAAGAAGGCTTGCAGGCAAGAAGACACTGGCAAGAAGTATTCAAAAAGATGAAAAGTAAGGACCTACAACCTAGATAATTCTATCCAGCAAAGCTATCGTTTAGAATAGAAGGGCAGATAAAGTGCTTCCCAGACAAAGTCAAGTTAAAGGAGTTAGTTCATCACTACCAAGCCCTTGTTGTATGAAATGTTGAAAGGGCTTATCTAAGAAAAATAAGAAGGTCAAAACTATGAATAATAAAGTGACAACTATTAACAACTGAATATTAAAAAAAAACAAAAACAGAAAACAAACTAAGCAAACAACTAGAACAGTAACAGAATCACAGAAATGGAGATCACATGGAGGGTTGTCAGCGGGTAAGGGGCCAGGGAAGAATGGAGAAAAGGTACAAGGAATAAGAAACATAGTTGGTGGGTACAGAATAAACAGGGGGTGTTGGGAATAGTATGGGAAATGGAAAAGCCAAAGAACTCATATGCAAGACCCATGGACATGAATTAAGGGGGGAACAGGGGTACCAGATGGAGTGGGGCCAAGGGGGAATAATGGGACAACTATAATAGTGTAACCAATAAAATATACTTAAAAAAATAAAAATATTTTGCCCTGGCTGGTGTAGCTGAGTAGATTTGGCTCAGTGGAACCAAAGGGTCACTGGTTCGATTCCCCAGTTAGGGCACATGCCTGGGTTGTGGGCCAGGGTCCCAGCAGGGGGCGCCCATCGATGAGAGGCAATCTCACATTGATGTTTCTCTCCTTCTCTTTCTCCCTCACTTCCCCTCTGTCTAAAAATAAATAAAATCTTTAAAAAAATAAAAATATTTATAAAACAGCATAAAAGGACCTAAATATAACTAATTAATAAATGAAAATTTCTCTTTAGGATATTTTATATATGATATTCATGTATGTTTTCTTTCAACTCTTTTATATTTTCCATTTTCCATGTTGAGATCATAATTAAGACACCTATAAAATCGTAGTTTTTTTTGTCAAAATTAGAAGGTTTTGGAAACATATAATAAAGAAATTGGTAGGAAGTTATTACTAACATAGCCCCATGGAAAATAAGCAACGTCTAAACCAGAAATAACTAAAGATACCTTTAACACAGCCTTTCAATCCATCTGTCATTATCCGGACCTCTAAAACAGAGGCGTCACAGCTTTGAACCACATCTGTACAACCTGATTTTATCTTGCTTCCAGTTCAGTGACCCTGGGAATTTCTTTCTTTCTTTTCTTTTTCCTTATTTTTTCCCCACACATTTTCTTTCTTCAATTTATTCTCTACAGAGCCTAGGTATTGTGGGTCACCTTTTCTATCACTTTTCTCCCGATATACTAAATACGGTTGCTGCTTTAAATTAAATTCCCATTATACCACTCTGTTAAAACCCAACACTAAACAGGCCAAATACTAAAATTCCACAGCTCTATCAAGCCTGCTGAATAACGTAAGAAAAACAACAACATGTGTATATTAACACTGCTATATTTAGAGGGCCATTGGCCCCGCTTCTAGCTTGCAAATCTGTAGACCAATAAAATAATGGTTCCTGGCAAGCCGCTTCTTCTATTTTTCATGGGAATAATTGCAAATAGTATCCACTTTTTTTTTTCATATTTCTAACTAAGATCTTATCTACCATATCACACTTAAGAAAGGACACTGTTCTTCATGGATAATATAAAAGCTGTGATGAAAACATCAGCACACTACCCTGAGGTTTCCTTCCTCCATAAATGTAGATACCCACGTCCACACACACGCACATGCACATCCCATCTTTCTAATTTTGTTACAATAACTTTCTTTTGGTGGTCTCTCTCTAGTTCTCTTCTACTTTATGATTTCAAATTTCTTTTATTCTTTTAGTATAATTATTTTGGGATTTTGTAGTTAGAAGATAAGTGTTTCTGTACACTTTGATTTTGAGCTTTATATAAAAAACTATCTGAATATACAAAAAGTAGATAAAAATATTCCCATGTTCCCATCACCCACCGTCAATAATAATACACATTCTATTGTTTCATCCATCCGCCCCTTTGAAGTACAGTACAGTAAAACAATTCCAGAGCATTACATCACCTTATTATCAAATAGTGCCGTGAGCTCTAATGATAGACCCTTTTTCATAAGCACAGTATCTATGTTGCCAATGGAAATCAGGCTCTTTCACGGGACTGTGAGAACAGCATTTCAAGGTCCCGCTCCTGAGAGATTGCAGTGTGGCAAGGTTTATTCGGGTGGAAAGCTGCTCCTGTGTTTCCAATATCCCATCTCCGTCCATCCTGCCATGGAAAAGTCCAATCTTGTGTTCAGCAAGGCCAATGCAAAGGCCAGTGTCCAGCGTTTCTGTTTCATATTAAAGTTTGGTCCTTTGGAGCCGCAGCGGTCTGTTACGGGCCCTGGTAGCTGCTACACCCACTGGGCTACCTGTGTTCCCGGTGAGAGAGAGAATGCATGAGCGAATGGGAAAAGGTCACCGAGTGAGAAAGAGAGCTTCTTAGTTCCCTTGGGATTATAACCAGGAGCTTCTTCAAAACAGTCAGTTCCCAAGCTTTTGTGGGTTTCTAATGGGTCCCCTGCCAAGGTAGATGGGCAGGCCACTATGATCAAGTATCTCCCCTTGCTCCCCTCAAAACCTGGTACCAGCTTCTGGGGAGATTTCCTATGCTCCTATGATTAAATCTTTTGGGTAGCAGGCCCCTGGACTTTGTGAATGAGTCTGTAAATACAGTACCTTCCTGTCTGAGCAAGTGAGCTTAAGTTCTCCCTGTTATTAAGCTCGATGTCTAATTTCCCATGCTTTCTTTCTTATTCGTAACTGGTTAACGACCTACTGTAACATTCCCCCTATGAAGGCCTTTGGTCTTTTAGTCTTACAAAGCTAAACAATTAATAAAAACACTGGGTGTCATCTACCATCCAGTCAATTTTCTCTAATTATACTATAAAATTAGTTGCCTTATTCAAATGAAATATAAACAATGCACACTCATTTTATCTGGTTGTTATATCTCCCGAATGTATTTTAATTTAGAACATTCCTGTTTGTCCCATTCTTCTTCTTTTCTTACACTGATGAGCTTTCTGAAGAAATGAGATCAGTTTTCCTAAAGTGTCTGATATTCAAGATTTAACTGATTATTTCAGGAGATATGACATTTTTTGGTCCCTATTTTCCCCACAGTTTCTCTAAAGTAGAAGTAAAAATGGCCTGTTTAGATTTAGATCACTTTAGGGGGAAAATATTTCATACATAGGCTGTGTATTTCCAATTGATTCACAACAGAAGGCGCATCTATATGTAGTCTTTTTTTGTCTTCAATTTAAAAATGGGTCACCTCTGTTGTAAATGTATTTCAGAATTTTCCTGACCACTATACCCAAAATGGTGAAGTCCTATTGACTTATAAAGTGTAAATAAAATTACACTCTCAGAAAGTGTTTTTAAAAATTAGTATAACTGTATTAACAACTTCTAGCATTTTATTAACAGCTTTGTAGGTTTTCTAGCCTTATAAACTTTTTCGTATTACCTCTATAGTAGGAGCATTCGGGTTGTTCATTCACACCTTTTGGTCAAATCATTTCCCTCTGAGAAATGTTTTTGATTTTTATTCAGAGGACTTAGCTATTTTTACATTTAACCTGTTTGAAATTTTCAAACAAAATTTCAAAGTAAAATATGATATTTTTCATTCAAATGACTTTCTTACAATTATCTGTACTTTGCAAAGCATATCTTTATTAACTTATTAATGACACAATCAGGTTTACATCAAGTCTAAAAAGGCCTCACAATATAGAAAAAACAATGACTTTTCTTGTCATTTTTCTTTATGCCACCCTTAAATTCTTTTCACAAAACTTAATGTCATAGATAATAAAGATATTCCTCTCATTTTTCTATTATTAACCCTCAAAACAAAACAAAACAAAACAAAAACAGAAACAAAACAAAAACACCTGTAATTCATAGAAATCGAACTTTTCTTCATTTTTTTTCTTTGCCCTAATTATGAGGTAAACCTAATCTTGGCTTTCAGTTACTAAAACAACAGCATAAAGATGATGGAGCAAATGTAAAACTACAAGGAAACATATTGTACTAGTTAAGAATATGCAATCTCACCCTCCATCCCAAACGCTTTTTTAGAATGATCCCCTGTCACATGAGGAAGATCTTGAGATTTTCCACTAAAACCTCATCATTATACACATGAGAAAAATGTGCAAAATGTGCCCAAGACCAGGTGGGTAGCTCTTCTGAAGGATTAAATGCTAATTAGCGGCACAGCTGGTACTAGAATAAATGTCTTCTACACCAAATATACTATTCTCCTAATTACTTACATTCTTTGCCGCTTTCATTACATGTGCTTTGTACTTATTAGAACTAAATATGTAGATGACTGAAGCAATTGCCTTAAACACAAAAGGCAGCCAATAGTGGTTAGTGAATTAATTTGTTTTAGCTATTCAGTTGGTTAAAAAAAAGAAAAAGCATAACTATACTTAAGTATCCTCCCAAAGAATGTGTTCCATTGAGAGGCCTATGAAACAATGGTTTCATAGCAAATTCATCTCCCTCTTTTTAATTGTAACCGCCTTTAGCTACCACAGAATTATTAATGTAATAAATGCAAAAATTAATTACAGTTTTTTAAAGTTATGGTTTCATGACTTTATGTTGCTTTGTACATGTGTGTCTATTAAGATATCTTTGGAAATAGAAAACAAAAAAAGTAGAAGTTTATAAATACTGTCTATAGCACAAATATCCTGAAACAAGGAGCACAACAGATTCTACATATGTGCTTGTAGATCCATGGAGCATATCCACATTTTATAACTGATTTTATAATACTCCATTTTAATAGTAAATTTGCCCTCAACATAAACTCTTCCTACATTTATTTTTAATTGCTATAAAATATTCAATATATCTAGTGCTTATAGTAAAATTTTTAGTATAAATTACCTTAATTTATACCCCTGTGTAATGAAATGACATTATAAAGTGTATGACTACGTAAACACTCTCCAAAAGTAAACACTCTGCTTTTTATAAACAATATGCCAAATTCTCTCCATAGACAAAGTTTAAAAAAGAAAGACGTTTCCTAAACACTAAAAAACATTATCATTTGTGTCTTGCAAATTTTGTGAGTAAAAATGACAATCTACTGTTGTTTAATTTACAATCTCTAATTATGAGCTGCAGTAAACAACAAAACATACTTTTCACAATACTTAATTATGTATAAAAGTCTCAAATGAAGGGGCCCACTTCAAATACGCTTTGTATTGATCGCTTTGTCTATCTCATCTCTCATTTTATAATAGGGGAAAATTTAAATGGTGAAATCAAGATGATTCCATAGTGTGTTTTGTGTAATACAAACAAAAACTTTTACAGAGACATAAAGTTGTTACATAATTCAATTTGAAATTGAACCCTTAACATACACACTATTTACTGCATATGTTTATTATTTAAAATTGGCATGAGATGCATATGCATATGTTTGCATATCTAGGATAAAGAAAGAATAGTGCATAACTACCAAAACAAATTCACTGTGCATTGTAGTCTGATGTGTACCTTCAAAATATATCCTAATATTCCCTTAAATAATATACTGAACTCTCATTTCCTAAATATATATTATAGCATATATGTGTGTTACAGATGCAAAATCTACGGGAAACATGAGTGGGGTAGAAATGAGAACTGTGTGACTCAATTCAGCTCTCAACAAAAAAGAAAGTTACAAGTGGTGGTCTCTGAAAGGCAGACGCAAGTGACGTCCGGTGTACATGGGGTTTATTAGGAAGCAACACTTGGGCAACAGACGGTAAGGAAGAAGGACCGCGCAGAGGGTACAGTCAAGCTGCACAGCATATTCCACGATAACCTCAGCTGACCCTCCCAAAGCTGTGCATACAAAATGCCAATCAGTATTATCTTGCACAGAGCCAAAATATAAGGCCCTGTGTGCCCCTGCCTCCATCAGTCCACCCTGGGAAGGGGGAGCGAGCTGTTAGCAGAACTGGCTCTCTGAGCTGACGTCACCCCAGGGAGTGGTTGGTAGTTGAATGCATTCAGCGAGACAGCATTCTTCAGGAGCTCAGAAACAAGCTCTACCCAAAAGGACAGGCAGACAGCACAATTCCGTGTCCAACACAAAAACTCTTGAATGATTATTAGAGAAACTAATCATGTCAGAAACAGAAAAATGGTGAAAAATCAATTGTCTTTGAGATAATGGTTCAAATTTTCCCCCTCGGTTCCAACAAATGACTCTTAGATCACAGAGATTTAAGTGAGCCTGGGGTTACTTTGTCAATTGTTCTGTGATTTTTACTTGGTTGCAGTTGGAAAATCGCTTTAGTCATATAGCATGAATATGTTTTTAATATACATTGTACGAAAACAATAAAGCATAGTTTAGTGTGGACTTCTGCTTGCCTGCTATAGATAATCACTCTTGAATTTAAAGGGAGAAAAATATTCAAATTTTTCATTATAACAAAAAGAAACAGACATTTAGTCCAATGTGCTGGTTGCATGGCGAGTATGAATGCATGGAGCCTATATTTCAGCAATCTATGTATATTGGCACCAAAAATAGTTCATATCAGATAAAACACATTGTGAAATCATGATTATTTTGTTATTACTATATTATTTAAATAAGCACATGTGTAGATTTTTTAAATTAAATTATGATGATTAATAATTGGACTATAAAGCTTTGTAAATGTCTATGGGGAAAATGTAGGAAATTTAAACCAAATAGTAACTGAAGATATAGTTATAAAAGGGAAATCTATATTTTAGGACCTTAACTATCCACAAAAATAAGCCCAAATAAGCATAAAAGAAGGTTACAATCTATTTGATACATCTTCTAAATCCTTCTTCATACAGTCTATTACATGTTTTCATGATTTTTTAAGACCTCAGTAGTAGATAAAAGAAAACCTGATATGAAGTCCTTATCATTATTCTCAAATTATAATTATACATTTAGAAATAATCAGTTCAAGAATGTATTGCAAGAGAAAGGTGATTTTAATCTTAGAGGTTGAAAATAGGGCTTTTTATTAATGTTCAATATTAAAGTCTAGAAAAAGTAATGAATAAAAATTATTTCAATAACATTAATAACAACTTTTATTTGTTTTATTATGATCTCTTGTTTTAGATTTATTTATACTATTTAATCTGCTTAAAAAGCGAAGGTGGGAGGTGGGGGTGGGTGGGGCTCGGGAGAGTGGTGGTGGGAAAATTTTGACCAAAAAAAAAAAAAAAAAGTGGTTGGGGAAGGCTGGGAGTAGAGTTGGAAATTAAGAAGCCGAAGAACTGGTGTGTGCAGCCCATGGACATGGACTAAGAGGTGTGGGGATGATGGATGGGGTGCAGGGTAGAGGTGATAAAGGGGGGGGGAAATGGGACAACTATAATAGCTTACTCAATAAAACATACAAAAAAAGAATGCAAGGGAGCTAACAGGCAAAGGAGTGGTGGGTAAAGTGTTCATAAGGGACAAAAATAAAATAAAATAAAATAGTTTTACATGCATTTTCAATATATTTACTTCTCATTTCATTACATTTTAAGAGATGAGCTTAATTGTTTTTATAATGTGGGCTTGAATTAGTGTCTCACTTTTAGCACCTAAGATATGAAAATAAAACAATAATTTACATTGGAGAAACCTAAAAAAGACCATCCCTTAGGAATAAAAGTTAACATCATTCAGTAATGTTACGTAAGTGCCTTTTACTCAGTTATGATGTGATGAGGTAGGTATATCATTTCTGTGATATTCTTCCCCCAAATCCATGACCTCAGTATAACTAATGGAATACATCACACGGACCTAAATTGTGTGGAATTCTGCAAAATATTTGATGCATATTCCTCAAAACTGTCAAGATGATGAAAAGCAAGAAAAGTCTGAGAAACAATCAAAGACTGGATGAGACTAAAAAGATAAGATGAATAAACACAGTGCAGTACCTACCCTAGATTAAATACTGGAAGAGAAAAGAAAATCAGTGGAGAAAGTAATGAAATATAAATAGACTCCATAGCTAAATTAATAGTATTGTAATGTTAATTTTTAAGTTTTGATAAATATATCTGTTGGAGAAGGTCATGGAGAGCATATGACTTCCCGTTGACCTCTGAGATGGACCAAGGCAAGCAAAGATTCCTTACCCTCTCCCCTGTCTTTGGAAGGTAGGTTCTGCCCACTGTCCCCACAGTCATAATCATTTTTAAGAACTCAGCCTGGAGATAGGAATGTGTCATTTAGACTATCTGGACTGAATATGTGACAGAGCCCCATTAAGACCTCCATATAAACGTGTTTGCTGCAGGACGGTGGGTGCAGAGACCCCCTTGTCTTGCTGATGTCCAAGACAAGCGTCCTAGCTTCCCTTGCTTACTAAATCCCCCATCCGCCGGCCTGGCGGAGCCTGCCTGTCCTTGGCCTGCCCGTGCGGGGCCGCTTACCCACCAACAGCACCAGGCTACGCTATGAAAGCTATTATTACGGGGGCAGGGGCACATAAAGGCCTCGTGCAGGAACTTTCTGCTCTCTTTACTCTACTTCTAAAAATCTGTAATCATTTCAAAGGAAGAAAATAAAACAATCTATACAGTTATTAAAATTATTTCCAATACATTTTAGATCTCAATTTTGTTCTCATTTGTTTAATTATGGTCTTGTTTTTAAAGTTAACAATGAAATGCAAAAATTTACTACAGGTTCCTTTTTAAAAAATCACTCATATCTTATGTCACGAAATTGCTCTATCCTTTTAGTTGTTTAAATAGCTCCCCTATTATTCTCTCTCTCTCGTACACACTCACACACACATGCAACACACACACACAATGGGAACGTGTCAAAGGAACTAAAAGCCCAAAGAAGAGCACCCAATGGGCAAAGCTGGTGCAATCCGAGCAGCAAAAGAAACTGGCATTGGATTATGCCTCAAAATCTAAAATAACTATTCTGAGCCTTTGCATGTAAAACGATTTAATAAAGAAATGATGGACCACAACAAATCCCCCATGCAGAATTCTAAATGCGTAGGTACTGTAACATGAGAAAGGTGAAGAGCCCGCCTCCCCACTTCGCTCAGTGGCATGGACTCAGAGTGACCTCATTCAGTTCTCTTCTGTTTTTGTTAAGCAAGAACTGAAAACCAGGTAGTACCAAAGAGAATTTTCAGCAATTTATATACTCAAAATGACTTCTTTTGAGTATATGTTTTGGGTCATTTATTCACTTTTTCAAAAGTAAAATAATTGAAAATGGGTAACTAATAAACTGTAAATATTCTGGCAATTTTTAATTTCTCTCACATCAAAAGTAATTGCTACCATTTTTAAATCATATACGCTTTACTCTAAAGGTGGTATTTAAACTTATCTATTTTTTTCTGGTCCCCTTCAATGTCATTGGTAAAAACTGATAAAATTATATGAATAGTTATAGGAATTTTTGTATATTATATTTTTAACTTTATGCTTAGATTTATTAATGGGATCAAAAATTATTTATAAAATTTCTTAAACATGATATATTTGCATATTGCTATATGTTGGTAATCCATATCAACTTTATCTCACAGTATTATATTATAATCAGAATAAACTTCTTTCACACAATATTTACAGTATTATTTTTAAATTTTATTTTATCACTTGACACATTCATTTTGGATTAATTATATATTGTATGTCTATATTAATTCTTTATTGTGAGGCAATCATGATTTCAGATAATTTTTAACATAATTTTGTCATCCACATTTAAATTTACATAATGACCTTTGAATGTTACACTGGCTTTGTTGAAGCACTTTAACTTTAATTCTATAATCTGAGATTATCTCTTACAATTTAAGGCTACTGAATAATAGGCATAATTGAAAGATTCATCTGTTAATGTAATGTCCTCATTGTCTCAAATCTAATTTTTATTACTACTGTAATTGTTTTAGTATTTTTAAATATCTATAAATTCCAAAATTTTTTTCCAAAATTGCTCTCACATTTTCTAAGTAGCAATCAACACAAACTTAATATTAAAATTATGTCCTATGAGCATGAAAATAATGTCAAATTAAAATTTTAGTTTCTTAGCTTATATAAAAATAATACTATTTATATATGCAAATGCATTCATTTTATTGGCTGTTTGCCCTCATTATTTGACCATGATGATGTGTTATATTTTATGTGAACTGAAAATAATATATTTCCGTAGTCTACTGCTTTCAAATTATTGGTCAAGACCACAATGTCATGTGAAAATATAAATTTGGAAGGACATGTATAGCAATACTGATGATTGGAGAATACATATATATATAGTAAAAAAACCAACAGCCTATAAAGAAATTTGTTAAAGTGTATATTCCCAAGAGCTAGCATTAATAGAAGTTATTAAAATGACATTTTATATTACCTTGAATAATATTTTGCTTCAACACTAATCAGTCAATACATATGAAAGTCCACATGAAGCAGCATCACTGTGGTAGAGGTTTAAAATAACTTTCAGAGGCGAGGGATATTTGGGTTTACCTGTAAAGTGTAACTTGGGAGAAAGTAAATGGTAATATTTTTAAGGGGTGACAATTGTAGGGATGAAACCAAATAGGTGAAAAAGTTTAAGATTTTCTCTAAAGAAAGTTAAGAGATTAGTGATTTGTTTTGTTTTGTTTTGTTTTCAGCATGGAGCCCTGAGATGTTAAGACTAGTTTCAAGCACAGTTTTGAAAGGTCATTAATCCCACTTAAAGTTTGTTTCACAGGACTGAAGAATCACTGAAGGAAGATATGGACGCTTGAAGGCAGTGTTTAAGCTGGCTGCTCTGTGCAGGATGCATTAAAGTGGTAGAAATTTCCAGACTTGACTATAGCAAGCAAGCTACTGCGGAAGTGATACAAGAAAGACAAAAGCCCTCCTGGGAAACTTAGAAATATTTGTGTCTCTGTGTGTATGTGTGTTGTGTGTCTCCGTGTCTGTATATCTGTGCATTCATTAATGAGTTAGTAGTTTTCCAAAGTCGTACAGAATTTCCTAGACTTAAGCCAACCAGTCCCTGGTCTGTCTAATCTTTCTCTAAGTTCCTCAGAGAAATTCATAATCCTGTGGCCACCATGTTGGCAAAGTTCCTCCATGCAAGGAAAATCACATGCATAGAAGCATGAATACTGACAAACAGCATCAAATAAACCAAGATTTATATGTTTAATAGAGTTATAACCTAAGGAATCTAAAAGGTGATAGATATGTGAAATAACAAATCGTAGTGATTCTTAAATATCACATAAGGAATGTGTGTTACTCAATATATGCTTTGTATGCTGAGAAACACTTGATTGAAAACAAGGGAAGTGATAATGTGTAGAAAATTATTTTTAAAACCATGTAAGAGAGATGAAAACTAAAAAAGATAATGTACATATTTAAGGAAGTTGGAACAATATATAGTGGTCCCTTAGGGGTATAATTTAGTGAACACATTGTGGTCCATATCTTCCTCAACTGCTCAGCAATATTCATTACTGTTATTAATCCTTCTTTTTTGATACAGAGACTTCTAAAATGCTGTCTTCTCAGTTTTCTCCTTTTTGGGGTGTGTTTCATCTTAATCTTCTCTACTATCTCCACTAAACCTACTTTTCTTTCTGTATGCAATAATTCATTAATAGTTTCCATGTTCTTAATAATTAACAAATAATTCATAGCAAAGAAACTCATTTTACCAATGACTTTATACAAATTCTCACAGTCAAAGCTACCCAGTTAATGTAAACTAAATAATAATATATCTTTTCACACTCATCACTTTAAAAATAAATAGAAAAGCCTTACAATGCCAAGCATTAGTGTAACACAGATAAAAGAGAACTTTCATACATTATTAATGGCTATATACTGCTTCAACCAAAGAAATATGGTTTATTAAATCAGGGATATTTTTCTTTTTGTTTACAGCTATATGCCTAGAACCATGACACATGCTTAGCACAAAGTGCTCAATATATTTATTGCATGATAAAAAATGTAAACAAGTTGAAAATATCTAGTAAAATTAAAGTGATGCATTTCTTATCCATCAATCCAAATCTTAGTTGAATTTCTGAAGGACACCACAAAGAGGCAAGCACTGTCATATTTATTGCAACACTGTCATAATAGCAAAAATTGGAAATAAAATCATATATAAAACATTCTAGATGGTGGTTATCTCTGGTGAGAGACCGAAGAAATTGGGATAAGAAGAGGTACTTAAGTATTTTTGAATTGTATCTACAACATTTTACACACACAAAAGTAATCCAAAATAATTATGACAAGATATTAAGATGTAACTAAGCCTGGTGGTAGTTAACATTAAATTATTCTACATGACAATAAAATTTCTGGGCTAATATACATGAAATGTAGGTATTAGAAAACACTTTATTAACAACATATATTTTTTGCAAGAATTTTTTTTCTGATTTTAATTCTTATTCATAACTCTACATACATTTAAGGGAATAAACAAAATATTTTCCTTTAGTCTGCTTTTCTTCATTTTGGTGTGTCATCTATTATCATTCTCTACTTTTACATATTGTGTATTCTTACACTTGTCCTTGTTTCCTTCTTTTACTTTTTTGTTATTACTCTTTATTTAATAAGATAGTAACAAAATCTGTAAACACTATTACATAACTTTTTTTATCACTATAAGAATAATAAAAATGACTCGGGAAATAGAAGAAGAATCAGTATAAAACTTCTTTTCTTTCATGTGCTCTCACAGTAGGTGTCACATAAGGCAGATTCTTACCAAGACCACAAATTAAAACTTTAAGGTAAATTTGATACATGCTAGCTGTAAATAAATATTGGTTACATTTATGAGAGAATTAATGCATGATTTAATTTGCCAATAAGTTTTAATAATTACAGTTTATTATGTAATATATTAAAGTATGACTTGAATGTATTTTAAGTTTTCTCATAAGGATTACCAAGTATAACCTCTGTCTCCGGGTATTGTGTTATCACCTTTAATTACCACTAAATATTTGCTTAGAGTTTCCTTTACATCGGTATCGACAATATAGTTTGCTGAAATGTATCAATAAACTTAACTAGTCAGGGCCTATTTAAAATATTAGTTTGCTTCTTAGGATGCATGATAACCTAAAATGTCATACCTAATGGGAATTATTGAGACTCTGCAATTTATCCACACTTAAATTTTTACCAAGTCTAAAAAATCAGTCAACTTTACCTCTTAATGCTCATGTATATGTAATTTTTTGAGCTTTGCAGAAAAAAATAAGAACAACTTCTCACGCCTTATCACTTGCCTCCTGTCTAATCAAAGCATTTTCTAATTCTAATTGCATTAAGCGGTGCAAATCAGATGAGTTCATCTCGTCATTGACTGAGGAAAGCATCCCACTGAGGGCTGATCTGAGAAATCACTTAAAGCTTTTAACTATCAAGCTGTTTTCAACCTATTTATTTCCCATGACATCGATTATCATTTTCACAAGGCTGGTCTCTCAATAGTTTCTTTACCTGGTGAGGTGGCATTAAAGGGGAGGAAAAAAGTGATCTTCTTTCTCAGTTACATAAATCTCAAAGCTCAATCCCCATCACATTCCCAAACAATCATCTAACCTAAATTCATTCATGTGCAACATTATACAATGCAGTATTGAAGTTCAAAGTGAAGTTTTAAACTTTTGCTTGTTTTGTGAACAAAATCCTGGGACTTTTTTAGCTAGATACAAACAGATAGATACCATTTTAGAGTGTAATCATTCAATGACTGTTTGGCCACCTTCATTCATTTAATGATTACAAGACCAAATTGACACTGGGCCATGTTTTAGTATATATACTGTTTCTAATTGATTGGAGTAGCATAAAAAATCACCTGAGACAATTGTCTATTTCTCAGGGAGTTACTAAAAACAAGTTGCAATTACTAAAGGAAAATTCAATCGAACTTTAAAATTAAGTTCAAAGTTACAAACTAGATAAAATGACTTTGAAGGCCCTTGCAGAGTTCCAGGTTTTCTTCAGTCCCTGAATATTTCACAGCACTGTCTTCAAGTTCATTAATTCTTGCTTAAATCATGGATGATATTACTTAATTTTATATAATTTGCATTAAAAACCATTCATTTTTATTTTAATTATTTTATTTTATTTTTGGTTAGTGTTTTTATTACTTATAGATCCCTGTCCATAATTTAAAGTTTTTAACCTATAACTATGTTTATTTTATTGCCGTTGTCTCGTAATGCAATAATAGGAAGTTTTTGTGCATTTGTTTCTACTATGTTTTTTGTGCAGTTCCCATTAATGTTTATTTCTTATGTTTAATTTATATCTATTTTGACTATAAAATGCACATATATATACTTTTTTACAAATTCATTTTTAAAACTTCACAACCCTGAGTAGAATTGGGATCCTCCAGAATAACTTTTGCTTTTCCATTTGCCAAGTACATAGAGGTACCTTGCAAGTTTTCCAATTCATAATTTTTGGCTAAAAAACTGTATTAGAGGAAATCTGTGAGTATAAGCTTTCAGTATTTTTACATTTTTTTATTTATTACAATTGTTACTATTAGAACGTCCAATACACATTACATACAAATTATTTTCCGTATAGCTCCCAGGAAGTGTGTTTCGAATTCCAACTTATATTTGGATTCTGGTGTAGGCGTTCAGGGGCTCCTTTGAAATCACAATTTGGATGATCGATTCTAGGACCTTTTCTCCTACCTGTGATACCTTAAACAGTTAATTTCAAGTTCAAATAATTTGGGAGACCTTAGACAAAAATTTGGCGGCAGGAAAAATCTTTTATGCTGTATGGACCTCTTTCTGGGTCTCTGGTACTCTTATGTACAGTCTCTAATGATTTTAAAAATACATATTTTATATTGAACCCAGAATTTTTATTTGAGCATAGGAGCCAGTATTGTTAACTAACCTGCCGTGAGAGCAGAAATTGATGTCCAGGTATTTATTTTGTCCTTTAAAACTGATAATGTTTCAAATGGCTTAATCAATGAGATTTTCATCATTCCTTAGCAACTAATTATTTTCTTTAGTCATTATAGAAAGTAAAGACTGTTATTTTTGAGCACTGTTAAATTCGTATCTAAATTCTAAAATAAAAGATGACAAAATATCATCTAAAGACAAAGGAATCCAAGAGCATATTAGGAATTCACTCTACATCAACCTGCCACGTTGAAACAGACACGTGTCCGCACTTAGAATGTGCTATGCCTCTGGTCTTCGTGCGTCATTTAACCTTAATCCTCAGAAAGGACATAATAGTTTCTGCTATACCTGGATATTGATAATTCCTTGATAAAAAATTTTTAATTTACTGCAGATAAAGACTAAGAAGAAGTTAACTGATGTTATATATAACTAATGGCATATTTACAGCTTAAGCCATTTACCATTTGAAGTCATGTATGATTAGGTAGAAGAATACAAATCTCGTCATTTTTCACAGTGTTACCAAAAATATATTTAACAATAGATTTTTTCCCCAGTTATCAACATTCCTGAGTATTCAGCGTCATAATTTATATTTGGTTGTCCACTGTACAGCAATATTGATGTTGGTAATTTAAAAACTTTCTTTCAAGACATCGTGTATGTCATCTTTCTGGGTAGGTGAGTGACTATGTACGGAAACATCAGTGTCTTTATGTGTTCATTCTTATATCTTATAGTACTTCTTTAAAATGGCAACATTTAAAGCATTGATTTAATGCTGTAGACAAATTCCAACTTTATATGTACATCTGAAATACATCATAAATTTTGATTATATACAAGATGGAAATGCTGTGCCTTAGATACTTTTAAAATCAGGATTCAATGAATGGATTAGGAACCAGCATAACTTACAGAAGACTGTACCTCACAAATGATATTTCCTAAGAAGCCTTGACTTATAGGAAGTTGACTGGTTCAGGGATTTATTAGTCCACTAATAAGGTAAGAACAATTTCTGACATTCACATAGAGAGGAAGCTATTCAGAAAAGATGCTTTCTGGGATGTGAACATTATGACACTTCCTAATGCACTCCCACTCTTTCATTCATGCATTTTATCTGTATTATTTCAGAGACGAAATTAGCACTATTGTCAAGAGTTCATAATCGAAATGCCATTGTTATTCAGTGTTCATGTTATACCCAAAACAATGATCAAAGGCAAACTAAAGGTTAAGGTGCAGTGGGTTAGAAAATAAGCAAACATAGACATAAAATTGTCAGTTACAGTTAGAAGCATGTAAGTGGCAAAATTCCTTCTTAGTGATAGAGTATATATTGCAACTGAATATAAAAATCAAAGATGATAGTGACAGAAATTTATTTTGTTCATATCATGAGTATTTATAGCAGATGCAGTACTAGGCATGTTCATAGAGTAGCAAAAATTGAAAATACAAAAGACTATTAAGGCTATCAAGTTCATCACATGCCTAGTGAAAGCTTGTTTAGAGCAAGAATGATGGATGGTTCTTATCCTTAGTCTTCTCTAGTTTGAAATATTTTGTGAAGCAAGACTTTTACTTTTCTTCATTTCAATCGGCACAGCTCCAAACTAATACATCAATTTCATCACAAACATGCCCCGTGTGTGTACCAAGCTCAACAAAATTGACCTTCCTCTAGTATAGCCACTTTGGTCTTTTTTTTTTTTTTTTGTATATTTGCATAGCTTTTCATGCTGTTGAAATAGCTTCTCCATATTTTCCATAGAATTCTCTCCATTTTTTTCTAGGTCATCACAAAGGCCATCACTTTCATGAGGTATCTATCTTCATGATATATATCATGAAGATAGTATATATCTTCAGTTTTTCCTTTTTCTTTGTCCTCTTTAACTTCTTAAGTATTTTGAACTAATTTTAGACTTACAGAAACTTTGCAAAAACAGTACAGAAATCTCCTTTACATCCTAATTCCATTTTCCTCAATGTCATTGGTTTCATTAGCCAAGGTATGGTCATCCATAGCAAGAAGCTAACACCGTTACAATACTATTAAAAAAATACAGACAGTACAATGTTGCCTGTCTTTCTACTATTGTCCTTGTATTAAATACCTGTTGTGAGAGATGGATTGGAACTCATGGAAGAAATTGTGGTTAGAGATTATTTATTTAGGAGTTATAAGCACATAAGTATTTGAAGTGATGATTTTGGAGTAGATCACCTAGGAAGTGAGTACATATAGAAAATAACATATCAAAACACTCACCCCTGGAGCACCTATTATTCAGAAACAGGGGAGATGAGAACTCACCAAAGAGAGTGAATATCACTAGTGAGTGTGAGTGCTGAGGTTGATATGTCGGCTACAGAGAGTAATTTTGATGGTGCAGATAAAGGATTTTTGATTGTGAGAAAGAAGTTCTTGAGTAGGAACTACAGAATCTGATCCTATGCATACAAAACATAAGTAAAATGTTTAATAATTCTAAAAGGAGAAAGGGCCATGTTTAAGGCTACGGATTCAGGTTTGTGAGTATCTAATAGTTTTGTTAACAGGTAAAAATTCTCTTCTGTTAGTTTTTATGTTTTCAGTGAATAAAATAAAAGGCAAGATTACCATCTGAGAGTGAAAACTGTGGAAGAGGTTGTGAAAATAAGGGTGCTTAATGCAAGCACTTTTAATGATCACAGATCAAATAGAAGCTTAACAAAGGGAATGGGTTTTTCTTACTCAACAGTTGTCTGCATCGTTCTGTTTAAGCCAATCTACTGGGTGGAGCTCTTCCAAGCAGTTCTTGGATCCAGGCTCTGTCCAAATTTTTCTCCCAAGACTTCAACATGAGGCTTCATCCAAATTGCAGGAAGGGTCAGTATCATGAGTGTGGAGAAGGAATATAAATTCTTAATTGCCTTGATCCTCAAGTGCGTCGTCATCTGTGTTCATATTTCGTTGCCAAGAATGAGTCACTGTGAACCTGTCAACAGTGACAGTCAAATAATATAGTTTAGATCTATAGCCAGGATATAGCTTTTGTGAGGTACATTGAAAGTTAGACAGAAAAAGGTGGGAGTAACATTAATTTAAATCATTAGAAAAATAAAAAGTACTAGATATAAGGTAACTACTGACCAGCACTAAAGTCTTCCTTGAGATATGTAGTTTTTAAAGTGTGAGTATTTAGCACAGTTTGCTATTAGTTCTTAAAGTTATGGTCGTGGTTTTAAACTGAGAGTAGTCATTTTGGTTATGATGTTTCTGCCTATGGAGAACAGGAAAGTAATTGGATTTAATCACATTAGAGATTTGCCTGGAAGGTTCAAGTGAAGGAGGCAAGAGAGTTGAGAAAATTGACAAATAAGTGATTATACGATTGATTTGCATCCAAACTTGATGGTGAAGAATAAAAAATAAAAGCTCTAGTCCTGGTTGCTGTGGCTCAGTGGACTGAGTGTGTCAGCCTATGAACCAAAAGAATTGAGATGTCACTGGTTTGATCCCTGGTCATGTCACATGCCTGGGTTGCAGGCTAGGTCCCCAGTTGGGGATATGCAGGAGGCAACCAGCCAATGTTTCTCTCCCTCTCTTTCTCCCTCCCTCTGCTCTCTCTAAAAATAAACTTAAAAAATTAAAAATAAATTAAAAATAAAAACCCTATGAGTAACAATGGACAGACTGCAGAGTCAAGAGATACATGGTTCCTCTTGGATTAAAAAAATTGTTTGAGTTAGGGGTCAGAGAGAATAAGGTGGAAATATAGAAGGTAGTTCGGTAGTGAAAGGTTTACACTTTGATGTGACAACAAGAGGTGGGATTAAGGGTAAGGACAGGATTATTGGAGGTGAAAATATTGGAAGTATTCTCTCCAAGAATGTTGAAATAATTATAAATTATGACAAGAGAAAAAGAGAAAGTAGCCATGATTCAAGGGTCTAAGTCTTCAAGTGAAGAGGAGTAGGCTGGAGAATTGCAGATGGCCACATGCTTGTCAAAGGAGTAGGGTTTTAAACAGACACAAGAGGATCATCTAGAAGTGACAAAGAGGGTGAGGAAGATGCCTATTCCATCTCTCAGCAGTGACATATTTGAGAAGGAAAACAGTCCTCATTACAGACTTACAAGAAAAAGTAAAGTCCTGGGGCATGGCAATGATTGTTAACAAGATGGTGAAAGAACGCTGCAAATACGGAACTTCAGTGATGAAAAAGCATGAATTTCAATGGACGAATGAAAGATTAATTGTCATCTAGAGGTGTCAGATTGGGTCAGATGAAGGGCTTTACAGAATTATTTCAGGATGAGAATCCTGTTGATGAGGGATGATAACAGAATAATTAATTTCAGCAGCTTTGACCAGCTGATTGTTATTTTATACCTTTCCTCAGCTGTACCTGGAGCAACATCCCTTTGGGTACACAGTGATTTAATCTTACAAAGCCACCCACATAGACACATATACACACATACACAAACAAAGGAGATAGGACCTAGAATCTAAATCACATGTATTACACTTGAACAGCCAGAATGTAAATCATTAAAAATGTTGAATGTAGCATAAAGGCCAAAATATCTTACTAACCAAAGGGAAATGAATTAATTTATGCAACTATTAGAGTTGTGTATTTTTGTTTTTTTGCATGTGAGTTTTTCGTTTGTCAGGGATTTATTGTGAAGGATGATAAATTATTACCTAAAAATTAAATGAGTTATTTTTCTGTGATTAAATCATTAGTTTTTGGTAATATGAAGAAATCTTCACAGTGATTTGAAACTTAGAAAATTGCAATGTTTTTGGTAAATTTACTAAGCCTACAATAGCCTTCCAAAAGACAACTATAGTTCAAATGAATAAGGGACAGGTATAGATATGCAAACAGGGTTTTAATGAATGTTTGTGCTAATTGATCATTACTAATTGGGAAATGAAATATAGTATGTTAATTAAATAAAATATTAATAAGAAAAATATAAATTTTTCATTAAGATTTATATCACAGAATTGTGTTCTGGCTTTGCAAGCAGTTATCATAGCCAGTGTTCTTCCCTTTTCAGGTACAATCATCGGTTTGCTAAAATGCTTGTTTTGAAAATGCAAACTACTTCCAACTTGACTGATATAGTAAAGAACTAAGCAAAATAGGAATTTCGTATTTATGCACAAACTCGTCATGGGAAACACTAGGCAAACACAGAAAGTTGTACCCAGCTGCATCGAGCCATACAGAAATTGCAAAAACCTCTGCCAGCTTGCTACCTTTGTTCAGCCCACGACTTTCCACTCTATTTTAGACGACACCCCTTCTGTCACTTCACAGTAAACCACAAAATGGTTATAAAACTTCACTATTATTTTTATTTAGTTCCCATATTTTTCTTTTTAAATTATGAGTCACTGATGTTTCTCTAACACCTTTTAATATGGTTTGTGTTTCATGATTTTATGCAATGTGACAATTTTTAGGAAGAACTGACTGTACTAGAACTTTTCACTCCTCAGTCTCCTGTCAGTAGAAAAGACAGGATCATGTGACTTATTTTGGCTAATGGGCCATGCAAGAAGTAACATGTTACGTGTGGGACAAAGTCCAGACTCCTAGGCACACAATCCTACAACTGTCCCCGTCATGCCTCATCAACATGGGAGGTCAAGTGCTCCAGACAGTGCAGCCGCAGGAGGGTAGAACCACTGTCAAGTACATTATTTCATGTTTCCATGAAGGTTCTTTCAAGTAATTTTGGAACAGCTCCAGACTTCATATAAAAGAGAGATAAATATTTATATGTTTAAGGCCCTGAAGACTTTGAGGTTGTCTCTTATTGAAACACAAATTATGGTATTTTGACTTTTATAGAAGGAAAAACTCAATTGTCAAGCTTGGGCTTTAGTGTTCCACCATCAGCTTACTTCGGGGTTTTTAATATTCACCTTTAATAATATTTCTGGAATGTCTATGAGGTGCTCTGAATCAGAACTGTTTTGTGGTCCTTATTAAATTCATCACAGCAAATAATACCTTCCCACACTGGCCTCCTTATGGCCTAGTCCTTACCCTTTGAATGGTGAGATTTGAGCAAAGTCAATCATCCTACTCCCTACTCCAGTTATTTGCTATAGAAATAAAATCCAACTGCCAGGTAGGCCCAAGTTCCTTTGCTTTTGGTTCCTAGAGGTGTCTCTAAATCCCCTGGCTTCATTGTACCTTGAAATGCAAATGGCTGGAAGGGTGGTTGTTCAGCCTCCTGGAGCACTGGGAGTTTAACCAAGGAGACTACTCTGGAATGTGACTGTGGTCCCTCCTAGAGATAAGGGAAGTTTTATTTTCTTTGTGAATAAAAGCAATTAATTGGACAAATGGCTATAGGTAAACAACTCACAGTTTGTAAAGATTCTTAAGAGGCTGTTTTGTTTTGTTTTGTTTTGTTTTTACAGAAAACATTGAGAACTCTAAGAAGGTTCTATTTGCCTCTACCTACCAAGGGAGTAAAGGTCATATCTTTTTTTATTTTCAGTGAACAGATCACTATAATTAATTAATTAATTTTAGAAAGTGAACTCCTTTCTCTAATTATTATACTCTACTACTCTTAATGTAATGAAGTACTATGTGCCACTTATCCTACCCATGAGATTTCACTGATATAAGATGAGGTTATTAAGTGATACATATTACTCAAAAGAGTTTGTTAGGGTGTTTCAAACCCTCTCAAAAGAAAAGACATGGAAAAATAACTGGCATTATAAATTTTAATCTCAAGGAATTTGGGTATATTATTATAGTCCTCCATGAAAAATATAAATATTTATTTTTATCACAAAAGTGTTGCTTGGCCTCTGTAATTTTAAAAACTGATGTTGTTTATATGCATGCTATACACAGAATTCACGTTTCTTCCTTATATTTGACTTCTTTCTGACTGGGCGCCAGTTCACCTTTGCAACTTGTTCAATGAGAAACTCCAGTGAACTGTATCACCGTACACAATTAATGCTTGAGTGGTCTATAATAAATGAAAATGCCACCGCCGTTTCACAATTAGCTTATGGATCATCCCCAACCACTTAGAACCTCTTCTGTCTGCAGCATTTAAACACGCTGGGTGATTTAAATTATACTTAAAGCGAAAGGCTATATTCAATTACTGGTGGGTTCATTGTGTGGAATTGTCACCATTATGATTAACAGCTCTTATGAAAAACAATTAATTTGGTATCTTGTTGCTAGGTCAACTATAAAAATTAATTCCCCTAGGAAAGAATTATGTTAGCCAGTACATATCCTTTTATAATGCTTTGATCTAAAACATAAACACAATACCTTTGAGAAAAAGTTGCAGAAATTAAAGGTGAAAGTGTGCCTTCAACTTTAAACTAGGGGGAAAATTGGTTATTTATTTACTTTTTGCTAACAAAATATAGTGAAAGATAAAAGGGAAATAAAGGCTCAACTTACACAAAAATCAGGTATATTCTCTCATATTTCAGATCTATCTTTGGGAATTCAGTAACTCACATTCAAGGGAGGAATGGCAACTAGACAAAGGCATTTGACTTCCTTTAGAGGAGTTCAAGCACAAAGGAGACATGCTTTATTTCAAACCCAGTAGCATTAAACAAATAACTCTCTCATCTAACTAAAGCACTGTGGAAAAAGAAAACAAGAAACAAAGCAACACAGCCTTTTTTTCAGCAAATGTTTTCAATAGGTATATAAAAGAATGGTTCTTGATTTATTTGTAATCCCTTGGGTGCAGTTGAGAGGAAAATCACTGTCTCCTCATATTCACAATCTTTCCTGAAGGAGGTAAGAGTCAGTATCATTCTGCTCTATGAAGCCCTTGGAATCAAGGAGTCAATGCATTGGATTGCAGTGTATTTGCTTTTTTATATGTATTATTGTATTTACAGGCAGTTATACCTGTGTGCTGTCCCAATGGATCTATTTGGACAACATTTTACCCTCTTTTTTTGTCTTCATTTCTTTTCCAAAATTATTGTCTAATCTTGTTACTTAATCTTCTACAATATACTTCCTTTTTCCATTAATCAAATTCTTCATTGTGGATCAAAAAAAACTTTATTAGAATCATAACCTTTTATTGCTCTGGGCTTCTCAAAGCAAACTTGAAGGACATTGGGTTTTACTGTTTATTTATTATATAAATATCTGAATAACACTGCAACTGAAAAATCTTAAGATTATAGTTTCCCATGGCAATTTGTTATCTATCTTGATATTATTGAACAATCTAACCAAAAAAAATATGACAGTCTTCTCTTCTGTGCACCAATGTAACCCTATACATATTTTATTTTACCTTTTCAAATTGCATTGTATAGCACCTATGAATAATTCACATCCCATTATCAAAACTCAGGGAGAGTAACTGCATTTTACTCATCTTAAATCTCCTATACTTGCAAAGTATATGGTCTATGCATATTTGCCAAATAAATAAACGAGTAAAGTAATAACTGATAAGTTATTCATTTTATTCAACAAATAAGTTGAGAATATATGAGTAACAGAGAATTGTGCTAGGGATGTATACACACAGACAAAATAGGATGGCCCAATAACACTTCCTACTGATAATATTAAAGTATACCCAAACTCTGTATTAATATGGCATAGTAAGACTCAGGAACCATTGGGCTTACTCTTAGGTCAATCAGCCTGTTCAAAATCCAAAAATAGATGCTCAGTAATATGCTAGAGGATACAAGCTTTTCAGAGATAGTTTTAAATAAGTTACAGAAAATAATTTTTAAAAATTAAAAGAAAAAAGCTACCAGTCTCTAATTTACGTAGAACTTAATGGTAAATAAGATACATTTGGGGATGATAATCTTGTTGATTCTCAGGAGAACATGATGAAAATAGTTTTGGTTTTGTTTATACCCATTTTAGAGTCTCAGAAAGTAATTCTCAAAAATTTAAGGGGCTTCCATAATATAGTGCAGAAATTTGAACCAAGATAATTCCATATCCTTACTTCTCAAAGTATGGACCATATATCAATCCCATGAGCATTATCAGAGCCCTTATTGGAAATGTAGACTCTTAGACCACAGACAAATATAATTAAAATCTGCCTTTACACATGTTTCTTGGGTGAGACAAAGTTAATGTTCTAACATTTGAGAAGTGCTGGTCTAGTTGTCCGCATACTTCATTATACCTTTCATCAGGTTTAAAAAAATGAGGCATCATGTCAGATGCAGTGGCATTTTTAGAAATAGGAGAGACTGAAGGGTAAAATGCAAATCTGTACACATACCGCCTAGGGAGCAGGAATTATGACAAACATTTGGGAGTGTTTGTTTGTTTGTTTTTCAAAGAAAGAAATTTGGAATGAAATGAGAAGCTTAAAAATAGGTAACAAAAAATAATGCGGGAAAAAGTTAAGGTTAGTGTTTTGGGGAATTAAGTACATAAAACTAAGCTATGGTGTAAACTCAGGTGTGCTGAGTGCAGCTTCCTTCCTTTGTGTCAACACAGTGCTGGGCAAGTTATTATATTTGCTTGCAGATAATTTGCTAATTATGATAATTACATAAAAATACAGAAATGAAATAGTGTCAGTCTACAACATGTATGAGAAAGTGTGCTGTGCATGATTTGCCAGATTACATTAGAATGTGTATTATTCGAAAGATAGAATCCACTGAAATGCAAGGCCATTTTTGAAGCGCTTGAGTTTTTGGACTGTTCATTCTATTATTTATATTTACTATTTTTTTTCCTATAGTGATCCTTAATATCAATACTGGATAATTCTCAGAAAAATATTTCACCTGAGAATATATGAGTAAATATAAAAACATTTACTTCAGTGGGAGTTGCCCTATACTATCCATAGTATTATATGAAGTAAGGGCAACCAAAAATTCCCTTCCTGAACTCAAACAAATGACAGAATACTGTAGATGGTAGATACAACTTTCTTTTTATTTAATTTGGTTAGAAAACACTTTCAGAGCTCTCGAATGTCTTAATTTACAGAGAGCAGCTCTGCCTTTGGCTGCATGTTCAAACTAAAGATGCCCTGGCCCCTTAAAGACTCATTCATTCAAGATATTTGTAGATGGTACTGAAATCCCTAGTGAAATGTTCCTATTTACTTTGGGAACTATGATTTGGAAGATACTGTAAAAGGATTCTCATAAAACTGATAACAGTGAAATTGTGCCTGGTTGATGAAAGACTGTGCCTTGTCTATAATTTATAGAATTCTGTAATCTATGTTTTCTTTCTCTTGGGATTTTCAGAAAAAAGAAAAAAGATTAAGAATGTACCTAAGTTTTGATCTTACTCTGGGGGGTTAGGAACTAGGTGGAGCCTGGCTGGTGTGGCTCAGTGGATTGAACGCCAGCCTATGAATCGAAGGGTCGCTGGTTTGATTCCAGGCAGGGCACGTACCTGGGTTTGAGGCCAGGTGTCCGGAAGGGGGCGCATGAGAGGCAACCACACATGGATGTTTCTCTCTCTCTTACTCCTTCTCTTCCCCTCTCCCTAAAACTAAATAAATAAAATCTTTAAAAAAAGAGCTAGGTAAAGAATTCCTAAGTATTTCAGGGAAATTAAATTTATTGTTATACTTGAAACATATTTCTTTCTGTATTCAAATTATATCTGTCTGTCTCTCTTGTTTTTTTTTTTTAATATAATCAAATTATATGTGGTATTATTAAAGTGTGTTATTTTCAACAGTGAATTCCTGGAATTTTATTGTGTCCTCAGCAGCAATGTAGCATTGTTTATTGATTTTACTACATGCAGCATATATATTTACACTCTTATCATTAACCTTACAAAGATATTTGACTTAATGAAAACATTTGGGAATGTTTGTTGCTCCATTCGTTATCAACATGTGAAAAACCAGCTATCATCCAGTGGCAGGACTCACCCCCAAAGATTGCTTGAAATGAGGCAGAACATAAGTCGTGACATATTATTTCAAGAACATAAATTATCTTATTTAGAAATAAAATGTGTCTGCATTCTGGAATATATCTGTATTGGCGAGGTGTTTTTGTTTGTTTGTTTGTTTTCCCCACTGATGCTTTGACTTTGGGGTCTTGCTGACTCTGGAAAGATTATCCCTCCCAAGGTTAGCCAGTTCCTAGAGATAATAAACAACTCACCCAATGAGTTCTGTTTCAAATGCAAATCAACCCACCCAGAGCCTCTGGGACCAACTGCTTCCTTTATCAGGCTTTCACACTCTGGGCCACAATCCGCCTGAACTAACAGTCCCTAGGGCCAGAAAAAAGACAATCCCTAGACTTCAGAGCCCACTGAAATAAGTCAAACTAGTCAATCTCATGCCTGTTTGCTAGCCTCATTCCTTCCCAGAGAAACAACAATATAAGCTCTTCCCACTGTTACTTCCTTCCAACTCTTAACTCACCCAGGTGATTTCTTGTTGACACACCTAAGGTGTGTATTGCCCCCTACGTTTGGGATCCTTGAACATATGAAACTAACTTTTCAATGGCACTTGCTTCCTAATTTGTTGACCATACTATACGAAAATAATTTTTAAAGGTATATTAAAACACTATGGTGATTTTTATTTTTCAGGCTAGAACAAGTATATTACTATATATTTTTTAATTTTCATAGGATCTGATTTACTAAAGTTGTGTTGAGGCTGCTATGTTTTAATAGAAACATTCTTATATTTTTGTTAGTTTTCTAGAGTACAGAAAAGCAGAGTGAAAAATACAAGCTCTGATGTTCATTTCAAATTAAGCTAGAATGGCACAGTGTACCACAACTTTAAGTCAAGAATATTAATCTTATTAAATAGATCATAAATCATTGTTTTTTGTTGTTGTTGTTTTGTTTTGTCTTATTTTTGTACAAGGACCATGCAACTATGTAGAGAACTTTGGCTACTTAGAAATTTAAGCTCATCCTGTAAGCAATTATGCCATGTCCCATAAACCCTGACAGAACTCACCTTCTGCTACTCAGTTAGGACTGCGTTGAACAGTGGCGATGTGTGCCCAGACTGCAGTACTCACTAGACACATCAAGCTGAAAAAAATTAAGTCTCTATTATCATGGGACTCTTTTCTGTATGGGCAAAAATATGTTAGGAAGTATAGTATTTTAAAAACGATGGGAACATGGTCAAGAGAAAAACATAGGTTTGATATGTCAAATGATTCGACAAAATAGCAACCTGTTTAATGAGCACAAATGCTAGTAACTTATCACCAAATTAGAAAAAAAAGGAAATTAACTTATCAATTTGCACACAGTAATGCATGAACAAAACATGTCAGAATTATTCTGGTCTTCCAGAAGGTATTAGAGGTCATGTAATACAGGAGGAGACAAAAGTAGGCCTACAGTTGTGAATACACAAAACACAATGTTTATTCTTGTATTATTATTTATTAATCATTGTATTATTTTTCAAACAAGCTGTCAATGTACTTTTGTCCCACCCTTTATATAGTTTAAACTCAACTTTCAATAACATGGTTGATGGAGGAGATACATATATTCACCATTCTGATTAAACATAATGGGAATATTATAAAAATATGAAAAATAATGTAGACACATGTCCAGTTCTAAAATAAGATCATAAAAGTTCTTATTGATTAGATTTAAAATGGGAACTCAGAATCAATGCAATAAACTGTACCAGTTAAGGGATGCTGGAGAAAAATGTAATACCCAGGTAGGTACCAAGGAATCATACTTTAATGAAACTTCACACTAGCAGCTGTGGTATCCATCCAAGCGATCTGGGATCTGAAATTCAGTACCTATGTAAACTCTATAGCTTAAAAATATTACTTGAATCTTGAACCAAAATAGACAAAAAAACAAACAAAAACAAAATCAAAGTATAAATACTATGACCACCAATGTGGTGAACAAAGTAAAAGGCAATTGTAAATAATAAAATCCTATAAAAGTGATGTTAAACAAGGTTTATTTGTGAGAAGTTAAACTGTAGACCTATATGCATTCCAGCTTAAGGAAACAGCATGGAACATAAATCTACTCAAGAATTAGCATACAAATTATTTCAGTACCATTGGAAAGCTAGAGCTCCAGGAGACACAAACATAAAAGTGTTATGTCAGGACATGTTCACAGTGCATGACTTCAATTCATAAAAGTACCCTTTATAATGAAAAGCTCAAAATTAAAAATTTCAATATATACAAGGAAATAACTGAATATGAAGGGATTTTCAGTTACAGAGTAAGAGGAATCATCTCATAAATTAAACATAATATTTGAACAATGTTACATTAATGTGATAAAATTTGTAAGTCAAAGTAGCAGGAGATACACTAAGAAGAAATGTCAGCATTTCAGTAGACCTAGGTATTAAAAATTACTTGAAATATTAATTACTAAAGTAAAATTTAATACATCAGCTAAAAAATATTAGACACAGTTGAAGAGAAAACTAATGAACTGAAGGATAGGAAAGAGAAAACTTGCCCAGAGGACAAAACAGAAGAAATGTATAAATGCATGCTTTTTTACATTTATATAGGAGGCATGAAGATACAGAGAGAGAATGATTAAGGGACACTTCATATCTAATTAGTGTTTAAGAAGGAAAATAAATTAGAAGAGGCAATATTCAAAATAATAATAAAAATAAATTTTCATAATTAAACATAGAAATGAGTGTCCAATTTCAATATAGAAAATCTCAATCAATAAATGGGGAGATTCATCAAACAACAAGAAATGCAAAGATTAAGGGAAAAATCAAAATAAAGTTATAAAAATAATGACAAAATATACAAATTGATAAAGTTATTGGTAAAAATAAAAAAAAAGAAAACATGACAATTAAATTGACAGAGTTTTTTTTTTCAGTCCAATCAGAGAGCCTAAAATACCTTGAAATAAATATTTCAGTGTGGAAAGATGGCAGACATGGCTGTGGGAAAAAGGAGAAAAAAGAGCGGCCTCGGTTCTCGACCTGCGCGGCAGTGCTGTCAGGCCGGGTTGGGGGAGGGGGTAACATGCTATTTTCAGACAACAAAAACAACTAAGAAACTTACTTTACTACCAGTGCTCTCCAGTGAAACATAATACATAGGATATATATATATAAATATATATAGGATATATATAGATAGGTATAAATATATATGTATGAATTTTTATATTATATTGTTTAACAATTTTTTGAAATAGTGATTTTAAGAAATTAGTTCACATAATTGTAGGAGCTGTTGATATATAACATGATAAATTCATATATATATTCTACTGTTTATGTTTTACTGGAGAACTCTGAATAAAAAATTAAGCTTTCTCAGTCTTTTTTATCTAACAATAATATATTTATTCCTGATTTATTTTTTATTTTATCACTTGATGAGAACGTACATTTCTGAATTTTCTTTACTTGATCTGTATTTTGTGTTTCTAGATTTGTTTTGGAATAGTCTCTGTCACCAAGATATGAAAAGTTATTATCTTTGAGTTCCTACCATTACCAACACTCAGTGCTAAATCCCTTTACGTATTACTGAATTTAATTATCTTAATTACCTCATTAAGATAGGTTAGGCTAGATTTCTTACACTTTGAATTAAAAGGTATCAAGGCAAATTTAGAAAAAGGTTCTATGCCTTTCTTTAAGAAATACAATCTTACTACATACTGAAATATTCTGTCAGAATTATCAATGTTTAATAACTGCACAACTTATTATTTTTGTTAATAGGAAATTTCACAGAGAATCTTCATAGTCACAAGTATTCGCTGATTTGACCAAACTTTTATTTTTCTATTTTCATTTCTTGCTATTTTTTCCACCTAAAGTGACATTTTTCATGAGTGTGAATCTTGTCCCTTTATGGCTGATTTCAGAGTTTTTAAAAAAATTTCCTTATTTGGGTATCTGTAACGTTTATTTTAGTCTAAACACTTTCCTAGGCATTGCTATCTGTTGTGTTAGTTACCACCTGGTGTAAGTTCCAGACAATGAGGAGGCCATTCGACTTAAAGCAAATGCATGTTGGGGAAAACTCTAAATGGGAGTTTGCAATAAGATATTGTATTAACCTAATACAAGCAGAACATTAAAGACTGCAATTTATCATACGTTTTTCTTGAACTTATTTCTGAAATTCATAAGGAACCTAAGAAATAAAAAAAAGAGGAAAAATGAAGTGGAGATACACTGTTTACTCTGAACCCATTTGAAACAAAATTTGTTTAGACTAAAACGTTCAGTCAAAATTTAATTGTCTACAAGTTAGTATTGATTCTTCTGTATTCTGTAATATTAAGAAAAACTTCTCTTTCAAAATTTAATAATTATTAAATATTTGAAGAAGGTAGACCTTAACATATGTTGGAACATTCACAGGATGCCTTATAATTAAGAATGTAATAATGATTTTATGTTTTGACCTCTTTGTTACAGAATCACAGTGGTTTTAATACACCTTTCATAACCTTTTTCTTTTTTCTTCATTAGGAAAATAAACATTTTTTAACTTCTGTTATTCTTAAAAAAAATTGAATCTTTAACTATTAAAGATTACTTAAAAAATGCTATGTTTGCCAAGTAAATGGAAATTTTCTAATAAAATATACTTACAAGACATAAAGTAAAATTTTTATTTTTTGATATTAGATATGGTAGTTAAAAATTATTGTTCTACTATAAATCTTAATTATTCAGACAACAGAAGGTTGTTTGTAAGAGTGAGCTTTGTGGTGTATGTTATCTCACTATGTACATATTACCTGAACTCATAACCTAACCTAAGAAAGCATTTAAATTAAAAATTTACTGGCTAGTTACTCTTAGTAGGTCTTAGAAATATTCACCTTTTTCACAGCATATCATTATTGAAAGCGACTGCAAGGATGCTAATGTCTTGGATGCTGAATTAATTCTGAACTATTAGGGCACATTCATTAGTTTAAATTTTAAGGAAAGATACCTGTGAGCTGTAATTGGCATTTGTACTGTAAACAACATTATGTTAAGTTTTTTCTTCTGGCTCACTAAGCATTTGTATTATGATTTCATGAAAAAATTTATCTTTGTCTGGAATTACCTAGATGTTTCCATGATTTGGAATAAAATGTTCTTAAGCACAGCAAGCTATTAGCATTTACTAGAAGTATATATTTTTTCAGTCACCAACCATGGTGTTTTTACTATCACTGTGTTACTGAACAAAAGTGGGGTTTGGCTGCCTGCCATGAAATGCAGGCATATTCTAAAAGCAAAAGTTGGTGGGGAAGGAAAAGGGGCTTTATCAAGATGTTGCACAATTTGGGAGAAAAGGAAATTCCCCGTCTCCAAGATCCTCTCCTCCACAAAACAGGAAAACAACAACAAAAAAAAAACGTTTGTTCCCCAAAACCTGAAACCCAAAAGTATGCCCAGAAATCCCACCTCATCCTGCTCTGTCTTCTTGGCGCATGAGGCTGCTAGGTGGCGGGCTCTCCAGCTTCGCGCTTCTCGCTATAGTCTGCCCACGGACGTTTCAAGGCCCACTGGTCCACAAGCCTTCCAGCCACAGCTCCCTGCCGCAGATCCCAGAGGAAGTGAAGGGCGAGTCCCTGCCCTCCTTCCACTTACATGTTCTGATGCAAGCTTCTGTGTGCTCCAAAGGGGTCCTGCTGCCCAGCTAATCCTGCTCTTTTCCCAGGCTAGACAGTCAGGTCCTACTCCAGCACAGCACCTTCTCTTTTCACCTTGTACCAGAAGTGAATTGCAAGGCTTTTGCCTCTGTCTCTGTCACCAGCTAGCCTGACAGAGACTCTGGGGAAGGCCTTACCATCCCCACCTCCACCCCCACCACCATGTGTATCTGCTTGGAGGCAGAGAAATCTGTCGTCACAGGCTGAATGCTTACCGATGCCTCAGGCGGCTTCCTCCTCTTGGGCACACCCTCCCCCGGGTCTGTCTAGGCTGTCTGGCCAGATCGACTTCTGTAAACTGCTTTGGGAGACACTTTGGGGTTTTCATTGTTAATTACAGTATCTTCCGTATTCTGCACATTCCTCTTCTTCTTTTCTGTAAGTTAATATGTAAGACAAGGTCATATATAAAACTCAAAGTTTGAAAGGCAGTATGGTTGTCTGGAACAAACCTGGAAATTCCTTCTTGCTCTAAAGTGACCTTAAGTAAACAATTGATACATATGAAATATTTCAATGTTTGTTATTTGTTATTATATTCACTTAAATTTAATTCTGAACACTTTGAATACGGGTACTCTCAAGGTAATAAAAATGCTAAGAGACACTAAATTCTGAGATTTACACTTGACATACCTTACTGAAACACTCATTTTACGCTAACATTTTTAAACTAAACATTGTAATTTTCAATTTGTTTAAAAATATCACTATTAGATTCCAGTTTCCTTTCCAACATGTACCTTACAAATCATCATCTCTGCCCTTACCACAAGGAACAAAATTGAACAAGTTGAAATACAACAACGTTTCTTGGATCCATCAGAGAAATGAGGTCACAGGACAAGCTGTCACCCTGAAACTGGAGAGAAGGTGAGCTCCGGGAATATATGCAGATCAGCTTGCCTTAAGCAGAAGTCTCTGGGGCCTCTGAACAGCAACTTGAATGAATTACTGGGAGCTGAGGGTGGACTAGCTTGAGAGTTAAAAATTCCTGGTTGCCCAGCCCTCAGAGGTCTTGTACGAGGCCCTGTATGAGGAGGTCTTACCACCAGAACACTCATACCGTTCTCTGAATAATGCAATCCTGAATAAAATACCAATGACATATTTCACAGGGATAGAACAAACATTTCAAAAATTAATATGGAACGATAAACAACCCCAAATAGCTGCAGCAGTTTTGAGAAAGAACAAAGTTGGAGGGATCACAATACCTGACATCAAACTATATTTCAAGGCCACTGTAATCAAAACAGTTTGGTGCTGGCATGAGAACAGACACATCGATCAATGGAAAAGAACAGAGAGCCCAGAAATAAACTCATGTTTCTTTGGTCAATTAATATTTGACAAAGGAGGCAGGAGCATAAAATGGAGTAAAAATAACTTCTTCAACAAATGGTGCTGGGAGATCTGGAAAGGTACATGCAAAAAAATGAAATTCGATCAATAACTTACACCACACACAAAAATAAACTCAAGATAGATAAAAGACTTAAATATAAGTTGCAACACCATAAAAGTCCTAGAGGGGAACATAGGCAGAAAAATCTCAGATATTCCATACAGCAATATTTTCACCAATATGTCCTCTAGAGCCAGGGACATAAAGGAAAAAATAAACAAATGGGTCTTCATCAAAATGAAAAGCTTCTGCACAGCTAAAGAAAACAGCAACAAAATGAAAAGGGGGCCAACTGTATAGGAAAATATGTTTGCCGATGATACCTTGGACAAGGGTTTGATCTCCAAAATATATAAAGAACTCACATGACTCCACACTAGGAAGACAAACAATCCAATTAAAAAATGGGCAAAGGACCTGAGCAGACACTTCTCCAAGGAAAACATACAGAGGGCCCAGAGACAGATGAAAGGATGCTCAGCATCACCAGCCATTAGAGAGATGCAAATTAAAACCACAATGAAATACTGTTCCACACCAGTCAGAATGGCCACCACAAACAAATCAACAAACAAGTGCTGGTGAATTTGTGGAGAAAAGGGAACTCTAGTGCACTGTTGGTGGGAACTCAGGCTGGTACAGCCACTGTGGAAAACGGTTTGGAATTTCCTCAAAGAACTAAAAATGGAACTGCCTTTTGGTCCAGCAATTCCATTGCTGGGATTATACCCCAGGATTAATCCTGAAACACCAATTCAAAAGAATTCATGCTCCCCAATGTTCACAGCAGCACAATTTACAATAGCCGAATGCTGGAAGCAACCTAAGTTTCCATCAGTAAATGAGTGGATTAAAAAACTATGGTACACTTAAACAATGGAATACTATGCAGCAGAATGAAAGAAAGAGCCACTACCCTTCACAACAGCAAGGATGGACCTGGAGAGCATCATGCTGACTGAAGTAAGCCAGGCGGTGAAAGGCAAATATCATATGATCTCACCTATAAGTGGAGCCTAATCAACATAACAAACAAGCAAGCAAAATATAACCAGTGATATTGAAATAAAGAACAAACTGACAGTAACCAGAAGAGAGGGGGAGGGGGAT
>PVJD01002938.1:0-180973 GCA_004026545.1 Mormoops blainvillei
TTTTTTATTAGTCCACAATTTGGTTGTGTTTTTTGTATTAGAATAGTTTAAAAGAATTATTTCCAAATCTAATAAAATGTTAGAATGGTAACAAGTTGTGGTTGGCAAGAACAATTTACATGAAAATATTAAAGAGCAAAGTATGTTAAAATAAAGATTTATGATATTTTGAATAAAGTACTTTTAAAAATCTTCATGGGAGAATAGTTTTAATTCCTAACTGTATGTAAAAATTAATAAAAAATTTATAGCAGTAAAATTTGAAGGCTAGTTATAAGAACTTACCATATTATATGAAGAACATAATTTTATACTTTTATGAATATATTATAAACTATAAAGGAAATCTTCATACTGAATATTGATTTCATAATGTACATTTATATAAGATTCACTTAGTTTTGTATAAATGTTATAAGATTTATAGTTATAGTCAGCACATTTTTATCAAATGATATAACCCTCTTTATTGAAAATTTGTGTATCTTAAATATTTGGGGAAAGATAATTCTTCTCCTAAAGTAGTGTCAACTCTATATGAAATAATGTCAAGCCTCTTAGAACTGCTGAAAATGCATATCCAAAATTTGAATATCCAACATAAAAAATCCACACTACCTACAAGCAGGAATTTGAAGTGATGGGACTTTTGAGGGAAATCATTCAAGTTGTAAAAGGCAAAATGCAAACAAAACAAAACACACCTGAATATCTTACACAGTCAGACATATACTTCACCTTTGGGAATATGAATTTCAATGAAACTTTGAGAAAGATTATTGAGTCTATGCACTGAGACCTTAAAATTGAGTATACCTCAACAGGGACAGAAATCTCTAGAGAAACAGAGGCATATTCTTGATGAACTCGGCTAAAATGGGCACAGACAGAAAATGAAAACATTCAAAATAGTACTTTCTAATAAAATAACGGTACTGGTCTGTATTAGGAATACTAAATCTCAGAATGCAGTGAATTCTGGAAAATATAGGTAAATTAACAAAGGGTTAAAAAATGAATACTTAAGAAATCAGATCACAGCTGGGGTTGGGATGGATTAATACAGTGGTTCTCCAATGTTAGTTAGAATGCGTCCACATCACCTGGCTGGCAGGTAAGAACACTGATTACCCAGTCCCACAGTGGGTCTGGGGTAGAGCTTGAAAGTTTCCGTTTCTATCAAGTTCCCAGATGATGCTAACTCTGCTGGTCTGGGGACCACACTTTACTGACTGGTTTAATGTCAACAGCTGGTAAAAGGTGGCAAAACTGTTCCTATTTCGCTTCTCTATCAAGGAGAGCTGTAAAGAATACACTAAGAGGATTAGGAAGAAAATGAAATTGAAGGTAGGCTAGGAATTAAATAAATTCAGGCTTCCAGGCCCTGACAAATTACATACCATCTTGGAGCGCAGATGTGAAACCTGAGACCATGGCTAGTGATCTTTGAGAATTAAGGAAAGTGGATAAAGCAAGGGAAAATGTTTTATCAATTTTCCAAAAAGGGAAATGGTAAACTTTAGAAACCAAACACTGTCTTAGCAATACTTTGTTAGATATGAAACAGCACGGTGTGATTCCTAATGCCCCACACAGGTAACCAAATAATGACGGTTACTCTACTCTTCTGCTATAATGATACTCTACGTGGAATATTTTGATTGAATTCAGGAATGAGACTGTGAGATTATTCTCTCATATTCTTGTGATTATGAAAACTCTGTGATCTCAGACTCTGCATAGATATTTAAAGGTTATGAGTTGAATTTGAAAAATACACTTAGAGGGAGTCTGAATGTGGTCGGGGGGGGGGCGCCTTACACAGCAGGATTCTGTACTCATTTGCATCCCATTTAATTCCTTTATTGACAGTTTGGATGAAGATTTAGAAGATCTGAAGATTCTAATCAAACTTTCAATGCTAACTTCAAATAAATAGAATGCTAACCTGAAACTGGTAAGATAATACCAAATAGAGATAAACACAAAGGACAGATTTTTCTTCCAGGTGGAAAAAAAACCCCACAAAAAATTAAATAACAACAAAATAGAGTGTTTTCATAACCTTAGACTTGGAAAGCCCTGATCGCTACTACAAAAACTTTGAGATTTTTAGATGACGACTAGTTGACGCTAGTATAGTACCAGCTGCCATGTAATCAGATGCAAATGTAGATAGTGTAAGAGCCAACTGTGATAAATGTTGGATATGTATGTATACATTTGGGCACCATGATTTACAATTAACAAGTTGGAGGCTACCTGGGGCACCATGCCTGCCTGGGAAGATGCTATAAAGAATGAATGAGGAAACATGGTTTGTTTAGACTGAAAAAAAAAAAGTCTTGGATTGGGCTAAGTGATATTTGCTCTCAAATATTGGGATATTTTGATAAAGTAGCTATTCACTGTTGTTCTAGAAGGCAACAGTAAAACCAATGAATAAAGTGTAAAATAAGGTATATTTTTGTCCCAATATAAAGGAGCATTTCAACAACAGGAATCATCCAAATGGTGAAATGTGGTTTCCTTTAAAACTCTTGAGTCATCTACTCTTGCTAAGACCTCAGCCACAGGCAGGACAGCCATCAGGGACAGCATCAATGGGACACTAGTACTATAAGGCAGTGTGTGCTGCATGGTTTCTTCTAAAAATAGAACAGCAGCAGCTACAATACACATACACAGCGTTATTTCATCCTTACAACAACAACGCATTTTCCATAGATGATGAAACTGAGGGTTCAGAGAGACTAGACTGACAGGCATGACACCTGACAACCAGCCATCGGTGGAATGGGGAGCCTTCTGTTTTCAAGTCAATGCTTTTCTGCTGTCACGGTGCTCCCAGTGAACCCTTCTTAGTCTCTGTCTCATCTCTCACTTTCTCTTTCATTCCCTCCCCACCCCCATTCTGCTATTACAGTACAATAGTTCTATTTGACAGATTTTATTTATGAATAGAACTCCAAGTATTCTATTCACCACGTAAATATATCATGTGCGAACCACAGCATTTTCTTTAAAATCAAAAATCCATGAAACCGATTTAGTATCTCTAATGACTATCATTTCAAAATTCAAATATTCTTACCTGACCGACAAGCAATGTCTACATCCTTTTCAAAGTCTGTCTGTAACAAGAAATAATAAGGCATACAACCATTTAATAAAGATATCCAGTAAGTTTCACTAACCAGATTATCTAAAGTTTAGAGATATCTGACTAAGCATTGCCAGCTGATTGTTTTGTACAAATAAATTTTCTCAAGGAAAAATCAAATTGTTTTCAAGAATATTTCCTAGAGACCAAATGTTGAATAAAATCAATGGAAACATGACACACAATTTTGATAAGGCAAAACAATACCCATTGTCATCTTCGAGGCCAGAATTTTAAGGCAATTTCTTAAACTGTAATGAAAAGATTAAAATGGGCACTATTATGAATATACTTCAATAAATGTCTTTGTTATTTGTATTTTCTAAAGCATTCACTTTGCATACATTATTTGCAATGTAGTATCTTATAATACAGCTCTGTCAAACCCTTAATAGTCAAACCAGTGTTTTCTAATGATTCATTTTCACTTAAATGTGACAAAAGGCTTTTAGGCTTAGGAATTAAAATTGAAGATGAAGCAATGCTAACCTGGCCTAGAAGCTGCTAGAGTTTAGTTCCACCCTCATATTTTCCTCAAATGTCTGTTTTAAATAAATCAGTTTATTTTATAACAGTAAAATTAAATTAGACCATCTTAATTTTTCAAATTCAAGAAATTAGTATTTATTCTTTTTAATAAGGAATTAATTATTCCTTCTGAAGTCTTACTTAAATGTTACTAGTATATCATTTGGACTATTTTTATGTTGCCTAATCAGAAAACATTAATAAATCAAATATAAGAACTATGTGCTTTCTTTCATACCTGGGATACAAAACAAAAAGCAACAAACTCATAAACACAGACAACACTCTGGTGGTTATGAAAGAGTAAGAGGGAGTTGGGGTGGGGGACAAAGAGGGTAAAAGGGGACAAGTATATGGCGATGGAAGAAGACCAGACTTTGGGTGGTGAACACACAATGGAGTATATATGTTATACTACAAAGTTGTATGCCTGAAACTTATATAATGTTATTAACCAACATTACCCCCAATAAATTTAATTTAAAAATATATAGGGTCCAGCAGAAGTAATGCCACTGAATGTGGTTGGTAGGGCACGTGAATGTCTTGCACGAGATGGACAGCAATTTGAACATTTCACCTAAAATATAATACGGAGTGCTTGAGTGTGATATGGTTATGTTGCAGAACTACACACTTATGATTTTGTAATAAAAGATTTTTATGTAATAAAAGAGGGTGTTACTTGTGCCAGACCCTGTCAGGGTGTCCAACCTGCAGCCCCAGGGCCTCGTGCGGCTCAGGGTGGTTTTGAATGCAGCCCAACACAAAATCGTAAATTTACTTAAAACATGACATTTTTTTTGTGATTATGTGTCACAGTGTATTTAATATGAGGCCCAAGACAACTCTTATTCCAGTGTGGCCCAGAGACACCAAAAGTCTGAACACCTCTGCATGTATATTATAGAACAACCCTATTGATTTCAATGATACAGTTTAAAAATTATTTCTAAAATATACCAAAGTGGTTATGTCTAAAATACCCCTTAATCCCAACAATAATCAGAGCTCATGTACAGTAACTGACTTTTACTGGAAGTATGGCTATCCTTTACAGTTTAGGGCAGTTCTCATGTGAGGCTGCACATTGGAACCACCAATGCCTGGGTCCCAACCCAGAGATTCTGATCTCATGGGTCTGGAGGGAAGATTCTAATGGATTCTAATGTGCAACCAAGGCTGAGAAACACTGCTTTACGACTAGAAGTACAGGTCCATAATTCTCATCTGTAACCTGACATGATCCTTTGGACAGATTGTTATCCCTAATTCCATGCAAGGATGAAAATACTCTCTGGTGTTGCACAGAAGCCTGACACTCAATACGCCATGGGGCCAGTAACGGATCCTAGACTCCTAAGCAATCCAGACAGAATAGTTGTCTGGTATCAGAGTTCTAAGTCTTTTAATGAACTATAGCCTAAGTCACTCAAAGTGGGACCCTGACACTACTTTGCTAATAAGCATATTTGTTTATTCTCTTGAGAAATCATGACTCAATCAACTATCGGAGGGAAAATCAAAGCTCACCATGATTTGAGCATGCCCATTAGGAAAAGAACTTGAAGAATCAGCATTGATTGGATCCTGACAGTTTCTCAGTCGGCATCTAAAAGCATCCTGAACCTGTGGAGAAAAAAACGACAAATGCTAATTTTCTTCTCTCTTAGAAAGGATCAGATAATGTCTACTAAGAAAGCAGTCATCACTGTTTTTATAATCTAATACCCATTTTATTTATTTTTTAATGCAACTACTGGTATACCTAGACTTTGCTCTATGCCAAGAAAATTTATCACTTGTCATAATCTATACAGGGAAGTGTTGGGAACTCCTCGGCAATCAAAATGGCTGTGTCTGGCTCAACACTAATAATTCTCGCCAGGGGGAAGATTTATTCACACTGTTACAAACAATATGTGTCTTTCAAGGGGGATTTACTATTTGGTATGGCATAATCTTTGTAACAGCTCTACACATTGTGAAAAATGAGATTACTCAGTGATCTTTCAATTGAAATTGATTGGGGGATTTTCCTTTTATGTCTTGTGTAAGGGATCCTATTGGTGAGACTATTTCTTGTCTCCCTTCAGGTACAATATGTCCTGATGTAAAAACAAAACACAGTAAATCAAAAAGATAACGAAATGGTTTTGTTTCTGATTGATTGTTGTCGGGGAGATAAAAGGTCTGTTGGAAAAGCCAGACTTCCATAATGTCCATTCACAATTGGATTCTGAGTACTTCAGAGCAAACATACCACAAGGAAATTCGAAGAACATTATACCTTTTAGTAAACAAGTGAATATACATGAATAGATGAACAACAAACACAGGACCCACAGTTATTCGGGTTACGGGATGCCTCCGCATGGGCGTGTCCTTTCCACTTCCTGTGGCTCATTAGGCTCCTAACAAGCTGTTGATAAACATCATCACAAGGAGCTTCTTATCTCAGCCAATGGCAAAGTCGTTTTACTAATATTTTGTTTTCCTGACTTCACGATATTAACATTCTCTGTCTAGCTTATTATAATCTGTTTTATTGCATTAAAAAACAATGCACGGAGATGCAGTGGCATTTCCCCTCTTTTGTTGAAGCACCATTGGAGAGACTGCTGAGGTAAAACATATAATGATATTTACTTCAAAAAGCACTGTTATAAAATATCCTGGCACTGTCTTGTTGTGAGATGTGCGTAGTACATAAGTTAGAAAAAAATCAGAGCCTAGCTCTGACCGGTGTGGCTCAGTCAGTTGGGCAGCATCCCCCAAACTGAAAGGTCACCGGTTCCATTCTTGGTCAGGGCACGTGCCTGGGTTTTGGGTTTGGTCCCCAGTCAGGATGCATATGAGAGACAGCCGGTCAATGTTTCTCTCTCATATCAATGTTTCTCTCCTTTTCTCCCTCCCTTCCCTTCCTTCTAAAAATAAATAAAATCTTTAAAAAAAAAAAAAGAAAGAAATGTAGGAGCCTACTAAGGTGTGTTTTCAGCTCCTCTTATTGGTATCATAAGTCATTAGCAGTCTCTTTCCCAAATTGCAAGATGTGAAAAGTGACATGGCATTTAGTCAGCACCACAGAGTCTTGGTTAACCAGTTCAGTCAGGAGACCTTTGTCCACTTGTATTTCTCCACCTCAGGTTCTAGTCCCGGTGATGAGACCACAATGAGGGTAAATTAAGGGAGTGGAGGATGGACTCGGTGCTGTCTGACCTCTATTCCATTCTTTGATTCTAATATTTCTAAATCTGGGATTTCCTGGAAAAAAAAATGAAGAATAGCCTGGTATGTGATATAGTAATAATCAAAAATTTGTAATGAGTACCGTTTCTGTTATTCAAAAATTTGCTTTGGGGAAACCACTAAGAAAGTATATGTTTTTAGGGAAAAAAAAAATCCTAAGAACCAATGCCAATAAATAGGTACCTGCTAATTTTTTTGTTTGTGCCCTGAGACAACTGTTAAAGGAAATCTATAAAGGAAGATAAATATGTTAGAAAATGTTGCCTTCTGAGAGCCATCACATGAAGACTGTTTACCATTTCTGAATACTAGCATATATAAAATATAAAGGTGGCACTTGGTAATACCAAACATTAACTTAACTGGTGCTCACTGACCACTATACTTTCAAACCTTCAGAGTACAGCTGTCAGGGATATTTTTGTCTCATAATAAAATATCCAAAAGCAACTTCTGTAAGCTTCTCTTTGAAATCAACTATCTGATAGCCTGAAGGAAATATTTTAAAAATCTAACTATTTTTTTACAGTACACAGACACACAAAATCAATGCCTAAAACTACCAAACTCCCAAATATGACAGTGGATTGAGGGCATTTCTACACTGCAGAATTATGTCAACTTCATAAATGAGTCAATGCTATTCGGAAGAAATATAAAACAGAAAAGCATAAAAATACTCTAGTAAATTCAAGGTCATTTTAATGGTACTATAAATACCATAATTTAAGTGTTAGAAGTCTCTAACACTTTTAATGTCCCTGTTACTTCTAATTCAGAAAAATTTGCGGCGAAAATTGCACTTATTCCAAATGCTCCATTTGATTTTTTTCAAAAATCTTAAAAACACACTTAGGCAATCTAGATGGATTAGCCTTAAATATTTGTCCAACACTGTCAGAGAAGAATGATTAGACTAGATTTCACACTGCTATTTCCTTATCACAGAAAATGGGGTTTCAGGCAAGATAGCACCTGGAAGGTGTATCTGCAGCTATTAAGAAACGTACTGATGATTAATTGACTTTTCTCTCAGGTAAACAGAGAGACATTTTTGGTCAATCAATGTGAATGGCACTAATGGTGAACAAATGACAAATTTTAAGAAGTCTACAAGAACTTTAATTCCAGGCAAAGAGAAAACACAGAAAACAAACAAGCAAAGACAGAGTCCAGATCTGGCTACATCACCCTGAAATTAAAATCTGTGCCAAGGGTCATATTTACGATGCTGGACAATAATAGTTTTGGTGTCTTTCTTGCTGTGTGATTAAAATTGAAGAAAAATAATTGTTAGAATGTTCAAATACTTATTATTTAAGCTCTTTACACTAATGATTTATCAAGAGTAAATCCCTTATTTCAGGTAACAATTTAATTTAAAACTTACTTTTAGATATTAAATTCATCAAAACATTGCAATAACATTGTTTTTTAAACTTACATTAGGCTAGTAAATGCAATTTTTAAATAGACCTGTCTAGAAATCATTAAATATTTAACATAGGTTATGGCACAGTTAAAATCTAGAGTTCAAAATTTCCTGTCTATATAAAACTCTGCCATAGGTCTTTCACCTTAATTTACAGCCAAACTGAGGATTAAAAAGTATGGGGGCAGGGGTGGGGAGTAGTAAAGAATGAATACGTAAATAGCCTTGAAATATTTTGGAGATGTCAAGGAACTCCAATGTCATGCTGTGAAATGAAAAACAGAATGGCCATAAACATCTTCAAAAATAAGGTTAGGTGGAAAGAATACGCTATCAAAGTTGTCTTATGAAAGTATCCTACTGAAGCACCACCGAAGTTATCCTGACTACCTCCTGCTGGGTGCTGCTCTAAAAATTCCAGAAAAAGCTATAAACCCTTTTACAGTAGGTGGATTCCTGGATGAGACATGAGTGCAAAGAGGCTTGCTAGGCTGTGTCTCGCTCCTGTCTCTCCCACGAGGGCGAGCTGTTTGGTTCAGCTCCACAGCTGCAGCCCCCGGGACTTCGCGGTTGGTCCTTGCTCTGAAGGCAGCTTGGCAGAGTGCGACTGTGGAAGCCGGTGCCAGCTCTAAGGATTGCTAGGGAAGACCATGGGGTGCTGTTTGGCAGCCCTGCCACTCAGAGAATCATCTCAGGAAAGGGCTGCACTGTTTGAAATGGCTCCGGATTCAGCATCTAGTAGCTCAGAGCCCAAGTCTTCACCTTTTAAGAAGACAGTTTTACCTGCAGTTATTCTGAGCCAAGAAAAGAAATAAAGTTACGTTCTTGAGATAATTTGAGATTGTTACTGGAGGTAAAGGGACTTTCTTATGTGTTGTGTATTTTTATTTTTTCATGACTCTAATGTCAACTATTGTTTATCTTGATTCATATTTGAACAAATGGCTTGCTTTTTAATCTCATTAAATTTCATATAATTTAATCATTAAATGAACAAGTAAGACTGTTCTTAATTTTATGTGTATTATGCCAACTGACATAGGCAACATGAATGACTTCACATTATTAAAATATTACCTGACTTCTCTGATAAGGAAATAAACAGAAATGGTTTTCCATTTGCTGTAGATTGAAGGAAAAATACAGACTTTGGTCCCAAATTTCAGTCCTAATGACTTTCTATTGGAGTCATCTAACACCTAAAGGATCTTTCACTCAATCTAAAAATTGTAGGTTTTTCCTTTTTTGTATCAGTTTTAGAGGACACACACCAACCATCCCCAGATAATACTTCACATACATGATCTGAAAGATGTAACAGCATTTCTGTAGCATGCTAGTGAGAAAAGAAGAAAAGGGAAGTTACCTGCCAGCTACCACCATCGTGACCCCTTATTTCTTATATTTATTTATTTTTTAAATGGAGGGTTTTGTTTTTGGTTTTTTTTTTGTTTTTTTTTTTTAGCAAATCAAGCATTTTTTAATTTTAAACATTAAAAAAATATTTATTTATTAGGGAGGGAGCAAGAGGGAGAGAAATATCAATGTGAGAGAGAAACACTGACAGGTTGTCTCTTGTACACACCCTGACCCTGGGGAGGAATCCACAACCTAAGCATGTGCCCTGACCAGGAATCAAACATGAGACCTTTCGCTCTGTGGGGCGACACCAAACCAACAGAGTCACATCGGTTAGGGCTATTATATTTATTTTTAAATCTTTCTTCAAGACATATTCAACTTCCTGCCTTAGTTTAACCATGTTGCAAGGCTGGACTTGGGGTTCTGAAAGGAAAGGGAAGTGGGATTTGCCTGACCATAATGGGCAAGTACTCAGAATTTTGGGTGACAGCAAGCCATGGTTGGACACTACCTGGTAGACATGCCAGAGTTTGCCAAACTCTGCCATGAACTCTGTGTGTCAGTTTGTTGACTGGGCCATCTTACCCATCTGAGTATATGCTCTTGTTAAGTTCCTAAACCTCTGTGTAGACTTAGAGAACCACATGTGCAGGATAAGACTGATGCAAATGTTTATGATATAATTACCATTATGCTCAAGTCAGGAAAATCCAATATGGAAAGAGAGGAAAGATTTGTATTCCCCTGCCAACAAAATGGGATGACTTTGGGCTGAAGAAGTTTGGCGATTTTTGGAAAAGTACACAGGAATATAAACATACCAGCCTTGCTTGTGTCATGCCTGCGTTCCTAATTAAAGGCAGTCTTTGTGCTCCCTACTCTGTTCTGGTAAAAGCCAGCCTTACAGTGGTAACTTTAGTCATTCTCCCATTTCCAGATACACATCCTAAAGTATTAAAAACAAAACAAAACATCTGTAAGCCCTTTTAAATATTTAAACCTGTATTTCTTTTTGACCCTTCCATTCAGCCTGAAAAAGATAAAGCTCTGAACAGTCCATTCCATTCTCCTTTAAAACCTTGTTCATACTCAACTTTCTTCTGAGCACGCTAAAAATGCAAGGATGAGTACTCTAACCCTCTCACTTTCTGCCAGTTGCTCTTTAAAATCTATTGAACTTTCTTCACGACATCACTCACAGTGGCCTCTCGCCATGGCAACTAGACATCTCGAACGAGAAAGCTCTAAAACAATGCTTAATCAATACTCAAATGTCATCGGTATTGTCTTTCTCTTAGTGCTGCAGTCATAGCCATTAAAAAAAAAAAATCACTCTATGTCCAGAATTATATCACTCACTTTATGCCTTCAGGTACTCCAGGTGGTCCCAGAGAAAAATCAGCTTTCTATTATTCACTGTATGCTCCATCCTATGAAAACCACATGTCCAGTAACCAATCTTCATCTGCCTCTACTTGAAACTCCCACTTCCTTGATTCTCCAACAGCATCTCTCCCCTCCCCTCCAGAACATATTGTGTTTTTTGAAGTCTCCTATCATCTACTCTCTCATCTTCAAAGACCAACTGAAAGTCCTGCCCACACCTCATTAAGGGATAAAACCTTCCATTGTAACCAGCCATACCTATGCAAATAGTTAAGCTTGGACATTCATGCAATTCTCCTTCTGAACTATATCATTTGTAATATGACCGCTTTTCAAATTGCTATCTAGTTATTTCACCATTATTGTCTTCAGTTATTTTTACAAAATGTTTTATTTGTGGAGAATATTGGTTTTAGATAAGATAGGCAAGGATGCTTGTCTGTTTTATAATTCACTGACATGTGTTTGTAAATTATTTAATTTATCTATGCTCTTTAAAAAATGGGAAATTGGTGAAAACAGAAATAAATGGTACAGGCAAGCGGGAGAAAGAAAAATCTGTTCATGTTTATTTTAAGCATTTTGCTACAAAATGGCTTTATAGGTTTGGATGAAGATCTGGGACTACATCTTGTGCAGCCTAGACCTCCTGCCAGTGCAGGGGGAGGAGACCAGAGGAGCTGACCCTGATACTGACCACACAGCAGCCACAGGACACTCAAAGGCTGATACGGCAAAATTATCCATTTAAGTACTTTCCTTTTTTCCTTCCATTTAGTGAAAGGGTTTATTGAGTTTATTTTGTGTCACAATCTTATTTTCCCCCTCTGACATCAAGATTGTCTTAAAGCCAGGCACAGCCAGAGACAGCAGAGATGAGATGAATGTGCAGGCAAGAAAGTGGTTTCCTAGCAACAGTAACTAGTTCAAAGATTTCCTAACTCCCGTGTAGTCTGAATTTCCATAGCAATGTGGAGAACAGCAAATAGTAAATGCCCTTATATGCTTAAGGCAAATGAACTCTAATCAAGAAATGACTGATCAGTGGAGGAAAGCATCTATATTTATTCTATTACATTCTGTTTTACTAGGTATTATACATATTAGCCTGAGATCTAGGATTTATTACTGAAAGTGATACATTGTGATAAGTCAGATAGTTTAATTTTTAAAAAAATTCTTATTGTCTCTTTTGTTTTTGCTTTTGTCAGAGGCAGCTACCAAAGTAATTTAAAAGGAAAAGGTTCTTCAGAAGAAGAAACTGTATTTTCAAATATACAAATTTTTATGAAATTTAATTATTAAGATGTCAGCTCTGGAGATCACAACAAATTGTTATGCAAATAATAAATTTGTTTTTATTTTAAGTGGGATATAATTGAGTTCATGGTATCAGAGTGATTTCTCCTTTCCCTCCTGACTTGAAATAATCTTGGTTATAAATTGGACCACTAAAAGCAAAGGCACTTTTCAAGTAAATTAAGCCCCATACGTATCACACTTAAAATAGCGCGGTAATAGTATTTCCTTTCTTTTCTCCTAAAACTGCAAGGCTACGTTCCTCCCCTCTGCACACCCACCTCCTTCACAGGAAGATTGCAGAAGAAAGTATGGGTAAAGCCTTTTGAATTCATACTGGAACAATCATTAAAGACTAAAAACAACCGAATTATGTTAGTGTGTATCAAAAACAAATACCGTATCTTGCTGTGTATAATGCACACACACATTTCGGTGCACATTATACACGGGATTATTATACCCATTATGATGCCCATGGTATGTAATTATTATACCCACATATAACACGCATCCTTATTTTTCCTTCAAAAATTTGGGCAAAAAGTGTGCATTATACATGGCAAAATATGGTAGATCCCTGGCTGGCTGGCTCAGTTGGTTGGAGCAGTGTTCCATACACCAAAATTTTGCAGGTTCAATCTCAGCTCAGGGCACATACCTAGGCCAAGGGTTCCATCCCCACTTGGGGCTCTAAGAAGTCAACCAATTGCTGTTTCTCTCACTCTCTCAAATCAATAAATATATATCCTTGGCTGAGGGTTTTAAAAATATTTAAAAATACACATAATTATGTATATCTCTTATCCAGTCTCTAAATTCAAAAGAATATTTCTTATATTGCCTACATACCTTTAAGAAAGAAAAATTCATATGAATTCTCTTGAGTTATTGTGAAGAAAATATTTTAAAGTGAAAAAAGCAGTAAAGATAACACTATCCTTAGGGCCTTCTATAGGATTATCGAGTACATTGATAGGGGTCATTATTTTATTTTTATTATATTTTACAGGTAGCTATTTAGTCCATTTGCTTTGGTGTATTTCTATAGAATGTTTTATTCATAGGAGACACTGAGGATATGGGAAGAGGCTTCTGTTCTCCCGGGTTGTGGTAAGTGTTAGGCAGTGGAATCACAGGAAATATGAGATAGACCCATTGCTAGTGTCGGGCAGTATGCATTACAAGCTCAGCGGATTTCTGTGAACCCAGTGAGTCCTCCTTATGATGAAGTCCTTGGAATTTACACAATCTAAAGAAGATTCGTTTGGTTTTTAGGTAACAATTTCCTCTGAGGAATTGTGAAAGAGACTTGCCCTATAACTCAAATCTCTGGTCATTATGTTTAAGGGTCAATGGGAGAATATTGGATATGCAATTTTTTATTTCGGTGTTGCAATGAAAGTGAGTTATGACACTGCTGTTCATTTATCAACTATAGAATTATTCAGTTTGAAGTAATCATTGCAAATGCAATAATAACAGGGCCAATAACCATATTTTTATTCCCCGCTAATACAGAAAACATATTTACAGACACACCTATTTTAGCAGAAGCATTTATTATATGATACAGTTTAATTATCCTTAAGTCAAGTTTTTACAGTTATTAGTCCAATTAGCAAGAATAAAAGTTTTGATAGAAATGAATACTTGTGCCAAATATTTTTCTTCATGTAAGCAGCAAAAATCTGATAATAAGCCACCAAAATGTCATTTTTTTTAAACATGAATATTTTGATCATAGCCTAATGCTATCCATAAAGCTTATTTCTTCCTCTTTTTTTAATCCTCACCTGAGGATATGTTTATTGACTTTAGAGAGTGAGGAAGGGGTGGTGGGGGGGAGAGAGAGAGGGAGAGAGAAGGAGAGAGATGTGAGAGAAACACTGATCTCTTGCCTCCCACGCTTGCCCCTTCCAGAAATTAAGCCCACAGCCTTTTGGTGTATGGGATGATGCTCCAACCGACGGAGCCACCTGGCCAGGTGAAAGCTCATTTCTGAAGAAAAAGAGAGACTTACTTAGAGATGGGACACTTTTGTCCTCTTTAACACCTAAAGTACTAATATGTTTTGAAAATTGCATGTAGATGTATCATGTATCTTGCTTAAAACCCACACCACTCATCCTTGTCAATAAAAAATGCATATCATGTGTCTACTCAGAGCAATTTTGTTAAACATATTAGAGTTAATATAAATACAAAAGACCCATATAAAAGTTACAGTTGGATAACACACAGCCCTAAATTATTTGATATCCTTTTAAATTTTACTTAAGTTTGGTCTACGAAGAATTTGATACGTGGACCCTGGCTGGTGTGGCTCAGTGGACTGACTGAGTGCTGGCCCGCAAAACGAAAGGTCACTGTTTCAATTCCCAGTTAGGGCACATGCCTGGGTTGCAGGGTGGCTCCCCAGTTGGGGGTCTGCGAGAGGCAGCTAATAGATGTTTCTTTCCCTCCTGCCCCCTCTCTTTAAAAATAAATAAATAAATAAAGTCTTTTTAAGAAGAACTGGATACTTGGAAGATTTTTAACGCTGATATTTTAGGTAGAAATTTGTGATGAGGAAGTAGTCAAGCCTGGAAACTGTGCATTATATCAAAATTTTAAAATGATGAAATACCCTCTTTTTGCAACATGAAGTCACTATTTTTCTGTTTTCATTGTTTTTCATTATATAATGTTCTTAGAATACACATATGGGTTTATTGCTGACATCTGTATCATACTAAACTAGCTAAGAAATATTGTTCTCTCCGTCTGGTAAAAGAGGGGAAAAAAACCCAAAAAAACCTTTGGTTACCTTCACACATCACTGTAAAACTATGTGGTGTATACCGATATACACATGTGTTTTTTTGCACATCATAAAATTTTCAAACAAGACAGATAATGCAGGATGACAGCCTAGACCATTTTCTCAAAATTATTAGCATGACACTGTGTCATTGTGTGTTTTGGTCACCACCATCCCCACAGTAAATGCTAAAATGACTCATAAGCCTTGTAAATACTGTGTCAGTGCTTGCAAGCACTCAGAATAATTTTTGTACTGGTTGAAAAATAATATTTTATCCCTCAACAACTCAAGGTTGAAATCTATCACTGTTCTGAGTGGATTTGGTGCAAGTTAGTGTCTCAACGTTGAAGGATCACCTCTTTCCCTCACTGCTGACAATAACCTCAATCATGTCCTGGAGAAATGCTGTGATTATAGATTTACAGTTCTTCCCTATCATGCTCTACTGTGCACCATTTTTTGTATTTTCTGAGCATAAATATCCATATCAAAATCACCTTTAGTAACCTGATTGTCAACTTAGTATAGAGACTGAAGAACTGTTTATTAATCTTCGACATTTCCATCTAAAGGACTGGGGATATGCTGTGTATCGGTGCACAAGTTAGGGAGTGGGTTTAAGAAATATAATTGCATTATGTTTACAAACTATACCTTTTATAAATATGACACCTTACCCTCATCTGCCAGTTTTTCCAACAGACTTATCCATACATATGACTCCATCATAGCTTCTCTTGCACCTACTCTCCCTGGTTCTTGGCGCTTCTGGCTGTGTTTCCCCCTGCACAGTTCCACATGTTTTAACCTATCACTCCCATAGTCCAATGAGCCCTCTTGAACTTTGCCTTAGAACTTCATTTTAACTTTGACACCCAAATGAGTGTCTTTAGAGAAGACTAGCTTTAATCAGAAGGTCATGATACTAAAATAAACGATATTTGTTAACAAGGAGATACTCTACTAAGCATCACTTGTCTCTCTCACAAGAATTACATTTCTTACCTCTCTCCGAAGAATGCAGTGGACCATGACTATCACAAAGCCTTGCAACGAATCAAACACAGCAAAAAGTATTTGAAACAATATGGAGCGTTTGTCTGTCATGGCCAGTACTGCAGACATCCACGTCAGAGCCAGAAGGGGCAACACCACACAGGAGCTCCAAAGAGATGCCCTGTTAAGAGACAGAGAGAGCAACGTTACGAAGCTGTGTATCGCTCTCTGGGTAATAACCAAACCTCCCTTCCAAAAGCATTCTTTTATGTGGCACCAAGGCCATTAACTTGGAAACCACAAAACAGATAAACATTTGATAGTTTTATTTATTTTTATAGACAATCCCACAATAGTTATAAAGGCAGTTGCCAATTATAAATATTTAAGTAGGCTCTTAACTCTAATATTAGCAAACATGATTTTTTTCCATCATAGCATTTTTCTCACATGCACTGTAAAAGATTTGTAACAAGAAGATGTAAATGATTGGGACTAACATGGCGTTACTGGCGGTGGTGGCTGACAAAGCTGTTGTTGAAACTACTCCACACTTGGCACATTTGAGCGTCAAACCGCTATGAGGCTCACTCATCTGACTGCAAACAAACAGAACACCCACAAAAAGAACAAAATATTGAATTGTCACCAAAAAAAAGTTGCTGCTGCAAGTTAGCTTTTAAATACGATTTCATGCAGAAAAGTATATCAAAAATGAATGTTCCAGGTTGTTTTAAAAATACATTTCCACTACACATTATTTTTGTAACATTTACCTTTTAATAATTTGGGCCTTTGTTGCATGCGAAGCACATTTCCATCATTTATACCATAAATGGCCCTTGTGTCTGCAGACCAAAGTTGTCAATACACTGAGTTAAACATAAGCATGTGTTTGTGTAGACATACAGTGAAAACCCTTTATTCAGACCCCTGATAAACAAGTAAGGACTCCCAGCTTCAAAGATTTTCATTATCATTTGCAAAAGGCATATAATATAAATGAAAACCTTTTGAAATATAGATATGTATCTCAGAAGTATAATATAGCAAGATACCTATTTTAGGTCTTTAGTCATTTGTGAAAGATATAGCCTTTGTCTCAAAATATTTATATTTTGACATTTCTTGTAGCATCAATGGGTTGTCTATATTTTAGGATGATCTGAATATAGGGGCTGATGAAACTTGATGAAATATTAGTTGATAATAAAAAGTGATAGCTTTCTGCTCTGATAACACACATTTAACATAATCATTAAGTTCAAAACATTCTTTCATTAAGTTCAAAATATTTTTTCTGAACATTTGGTCATAGACACCAACTAAAAGCATTTATATGGTCTCTTCTAGTCTAGAGAATTTTGCAGGAAAATTTGGATTCAAATAATTCAAGTTTAATCTATGATGTCATCGAAGCAAAGTCATACTATATAGAAAAACTTCATTTGCTTTAGGAAGGAGTCCTTGAAAAAGTATTGTTTTATTAGAACATAATCCTCTTAGGAAAAAACAAAAAGAAATTATTTAAATAAAATTCAAAACACCTTGAAATAGTATCCTGTGGTGTACTTCTTTCATCCATGACGATGTGGTGTTTATGTCTAAAATATGTTTGCCCAGTGGGTTTTTTGGTTAATAATATTGTAGTGGAGTTACATTACCATATGTATAATAAAAGTGGCAGAATCATAGAGGCTCATAATTCAGAATGCCTGGCATCTTTTAAAGAAGTGCACTCATTTGTGAATAGTGCTTGGGCTGGATAATACATCTGAAAACTATCAAGTAGATTGATGTGTAGACACCATGAGAAAAATCAAAGCTTTCAGAGTTAGATATAGGGGTGGGGAATATAATACTAAATCATTCCCTTTACTGGTTCAACCCAGGACATATGTATCAGCCACATCTGTCTAAAACTTTCAAAATAACAGGTAACCAATCGTCTTACCACTGTGGTTCGTGAATGCCTCAGTGCGCATGCCAATGTGTTTGAAATTACTCCGGAATGAGTATGTAGACCAGTGTTCTCCATAGTGGCTGAATATCAGATATACACCCAACTCCAACGACTCTAACTTAATGGGGCACAGGCATCAGTATTTTTTAAAGTTCCACAGATTATTCTGATGAACAAACAGGAATGAACACCGCTGCCCAGACTATTCACTGGAGGGTCTTCAATCTTGTTACGTCCCACTAGACATAACGGTGCCTTATTAAAAGGCATGCCTTAGTTAGTTATTATTTCCTTTATCACAGAAGATAGGCTATTTGGTGTTTGTGCTTCAAACAAGGACGTGGCTATCTTCCTCAACTTTAAGGATACTGTGCCCCTAGATTCTAAAATAAGATTGAAAAGCTAAAGATTACTAAAAATAATTTTAGTACACAATATAAGTATTTTAGTCTTGAAAAAAGCAATTTGAATAAATAAGGGCTTCTCTAAAAATGTATTTTAAGATTGTATTTAAAATGGCCATTTCTCTTTGAGATTTATTCGAGACCGGCTAAAGGACCTACACATACTTTCCTTAGTCAGAGCTGTTGAAAGCTATGCTTGTCAGTCCTGGTTGGACACTCTTTTGTTGGATGTGAATGGAGCAGAGGACAGACAGATTTCCCAGAGAGAGATCTAGAATTTTTTCCTGGTTTGCATGGCCACTACGGGTATTAATGTATTGTAAAGAACACATAGTCTAGATGCTAAATTGAGTTTGAATTTTATCTGCTTGGTCACCAGAGTTTCAAGAGGGGTCATTTCACTGCTCTCTCCAGGCTCTGTCTAGTCCTAGTTGGTGGGGGGTGGGGTCTTCAAGTTCCCTAGTTGTAGTTCCCTTCCCAAATTCCTTTTTCTTTTCCTTAGAAAAAAATAATTTTTTGTCTGATTGGTTTATTGATACTATGAAAATTCCCTGGAAAGAAAATATGCCTCCTCCCTTTGGAAAAATTTCATGAAATTTGTACAAGGTCCTGGCACAGTAGCCCCTTAATTTCAGGTAGATAAGGTAAAGCAGTTTAAAACACATAGTAAATAAGCAAGTCCCATTGCAGCAAAAGAGAGAAAAAGAAATACTCTCTCTTGAGGTGTTCTAAAAAGACACATGGCATTTTATCTTGTTTTCATTCTTTCCAATTATCATTTCATATAAGACATGTTGATATTGTAGTAAATTCCAAAACTGTAGATATATTTTATGTATTAGAAAATTTTAATTTAGTTTGGGTATTGTAAAATTGTCAAGCTATTATTTATTTAATCATTATCACTCATTTGTTTTAAATATTTATTGAACATAAACTATATTCTTGGCAGTTTCTAATAAATGATCATAAAAAGAAAAAAAAGGACAAAGAAACAGAAAAAATGGGAAGAGTAATGCCTTGGTACCATATTTGATTCCTAATAATAACATTTCAAAAGAAATGCTTGATATGTATGTACATTTGAACAACCTGAAATGATCAATATTTACAATTAGGAATATCACTTGTTAAGTCAGTCAGTTAGCTTAGCTCCCTGCTTAATGTTTTAGTTAATTCTTCTTATTTTTTCTTCACTGAAGTCTTTGTTAGTGCCTTCAATGCTTTCTCTGTAAAGTAAAATTAGCTTCAAATACTCCTATCTTCTACAAAACTTCTTTCAATGACACTTTGGAATAGAGATCAAGTTTCAATCTACACATGCTTAAGCTAAAACAGCATTTTATATTATAGATGATTTTTATCCTAGAATCATTAATTTGCTAATAGTTGGACAGTAACCAGTATTGTGCCTTTAATACCATTTCCATTTCTCCAGCAGAGGCCTCTGCACCAGAAAAACACTGCTTGATTCAGTTTTGTCAGGGAAACAGATGTAACTTCTTATCCTATTTTTAGAAATAGAGGTTTTAAAATTAATGTGTAGATTGAAACAGCTAATTTCTAAATTCATAAAGTGACAGCGCTATTTCTTTCTCCTAAGCCTTATGTTATCTCTTACAAAGAGCCATGTGAATCAAACTGAATATTACATATAAAATAACTAAGTGAGAAAAATACTGACTGCAAATTTAAATAATGTATCCTTAGCATTATAGTCATTCTGATGAGCTCGCCTTTTTTTCTGACCTCAAAGTTATGAACGGTGGAATTGCAGAAGTGTAATTAATAGAAGTCAGGGTCCTTTGAAAACAACCTGTCCAGCTTGGCTTAGTCACTTCACTCTTCATAACAATAGCCACCAGTTGTTGAGAGAGTGCTTCCTATTTGCTAGATACTCTAAGGAACTTTATACATATTATAGTTCATTTGCTCTATTATGAGGGAAGAGTCATTATCCCTATTTTATAGGTGAGAAGACTCAGCTGCAGAAAGAATAAGTATCATGCCTAAAGACACCCCCCCCCCACCCCCACACAGCTAGCAAATTGCAGAGCTAGATGTTGAGCATGGCTTTTTAAAAAATTTTAACTTCAAAGCTTTATCCCAACCACTAACTTCCCTGTGAGCTAATTTAAAAAAAATATGCAAGTTTATACCTATAGCGGCAGAACTGAGTTTCTATACCCAGTACTCAGTATGACCGATTTATTCTTACATCATTAATCTAGGCAAAAATAACTAAAGAAGCAATTGCTCCAATACCAACCATATGTGGCAGACTAACAAAAGTAATAACGTGAGAGCTTTAAGTTCAATGGCATAGAAAGCTTGGAACCCTGTACAGGTTCCAAGGCTGCTTATTTAAAGATGCGTGGAGACTCATCTGAAGTGAAAAAAGAGTCTCTGAAAGAAAAGTGATTCTCCACTCAGAAAGTAACCTCCACTGATGTTTTCATTACACCAATTGCAGTTCTGATGTTTGATATGAATGATGTCAAATTTTTATATTGAAAACTATTAAAACTATTCTTTCACTAGGGGAAAAAATACCTGAACGATCTTATCACTACATAGATTGTAAAACACAAAGGACCTAAAATCTCATCAGTCAGTTATCGAATACTATGGCTATTAAATAATCCCATGAATTATTTAAGAAATTAGTACAATTGTAGGGCAAGTTTTGTGTGAAAGTATAGTTAAACAGAAAGGCGAAAGATACAAACTTTATAAAATATACAAAGGGAAATTCAAAGGCATTCATATTTCATTCAAGCTTCTAAAATTTTTTGATGAAATGATATAATTTTAAAAAGCTACTATCAGTCTGTTTATAAAATGTTAAGTCATTAGATATGGTGATATTATAGCAACATTAAAATGTTTTCCTAAATTTTGTAAATGGTTAAAATGTACAACTACAAAATTATGAATAACTTTTTCTAGGAAGTTATAGTCAAAATATCATATAGCATGAGAATATATGATAAGAGTACTGTTTCATACATGATTATTTCAAGAATTTTTCTGATATATTCAAGTAATCAAAGAAAAGGCAGTATTTTCTCCCTACTAAGGTTTGCTTGCCCATTTCAGTAGTGTCTCACATGGACATTATGTTCAATATACCCTCCTGTCCTCTGTGACCAAAACTAAGGGGATCGGAAAACCCTCACCTAAGGACAAGTATTTTAAGTCTAGCCTTCACATTTAATCTTCTTACCTTACAAACAGGCTATATAAACAAAATCAGATTGTCTTAATGGTCTTTTTAACTTTTAGATTTTGGCCACATTCTTTAAGAACGGCACACTGGAAACTTGAATGGCAGAATCTGCCAGACACACCGGTTCATCAATAACAAAATTCAAGGCACAGTCAAATGCAGCTGATGAAGATCTGAATTGGAGTATGGGTTTCTCCTGTAAAGAACCTTCAAAATCCACCGATTGCAGCTTACCCGGCTCTGTGTTTGAGCTTTTTATCTAGGATCCCATCTCTGGAAACAAGTTTATTAAATACCAAAATGCCAATCACCATGTTGACCTGTCAAACAGAAACAAAGGTTGACCTTTCAATGACACTGAAGGGAATCGGGTCTCTGTTTCTCCTGAAAAATCCTCTTTTATTAATTTACAACCACCACAGGATTAAAAACACACAATAGCAGTGACAGGAAGCACTTCTCAAAGATTTGCAAGTGCATAAAGGAATATGGAACAAAGTAACAGTGGTGTGTTACTTTACAGTTTTAAAGCACATTAAGTACCTTTGATTTCCATGTTTTGCAGTTAACACTGAGAAAATTAACATTCAATTGCCTAACTTTTAAATGGTGCCATATTAAGCCAATCTGGCATTCTTCTGAGTCACCCCTGAATAAAATCAATTGGCTAAATGAGTTTTACCCTATGCCTGAGAGTCAAAAGATTTTGAGTTTCACAGTGTGAGGCTAGAGTGAGCCCAGCTGCCAAAGGTGCTCAAGATGTGTCCTCGCCCCCAGCAGGGAGACCAGAATGCCTCAATTCCTCATGCTGCGTGGCTATTCCTCCTGGGAGTCGGGGGCATTTGGATGCACCACGTTTTCCCAAACAAAATGGAAAGCCTAGTCCACTCACCACCATCCTTTAGAAGAGGGACAGTAACACCTCTTCTTATAATATGCTCTGTTGGACACTTCTCAGCATTTTCTAGCACTCTTACTCTCACTTAAAAGGATTTAAATTCAGGTGAAATGAAGTCACGCATACAGTATTTTTTTCTCAAGCAGAGTTGTACAAAGCTGCAGAGGTAACTGCGGTCTATTTGTGGCAGCTCCTTCGTTGTGATGAGTGCCCAAGGTTCTCTAACCTACTCGCACTTCCTGATAAAGGAATCCAGTCCAATGCTGAAGTCACGATAATCAAGGAAAATATTTCTTTTTTTTTTTTTCCCTATCTCCTACCATCTACTATCAATAGAGTCTTGGTGTTCTCCCAGTGCAGACTGGTGAAGACTACATTGGAACTAGAGTTTCACAAGCAGAATGACTAGTTCGGAAAATAAAAATTCTGCTTCTCTCAGTACACTTTGGCCAGATGAAATATTAAGTTGAAATCTGTTTAAGTGCTGGTATAAGGAAGATCCAAAGCACCTGACAGGTAGGGACTTAATGTCACTCCTGGTTCCCAGGCCAGCACTCAATCCACTGAGCCACACCAGCCAGGGCTCCTAATGTCACTCCTAATAGCTTCCTGACAAGATACCATTTAAATAAGAGACTGATCTTCACACTTCTCATTATTTGAACTAAGAGAAAAGTTTATTTCATGGTTCTGTTATTCTACAATTTAATCATAAGGAGATTCATCGCCACTCCAAAAACCATAATTTGGTCTTTCAATCATACATATACTCTTTGTTTCTTCATTTTAGGATTATGTATATTAGCCTAGTAATTTAAGGAAATAATTCAATTGATTAAATAAAAATTCAGTGCAGCAAAAGTATATCTAATAGTTTGTTTCCCTATGCTCTTCTCTAACATTCATGCCTAGATTTGATTTCTCTTGTGAAACTTTAATAGTTTTTGCTTTTTGTTATAGTTTACAGGAGAGCAAATTTTAAAGGAAGAAAAAGTCACATGGAGTTATTAAGAAAGGTGTTGCTAGCTCCCAGTTTACGGAATGAGTTGTTCAAGAAACCAAAGGGTAAGTTTCCAATGAGAAATCTTAATTGCATAGCGATATGGATCGTTGTATTTAATTCAGGCCACTTCTTTACTCCCTTACATTTTCCAAAGATTCGCTGGACAAGAAAAATTTGTAATTAATAAATTCAGAGAGAGAAAGGCAAATTGAGAGGAAATTTTCATGTTCCTACAATTAAATATGCATAGGAATTATTTTATGATTCCAAAATGAAACACTTTAAATCTTTATGCACAACATATTGCAGGGATTCTCAACTGGGTGCGAATTTTTTTACACCCAGGAAATGTTGGGAAATGTCTGGAGACATTTCTAAGTGTTACAAGCAGAGGATACCACTGGTATCTAGTAGGTAGAGGTAAGAGATGTTGCTGAACAACCTAAACTACACGGAATAGCCCCCACCTCACACGGAAGAAACTGCAGGTCCAAAATGTCTGCAGAACTGAGGATGGGAAACTTTGATACAGAGATATATATTTTCTCACTGATACTTGGTAGCAGCAGCAGTTTTTAAGATTAAGAGCTCTTAATAACTATGTAGATCATACAGAATTGTGTAAAGGTAATCATAGATGATGAAATTCTATACATTAAAGAATTTCTTAAAGCTTAAACTTCTTCACAAATATGAAATTACTGTAAGAAAAATCCTACATTCTCACGTTTAATTTTCTTCGGTCTTCAACATAAGAATATTTTAGAGTAATAGAGGACTGAATGGCAGTTGATATCCAAAATTAAGTAATAATTCATAGAACTTTAACATTTCTACACAACAGATACATATTACCACTGTAATTGAAACAGTGTAGTCTTTTCTTTGCTAAGAAAACAAAGTAAGTTGATCTCAAAGAAAACAAGGTTGATTTTGACGTTACCAGGACAACAGCGGCTGCAGGTCCAACAAAAGCGTAGAGTAGTCCTCCTTCAAGAGAGAGCCAGCAGCTGGAAATGAAATCAGATAAGAACTAACAAAAATTAGCTATGTGTTAAACCACAAAAGTGTGATACAAATAACTTGACTCGTCCACTTAGCCTTGGAATTTTTGCACGTTTCAAAGCTTTGTAATATAAAAAAAAAATGTATAGAAGATGTGGAAGAATCTAAAATTAGAGGAGTCTGTGAGAGAGAAATACTATATGAGTATACCTCTCATGGAAAAGAAACTTTTTATTATACAGCTTGACTTTGAGGCAGTTAAAACATTTCAGACAAATTACTTTTGCAGTGAGATTTTTATATTGACTTTCAGTACAAAAATGACTATTAAGTTTTATAAATGCTGCTTTATATACATTATAGAATTTTTCAAATATACTTTTTAGTAAGATCAGTGTGTTTTTAGTGTGTTAGACGTGCCATTTACCCAATCTTCCTTGAGGCCATTGAGACACTGCGAGAAATTGATTTAAAAGCCATCATTGCAGCAAATGGATAATTTATAGTTTGCATGCATTTTTTTTCTTCTGGTTTTACTTTTCCCCCAGACTACGGAGGAAATTCACTAAAGATAAGCTTTTGATTACTAAATTCACCAAGAGAGGCAGGTTTGCACTGATAGGGACATGGCAACCCATTTACGTAGAAACATTCAATCTCTGGTAGCACAGGGACAGGGAGAAGGCATGGGGATCTGCACTGGAGGCCTTGCAAGGTGGCTCATCTGCACACGCAGAATCAAGTGAGGAAAGCAGGAGGGACCCATTTCCCACAGCTGATGCAAGGGGTCATGCCCATCCTTTCACCCACCAATTTGACCCTTTTCAATATGAATTTCAATCTACAGAATCAGCATGCTGCCTTCAAAATTAACAACAATTAACAATACTTGTTCTACATCTGTTCTAACAATAAACTTCTATATTGGTTGTGGTGGTGGTTACATGACTTTAGCATTTGTTAAAACTCATAGGATTCTAAACCTAATAGGGTAGATGCTACTCTACGTAAATTATACCTTAATTAGCATTTTTAATGTTGGAAATATATTTTATATATATATATATACACACACACAGACACACACACCTGTATCAATATATTCATAACACGAATGTGTGTCTATGTGATTATTTGAAGCTGTTTTTAGTTATTGCTCTTTCCTATGCAGCAGACAGATAAAATTCTATTTTCCCACTTTGGGGCTGACAACTTAATATTAACTTTTTAAATCAAATACCTGGAGGAAAAAAAAAACTTTTAGTCTGATAGAACACTTCAGTTTGCTGTCTCTGAGACTGCCACTAAATTTCTACGATAAGTTTTGTAATTTTATCTTCAAACTAACATTACTTGTTGTACTGTATTTGGTTTTAATCAAATACTCCCTGAAAGTTGGAATTGTATCATCCACGTTCCTAATTCTTTCCCTACTGGCAATACAGTGCCTTTCAAATACTGGATTTACACAACATGAGTCACACTATTTATTGCCAAAGAAAATAGTACTGTAGTAAGCACTGCTCAACATATGCTATTAGGGAGGGTTTTTTTTATTCTGTTTTACTTTTGATATTACAGATTGCATTAAAAAAGAAGTGCCCTGATAACACAAGCTCCTTAAGTTCTTTGGACATTTCTTTTGGATGAACAGGTGAAGTGATGTCTTGCAGCATTCAGTTTGGATGAACCCACCAGAGGGACTAATTAGCTGTGATTCTTATCTCAACCTAAAAACAGTTAAACAGAACATTTCACTTTAAATCTTATTCTTCCGGAGATTACTATGCTAAGTGAAATAAACCAGGATAGACAAATACCATATAATCTCACTTATATGTGGAACCTAATGAACAAAATGAACTAATGAACAAAACAGAAATAGAGGCTTAGATGCATGGAACAGACTGACAGTTGTGGGGTGGGGGGGACTGGATGAAAGAAGGTGAAGGGATTAGCCGAAGAACATATATGCATAACCCACAGATACAGACAACAGTGTGGTGGTGGCCAGAGGGAAGTGGGGCAGGGGGCTGGGAGGAGGGAGGCAAAGAGGGGGAAAATGTGGACAAGCTGTAATAGTGTCAACAATAAAAATAAATAATCTTATTCTTCTAATAAGATGTACATCTCTTTCCCTGTTTCTCAATTGTTTCAACTCGAAAAAAAACAGATGAAGTAAAAATATGTAAGTGCATTGTTTTACATTTAAAACATTAAATATAAACTTTACTTTCACATTCTCACACAGAATTTATCCCTATTACAGCTATGATTAGGATGGGCTGATACCATACCCCTTTTTCTCCTGTCTAATTTTTTTCATAGCCCAGGCAATTCCTAATCTGGAATCCTTTGATTCCCCCATTCTATAAGTTTCAGTATTACCCTAACGTAGCAACAGCAATTGAACTGACATGACAAGACTTGGTGGATACCAATATATATTATCACTGATAAAATTAAAATCTCAGACCAGAATCATATTCCAAAAGGTAAATGTGCAAAGATTTACCTAGTTCTAAAAAAAATATGTTTGAGATTGAGTGTGTCAGTACATACTGAAATATCTGAAAAATCAAATACACTTGTATCAGGAAGAAACTGGAAATGGAAATAAGGATTCCGAATAGTGTTGCAGCATGTATTCCCTAACTTTGTGCATTTAAGCCCCCTTTCATCGTTCCTCACTAATGCTATTCCTACCATGGCTAATGACCCAATAACAAAATGCGAGCCATCAGCAGTGCCAACCAGGCTAATGAGGCGACTACACACATGATTTATCACTGTGGATGGACTTACTAGTGATCAGTGCCATATCCTTTCGTCCTGGTGAAGCCTACTGATGTGGCCACTACTAACGCTGGTAAACCTGCAAGAAACACATTGTCACACTTCGCACACCACTATAATCACTGTGCATATTGGCTCAAAAGAGGATGGATAAACTCGAAATGCTTAAATTGGAGGAATACCTTTGGATGAATCACTTCATAAAGTATCTTCCCATTACAAAATTTCTTTCAAGTATAAAAATAGGAGAGCGACAGCCGGGTTTTTAACTTAGTGCACTTCTCTGATGTTGCTAGGTTACTACTGCATTTGACATGGGTTTAAAAGAAACTAATAACAGAGATTTAGTATATCTTTTAAATTATTTTTCCCCAGGGATTTACACCATTATAAAGAAAATTTATAGTCATAAAATCAGAAAGGCAGAAAATGGATGTCCTGGTATGATGGAATATCATGGAAGTGGAACATTCAGTTGGCCAAATTTTGATCCACATCCAAAGTTAATCTTATCACTTAATTCCTTATGATTTACTTATAATAACAAGAATGCAAGAACAGGGTTAAGGGCCCTAATGAATTGATTTCTGTGCTTCCTGATTACTCTTCTTTAATAATCCTGAATGAAGATCATAAAATATATGCCAGTTTCTCTTCACGGGCCTCTAGATAGGTATCAGTCCATGCACTGCCCCTTCCCCCCTGAAATGTACTTGCCTGCATACCTGCACCAGTTCTGACCTAACATCTTTTAGTTTATGTTTATATGAACCAGAACTTACTCAGATTTAATGGATCCTCCCTGTATTTTGGTGATGAGAGCTCTGTGTAATCTGTGTTGTTTAAATTCTTTTTTAAGTTTTAGCTTCTTTTCCTAAAGACTGTGTTTGCCTTTTTCAGTTGTAAAATCCATCATGTAATCACCTTCTTGCACCCTCTCGACCCATCCTCTTTCTTCCTATCATTTTCCCTCCTTCCTACCATTCTCTTCTGAGGCTTTTCAAGTGACGTCATATTCATTCATGAGGTTTAATGACAGGAACTATGGAGAGCACCTCAGAGGAGTATGCCATATTTTTTAACAAATACTGGTCTCTCTCTATGTATATACACATGTATGTATGCACACACACATACATGTACAATAGAATCATGATATGTCACATGTCACAAATCATGTATAATTATATATCATATGTTACATAATGTCTCCTCTTTCTCCTCCTTCCCATTTCTTCTCCTTTTCCTCTTCCTTTCTGTCATTAGGTGACTTTTTTGGTTGATTAGAACAAGTTCACTTAAAAAAAAAGTTCTTTTCTGGGTCATAGATGAAGAATTAATAATCTTCATTCTATACAATATAAAATTAAATTTTTTTCTAAATTTACTATGTTGCACTTTGTCATAATAAAACTCATATGCCACTATTCTGCCCATTCACAGAATTCCTGGTAGTCGAGCTCCATTTATCATTTTTGCTACCCAGAGTTGTTTAATATTAGCTATAAACTTAGAGACCAGCTGAAAGCTCTCCTCAAAATCTTTGGTGATATTAAATAAGGCAGTTACTAATTCTAAAAATTGCCATTCTTTATACTTCAAGGAGTCTTCTTTACCTGCAGCCTATATGACTTGGGTCTGTGATACTAATTGATTAAAAAATTCAGTACCACTCCAAGTCTGGAAGGTCTTTGACATGAAATCCAGACCAAAATTTTCATGAAAGTCAAGTAAAATAGACTCTCTAATTTCTTAACAGCTTTCTCATTTATTTACTAGGGCAAAGAGCCCAAATACATTTGTCAGACATGAGAGAGACCCTTCCTGAGGCCTGATGGATAATCTTTGTGTTCTTTATCCTATTTTTCCAGCATGGATTATTCTAGTAGTGTAATAAATCCACTTATTTGAAAATTTTCAGGCTCTCCAAGTGTCCTATTCTCCACTCTTCTGGTATGTTGGGCTTTTGTTGTATATTTGGTCTAAAATTCCCTAGTGTTTTTAGTGCAAGTCTTTTGAAACTCAAAGGCAAATGTGTCAAAATCCTGTTTTTTTCCTAAAACTAGTTTCCTAAATTAAACTAATTAATTAATTATAATTAAACAGTAGAATTGGTCCTATGAAAGGCATGGACTTTCGAGATGTCTATTTCATAAGCCGATTTAAGACAAAATTTTCCTAATAAAGGCAGGCAAAGAATTAAGTAATTCTCAGACTGTCGACAATTCTCTTTTTCCTTTGAGGATCCAACTGACGACCCATGAGGTTTCCCTCAATTTCAGTGGCTTTTTCCCCCTAAAACATGAATAGCTAGCTGTAGTCTTTAATTGTTTTGAGTGTTCTTAGGCATTCCTTTTCTTGTGGGAGGTACATGACAAGTGTACATGATTTCGAGCCCTGAACATTTTTAAAGATTTTGTATTTTCAGAATACATTAGCATAGAACACTTCGCTTTTCTGCCTGTGGATATCTCAGGCCTCATTTTATGCTACTCACTACTGACTGTTAACTGGCGACCCATCAGGTCATCCAATATTTACTTTTTTAAAGTTCCACATGCCTATTTCCACTTCCATAATCAAATTAAACACAAATTAAAGTAGCCTTGGAATAATTACGCTCTAATATTTTATTCTATAAGCATTCAAAGTCATTTGAACCACAGCACAAAAGAGTACATTAACGTGCTTACCCCATCCAAGGCACAAGAAGCGTTTCCTTATAAGCCGTGTCCTAATCTTCCCGGTCACAGCCATGTATGACTGCCAGGCCTCAGTTAACACCCAACAGAATGAGGCCAAGAAGAAAAAGTGCAAAAATGCAGTGGTGGTTGTACAGATGCTCTGTGGAAACAAAAAAGACGCACTGATCGTGGGGCAGCGGTGTGGGGGGTGGGGGTCACCTGTCCGTCAGAGAATTGTTCATCTCCACTGCACTGCTTTCCAGTTCAAATGTCTACCTCCCTTCTGTGACAGAGCAATTATTTACAGAAATTAGAAACCCTGTAGTCTTTATACAATATCTGTGATAAAAAAAGTCCTAATTCCATTCGTATGTTCAATTTTTTTATGAGAAGCTTAAATGTAAATTTAAACTCAAGGGAAATTAAAATTACCACTTTACTTGAATGTTTTCTTGACATATAATTATGGCAATGGTACTTTCTTTGGTTTAATTTAAGTTACAGACATCTTGCATAATTCTTTTGGCTACACTCTTTATCCTACCTCTGTAACCAATGATTCTTTGTTATTTTATCTGTGTCAATGTTAAGATAATATACCAACAGGCTTTAAGGAGGAAAAATTACTTTGCTTTCATACAAGTGTGATATTCAAGATATGAGAACAAAGAATACAATAGTTTGGCTAATAGCCTTGTACAAAAATAACATGTATTTTAGGGCACTTAATACATTACTCTGTGTTATTACATTACAATGTGTGTCCTAATCAAATCATTTTGAAAAGCTAATCAAGTTACTGGCAGTGCACAGCCATGATTTCATAGCTAATATCTTTTTAAAATTTAGGCCCAAATTATTCATATTATTTGTTTTCTGGTGAAATTCACCAGATGTTTATTTAGCTTTCTAGTTCTTTCAATCCTATAAAAAGAAATTCACAATGTTTATGTCACCAGATTGTTTCACCAGATTAAGGATAACATACAGAAGCCCAGGAGCACTGTGCTAGGCATTTAGCAAGTGCTCGACTGATTATGAATACAATTACCATCCTTCCACAGAGTACTGACAAAGGCGTAACCATTTTTCCAGCATGTGATTTCTTATTTCATGTGGTACTTAAATCTACTTAGGACTTCAGTTCATTCTTACAAAGATGAGAATTTTCAGCATGATAGAGTCATGGATTCCAAGCGCCCTCTTCCTCACACCTGTACTCTAGTCTCAGGAATGAGGTGTTAACTAGTAGCTTTAGCCAACCGAGGTTCCTGTTGTACGTGAGATAGTCAGACTTCTTTTCCCCCAGGTCAAGGTTTAAGTATCTCCAGGCTGACTGCTTTGCTCGTTCCTAATCTGCAGCCCCAGATCCCAATTTGAATTTCAAAGAAAACCTCCATTCAATACCTGTAGGCCAGTTACACTTTCTGATTCACGTGTCACTTCCTTCTGCCAATTTATGTCAACTGTGTGGGTTAGCAAAGCTATTCCTTCTCTATTTTTAAACTATCAGTATAGGGTTACACGGAACAGTGTAAAAATGTTGAAATGTTAAATGCTAAGTGCTGGATACACTGAAATTTTATAAGAAACCATAAAATGCTCAGAGTCTCAATAGAGAGACTTTTAATTTGCTCTCTATATATTATGTTTGCTAGTTTGGGGCATCCTGATACTCCTTTAATTCCGATACAAATTGAAATACATGTAATCGTGGGCTGCTGACATTTATTTTTAATAATTCACATCTCTCTGGACAACAACAGGGCCACACAGTATGTGTGAGAAAATGTATAGTTACTAGATAAGAAAGACCCAATTCTACGGGTATTAGCATTTCACTATGGTCAGATGAATATTCATATATGTCTTCACAGTGCTCCATGTATGGAGGTCTCGACCTAAGGCATGTATGTATGTGGACCAAAAAGGTTTAAAATCACAAAACTTATCTGACATGAAGAGTGTAGCAAAATCTAGGATCCTGAGAAATAAAGCTATATTTTGCATCATCATCCTGTGAAGAACCAGTATAAAATCATGTACTTTACACAAAGAAATACACACCGATTAGTCTACTTCTATGTTACATTTGCCAAGCTATCCTTTAAAAATACAACTTTTATAAATAGCAAATTTCAAATGAACTCTACTGTTTTATACATTTGGCACATCAGTTTCCACAAGGGTAGCCATTCCAGTGTTTGAGGGTCAGTGTTCTCTGATCTCTTCTCCCACACCAGGAACTCACAGAGACCGACCCCTTGGACCCCTCAATACAGGGAATTTTTCCATTTAAAAACCTCAAACTCTGATTTTCCTTTCCTAGAAACAGGTTTCATATCGTGTCACCCTGTCCAATTCTTGTTACCACTGGGCTACTGTCATCACCTCCAGACCTAACAGCTGCTTCCTGGCCTCCGTGTGTCTGCCCTTGACTCCCACCGCAGCCGGGTCTTCGCAGCAAACCCTCATGAGCAAACCCGTTGTGCTCATGAGACCCTCAGGTTCCCCAGCCAATTCTGCCCCACCTGCCTTGCCAAATCCCCATCCGGTCTGCTGCACAGCTGATGAGTGTGCTTAATAAGTATTCCAAAACTTGAAAAAGTATTTAAACTGGAAAACTGAGCGCCGTTTATACCTATCGCCCTTACCCCAAATCCTCAGAGACAATAGAAAAGATTTCATAAAATAACTGGAAAGGAAACAGTTATAAACTGTGATAGACTAGCCACTGTGAGAAATGTCTGAAAAACAGAAAGCAGAGGAGGCCGGAAGGGTACCGCAACTCAGAGCCAGATATTTGCGAGCATAGATTAAGACATGGCAAGTAGGAGATTTATGATGTGACACAGAGGTCCTCAAATTGGTTTAGAAGTACTTCCAAAAAAGACAAAATAGCGAAAATTGGTCCGGGGAAGGGGGGTGGGGTGGGAGAGGAATGATAGCATTTAAAGAAGTATTATGGGGAAATTTTCTTAGAACTTTAAAGATCCTCTTGGCTACAGGATAGATTAAAGGTAAAACACACGCATATACAGACATCCCCCCAGATATATTGTGATAAAATTTGTGAACATCAAGAATAAAGAGAAAATCTTAAAAGCTGTCTGTGTCAAAAGAAAGATTACTTACAAAGAAATAAGACATCAGACTCCATGCGAGCAACCCAGGATACAAGACAGTAGAATAGTCTCTTCAACATTCTAAAGGACAAATAACTTTGAAGACAGAATCCTACACCCAGCAAAGTATTATTCAACTGAGAGGCAGAAATAAAAATATTTTTAAAATTCAAAGAAACTTTGAAGTTTACTACCTTAAGATTCTGTCTGAAAGGACTGCTGGACTGTATAAACCAATATTAATAAGAAGTCCAGGAGAGGGGAATGAGCTAAAAGAAGTAATGGGTAGCAAAGTAATAAAATGCATTAAGGCTAAATAAATGTTTATTTTAAAAATATGTAAATATACATATTTACATATTTTAAAAATAGAAGCACTTGGACATGAAGACCAAAATAATATTAATGAGGTTTAAAAGTTGAAAGAGATTAAAGTTACAAGGGAGCAGAGAAAAATAAATGTGTGCTGAGCCTCTTCACCCCGCCCCTCAGGAATTTTAGAGAAACTGATTAACTCTAGATGTTGGGAAAAAAATGTTTGAGCATTTATGTTAACAATGTTAAGATAACCACAGAAGGTAGAAACAAATAATATATTTGTAAAATAGTAGAGGAAATATAAAACAAAGAAAACTTTATCAGTATAGTTGAAGGTGGGCAAAGGGACAACAAACTAGTGAATATGATAAATAGAAAAACAAGTAAGACAACAAGTAATTCCAAACATAATAGAAATCACAAAAAATGAGAATGCTTTAAGTTCACTAGTTAAAAGCCAAGAACCTTTATATCGGATTTTTAAAAAATCAAAATCTAGTACTATATTTATAAGAGATATATCTCAAACCCAATGACATGGCAAGATCAGAATAAAAAGATCAAAAAAGGAAATTAAGGAAATGGTAATATTCAAAAATCAAATGTCCTGATGCTAATATTGAAAAAACATTGAGAAAAAGAAGGACTTTTCATACTGTTAAAAGCAGCAGGCAACAGCGAAGTTTCCAAAGTAACACGTCTCCATGAAACTAATAACAATTTTTCAAAGCATATAAAACAATTGAGAAAACTACAAGGATAAATTGTCCAACTAAGTTCAGAATAGAAGACAAAATACAGCTCTCAGAAAGTCACAGAAACACTGGAAAAATAACATTAAATATAATAATAATAAAAGTGATTAATCTTTCTTTACAATATTATACATACAGAAAATAGCATATACAGTTCTTTAAAATACAAATGGAATATTTACAGAAGTTAACTAGTCCTAGAACAGAAAGTAAAATAAAATGAATTCATGAAAGTATAATGTATAGGATATTTTCATAAACTACGATGTAATGAAATTAGAATCAAAATTAAAATTCTGTACCCCTTGGGGAGAAAACTTTTAAATAATGAAGATAAATTAAAATTTAAATGATAAATGATTAAGAGCTGAAAAGCAAGGCACTACACATATCAAAACTTGTAAATTTCTTTTTATTATGGCACTAAGGATAGTTATAGCCTTAAGTTAAAAATAATAGAAAATGAAAATAAATAGGCTATTTAAAGAAATAAGGAGAAGAAATTTAATAATAAAGATAAAAGCGGAAATGAACAAAATAGAAATTGAAAAAACAGTAAATTTGATCAATAAAACCCAACCTGATTTAGGATGTAGACTTCCTGGCAAGATGGAGGCAGAGATAAATATGCTTCACCTCCTCACAGAAGCACAGAAAGAATTACAACTAGACCGCAAAACAAATAACACCCAGAACCATCAGAAAATTGAGCTGTATAAATGTCCAACAACCAAGGATATAAAGGAGCCACGTTCATACAGATGAGTAGGAGGGGCAGAAATATGGAGACAGGTGGAGAGGCACGTAGATGCAGTGAGGTGCACAGACATGGTATGGCATGGAGAGGTAGCAGTAGTGGAATGAGTGTTCCCACATTCACCTGTGGGGGATAAAAACTGGGAGGGACACCTTGGGAGCCAGTGATCCTAGCCCCAGGCCAGACCACCCTGTCCAAGGTTCCAGCCCCCAGGAAGATAAATCCACATAATGTCTGGCTGTAAAAACCAGTGGGGGTTGCGGTGGTGGAAGAGATTACCAGATTTTTAGGAGACTCTGAATAAAGGGCCCACTTGGACTTTGAATGTACACAGACCCACCCGCTCTCGGATTCAGCACCAGGGCAACAGCTGGAAGGGTACTGATTGCAAACAGGGAGTAAGTGCAATGACTGGAAACAGGGCGAGTGCTGAGCAAACTGCCAGAAAACAGGCAGCACCACTGTCTCCTCTCTGAGCCCTCCCCCCACATAGAGCCGCAAAACGGTGAAGTGGATTGCATTGCCTTGGCAATTACCTAAGGCTCCACCCCACACAATTTATAGGTGTCTTTTCTACAACAGGCCATGTTTCTAAGACAGGGAGTCAAAGAAGCTCTACGTAATACACAGAAACAAACACAGGGAGGCTGCCAAATTGAGAAGACAAAGAAATATGGCCCAAATTAAAGAAAAGAACGAAATCCCAGAAAAAGAACTAAACAAAATGGAGATAACTAACCTATCATCAGATCCAGAGTTCAAATTACTGGTGACCAGGATGCTCAAAGAACTCATTAAGTATGGCAACAACATAAAAAAAGACCCAGGAAGAAATGAAGGTTACCCTAAGGGAAACAAAGAAAAATCTACATGAAACCAGCAGTGGAGGGGATGAAGCTGGGATTTAAATCAATGATTTGGAACATAAGGAAGAAATAAGCATTTGCCCACAACAGCAAGAAGAAAAAGAATTCAAAAAAATGAGGCGAGTATAAGGAGCCTCCGGGACATCTCCGAACATGCCAACATCCAAATCACAGGGGTGCCAGGAGAAGAGAAAGAGCATGAAATTGAAAACTTTTTTGAGAAAATAATGAAAGAAAACTTCCCTAATTTGGTGAAAGAAAAAGACATACCAGTCCAGGAAGCACAGCCCCAAAGAAGTTGGAGCCAAAGATGACCACACCAAGACACAGCATAATTAAAATGCCAAAGGTTAAAGATAGAATCTTAAAAGCAGCAAGAGAAAAGCAGAGTTACCTACAAAGGAGTTCCCTTAAGACTGTCAGCTGACTCCTCAAAAGAAACCTTACAGGCAAGAAGGGGCTGGAAAGAAGTATTCAAAGTGATGAAAAGTGAAGATGTACAATCTAGATTACTCTATCCAGCAAAGCTATTATTTAGAATGGGTGGGCAGATAAAGTGTTTCCAGGATAAGGTAAAGTTAAAGGAGTTCATCACCAAACCATTATTACATGAATTCTTGTTAAAGGGATTTATTTAAGAAAAAGCAGGAGATCAAAACTATGAATATTAAAATAACAAATTCACAACTATCAACAACTGAATCTAAAAAAAACAAACTAAGCAAATAAGCAAAACAGGAACAGAATCATAGATATGGAGACCACCTGGAGGGTTATCAGCTGGGAGTGACAAGTGGGAAAATGGAAGAAAAGGAGCAGGAATTAGGAAGCATAATTGTTAGGTTCAAAATAGACAGGGGGGAGGTTAAGAACAGTATAGAAAATGGAGAAGCCAAAGACCTTAAATGCACGACCCATGGACATGAACTAAGGAGGGGATTGCTGGAGGGAATATACTGGGTAGAGGGGGGCAAAATGGGAAAACTGTGACAACTGTAATAGCATAATCAATAAAAATATGTATTTTTAAGAACTCAACCTGATTTAAAAGTCAAAAAATGCCAGATGAGTACTGGAAACATCAGGGGGAGCACTTTGTGAAGTGTATAATTGTCTGACCACTATGTTGTCCACCCAACATTAATATAAAATAATGAATGTAAATTGTAAATGAAAAATACAATTAAAAAAAAAAAAGCAGGACTGGGGTGAAAAAATGTTTATCCCCAAATGAAACAAGCCATTTTTTATTTAAGAACTTGCATTCATCTTGAGCCAAAAGGGCCTCAAAAAATGCCAGGCCTTGAAAAAAAAAAAAGAGAGAGAGAGAGAGAGGCAGCGGGAGCTAAAGAGAATCTGGTTTTATCAGCAGCAGACACCTCTGAAGTAAAATCAAGATGACATCATATGATCATCGATCTGGTTTTTGGACGGGGAGGGGGGAGGGTGGGATTCTCAGTAGTAAGTAGTAGTTTATTAATTCCTTTACTTTCCTCTAAAAGCTATGTCAGTAATTTTGTGCTCTGCTTACTTAGTTTTGCTTTTGCTCATGAATAGTTTATTTTTTGTTCATAAACTTGGAGAACCTGGAAAATAAAAGGCCCATAAAACTACTAAACCTTTGGCAACTGTAATTTTTTTTAAAGGCGGGGAACAAAATAATTAACATTAGGAATCAAAAAAGTTATAAAGGCATTATAAAAAAATAACAGGTACTATACATACATAAAACTGAAAACCTACATAAAATGATATTTTTCTAGAAAAGTATAAATAATCAAAACTGGCCCAACAGATTACAAAAGTGATCTTACATTAAATTGAAAATTAATAAAAAATCCTTTAAAAATATGATAAAAATTTCAGAAAAATTGACAAACAAATTTAAGGAATGTATAATTTCTATTTTATAAACTATTTCCCGGCCACAGTGAAAGATTTTAAGTATCTGACTCGCTATCAAATAAGTGTGTCCAGTAATGCAGGATGATTTAACATTAAAAATGACTCCATATTATTTACTGTATTAACAGACTGAAGAAATCAAGTGATCAAATAAATAAATGTGAAAACATTTAATAAAATTCAAAATCCAATTATCATTTTAAAAAGTCTTCATTGCAAATCATGAATAGAGAAGGACACTTTTACTTAATAAAGTTTATCTCTTCAAAATCTATGGTAAAATCATATCTAATAGTGAAATATTCAAAGCATCCCCTTCAGTCAAGAATTAGGGAAGTATGTCCCTCATTACCTCTACTATTCTAAATTGTATAGGAGATCCCCACCAAACAATCCAAGATAAGCAAAAGGAAAAGAAGAGATAATACTGTCATCATTGCAGATATATCCTTAAAGAAAATCCAAGAGGATCAACTTTCAAACTATTAGAAATAATCAGAAGAATCAATAAGGTGGCTGAAGATCAACAGACAAAAATTATATTTCCTGTATATAGATTAATATACAAAGGTAATTTTTCTGTACACCAAAATAGCTAAATTGTGATAGAAAATGTGATAAAAAAATTTCTAGTTAATTATAACATGTTTCTCTCTTCTACCTCCCAAACTATGTTAAAATGACAAGTTGTTCAGCCACAAGAAAATGAGAACAGGCAGTGGACAACAGTGAACTCGAAAGTGTTGACAAATTCAGAAGATGTTGAAGGAAGAAGGTGTAACTGATTTATAGTGCCAGGAAAAAATATAGTTTAAAATCTTCTAGGGTATGGGGGGGGGCGATGATGAAAGTACTGATTGTAATATACTTATTACTCTGTAGACCTTTGAAGGATTTAATATTTGGAAAAAGAAGGAGCCAGAAAGAGAAGGAGGACATAGATTTATATGGAACTGGCCAAAAATAAAAAGAAAAAGAAAAGAAAGGAAAGCTGTTTGAATAACCTGTATACTTAATAGTTGAAAGTGTATTTTCTTCCTTAACTCAGTGCAGACTTGAACTATAACGGGTAGGTTTAATCTCTGGATAATTGAATGGGTTGGGTTCTAAACTCAAACACCAGTCTCATTAGTGAGTTGATGTTCAAGTGTCTGTATTAAACCACAGGGTTCTCTCCTCACTTCTACTCCCAGGATGAGAGCAGATCAGAGATTAAAATTCTTCCCTAGAGGGTAGAAAAAATCTTCCTACTCTGGCTCATCCTTGATTAACATACTGTCAAATCTGCCTTTCAATAAGTCCATCTAGTCACGGAGAGCTTCAAGTCATTTTCCAGGGCTTTGCTTTTATATATCAATACACAGCCAAGGATAATCGGGTAATTGAAAAAAATCTTCCAACATGAAAAAAGGAAAAGAAGTCAAGCAAAGAAAAAGAGAGTGTGGGTAGTGGAAAGAGACAATAGAGGTAACAAAAGAAAAGACTAAGTTCTTTAGAAACTGAGAAAAGAAATTGAACTTATAAAACCAAATTAGTAGGAAAATATTATCAAATGAAAGAAAAAGTCCTATTAATGATAACAACAAAAACTATAAAACACTTTGCATGCATTTAACAAAAATGTGCAAGGGCTTCATGTAGAAAATTATAATTTTTAATTGAAGGACCCCAAATGAGCTAGGACTAAGTGGCAAATACATTATATATGTGAACTGGGAGACTTGACATTTACATTATGCAAATATCAATCTTCTGCAAATTGACAAATATATTCAATGCAATTCCCATCAAATCTTAATCAATGGTTTACTTTTAGTTTGACAAGACAATTCTAAGTCATAGAGAAAGCCAAATATAAAGATTGGTCCAGAAAGTCAAAAAAAAAGAAAGCAAGACAAAGTGTTCTCCTAATAATATAAAACAGAATCACAGGTAGTCATATGATCATCATCGCTGGTTTGCACATGATGGTTTGAAGATACTCAGTAACTTGGCCAACACTCACTGTTAATGAGGGAGGAACCGGGGTTAAACTACTGTCTCTGATCCCAGAGCTTGTGCACTTTTTTAACTACCTCACTCACACTGCCTTTTCACAATATTATTTTGTTCATATGTAGTCTAAAGTTTTTTACCCTTTTTAAGCCCCAGTTTTCTACTTTACTCTCTTACGTCAGGCAATCTTAACTTATACATTATTGTTGAGGTACAGACCACACATATTATTAATATCTTCATATTTTCTGTGCCCCTTCATATTTCCTGGTCCTCCTTTCCAAAGCAGGCCCTTCCCCTTCCAGGAGATGGTGCAATAGAGCTAAGAGGCAAGTCCCTGGGGACACACTGTGAATTCACACAGTAAATGACTGTTTCATGTACCGGTTGTTACTTAAAATCTCTGGGCCTCTCCTCATTGTAAAAATGAGGATAATAATATTGGGTTGGCCCAAAAGTTCATTTAATTTTTTCTGTATGATGGTTCTAGTAGTGCTCAGTTGTCTTTAACTTCATTTGAAACAATTTTGTCAGACTGTATTGTGACAGCTGTCACAGTAGCATGCATTTAAAAAAAATCAAAATTGGTGAATTTTTGTGCAGTCATTTTAATATTGAAGATGGAAGAAAATACACAACATTTTTGGCATATTATGTTTTATTACTTCAAGAAAGGTAAAAATGTAACTGAAATGCAAAAAAAGGATTTCTGCAGTGTATAGAAGGTGCTGTGACTAATCAAACGTGTCATAAGCGGTTTGTGAAGTTTCTTGGTACTATTGACATTTTGGCCAAATAATTCTTTGCTGTGGGGCTGTCTTATGCATTGGAAGATGTCCAGTGGCCTCTTCTAACCACTGGAAGCTAGTAGGGGGAGACAGCTGACATATTCAAAATAGCCAATCAATAAAGTTATTGAAGAAAATGAAAAACGTGTCTTTTATTTTACAGAAGAAACTAAACAGACTTTTTGGCCAACCCAACATCTACCTCACGGGATTGTTGTAAAGATTGAATGGCATGATACAGGTAAAGAGCTTGATGCATAATGATGATTCTTGATCCCGTATTTAGACAACTCTATACTCCCCTTGTTTGGTTAGTGCCTATATTCTTACATATATAATCTCTTAGCCTACATATCCGTTGAAATCTCGATCTTCAATCAACCAACCAACCAACCAACCTTCTTCACATTGGTTTATTCTTACTGATTCTCAATAGATAGTTCTCTTTCCAATTGTGGTCAAATTTCTGGAAGGGTTCAGCGATATACATCAACTCCTTTAATATCTGATTACATATTTTCTCTTTGCAATTTAGTATCTCCCCTGAATTGCCCTTTCTCAGGAGTTCCCCATGACTTCCTAATTTCCAAAGCTAGTGAATGGTTGTTTTTTTTTTCTTTTTAAGTTGGCTATAAAAACCTTGGACCTCAACATTCTCATTTACAATTATGAGATTTTTTTTTTACTGTATGATCTTTAAAGGCTTTCCTCGTTCTAAAATTCTACTATATCACAAACGTTCTCTAATTAAAGATTTAATCAGGCTGTTCACTTCTTGAATTAATTTTAGCAATTTATGTTTTCCCAGGAAATGATCCATTCCATTTATATTTTCCAAATTATACAATTGTATGTAATAATCTTATGAGTTTTAAGAAATATTACTCTTTTCCATTTCTAAGGATGCTTATCTATGTTTCCTATTTCTTATTAAATTTATCAGAGATGTCCATTTTAGTAATTTATTTCAAATGTTAATGATATTTTAATTCCAACTTGAAAAATATTATTTCTTAAAGTGTGAAATAATTACTTTTCATTTGGCTGATTTCCAAGAATTCTAAGACTAAAATACTATGATTACCTTATTCCCAATATTCAAATAAATCAATGATGTTAGCATTTAAAAATAAATAATCTTAGACACCCATTTTATAAATATTTTAAAAAGCAAAAGAGAAAATGGTTTTGATGAGACAGATGATATTTAAAAAATTCTCTATGGAATACATAATGCAGAGTAGCTTGCTTTTGCTAGAAATATGGTAACCAGAACATTGAGATAAATCACATTAGCAGAATATTTTGAAACTCTAACAGTATCTATCAATATCTGTGTGCTTAAACCGCAGTATTAATGGAGAAATCAAAATTATTTGTTGTTCTTGCAACATTTCAGCAATTTTAGACAAACTGAAATAATTCCTCTCCATATGAAGCAATTCTTACTTGGACTACTTAGATAATTTTCTCCATTCACACTCTGATTTGTCTATAATAAATGAATAAGAAATATGTATATCTTGCTATTCCCATGGAATAAAACTGTACAAGACACATATAATTCTGAGGTTACCTTGTAACTGCTTACATATGAAGGATACTCTGGGAAGAGATCCTGGTTCATCACCATCGTTATTTCAAAGATGGTCTTTAGAAGCTACACTATAACTGTTTGTTTATATGATTCAGAAAACACGAGTCCTTACAGACTAAATCAAATTATTGTGAGAGTGAAGTAAGACAATGGATAGAAAGGGCTTTGCACAAAGGTATACATAACCACAAATAATAGGTACTCAAGATGATAGCTGTTAAAAACAGAAGCTTAATTACAAGCTTAAACAAACATACCAATTCAATTTTATTTGGCAAAACAAATATATTTGAAGACATTTGACTGCACTTTAAAAGATGATAACACTAACTTATCAAGCACCTATTGTGCCTTAAACACCAATTTTGCAGCAATGCTGAAAGGTCAGCGCTTTGAAAATAAAGCTCAGATGGATTAAATAACCTGTGTGAAGTTACTCAGGTGGCAAATGAAGAAGCTTGTGCTCTGAGAGCTGTGGTATGTTGCCTTATGCTGTGAAGTATCACGATTTTGGCAATATTAATTTTGATGTGGTTAACTACATTCTTCAAACCACTTGAAATACTTTTTGAAATAAAACAATGTGTAGCTAGTAAATAGATGTTATGTGAACAAACACAAATGATATTATGTGATTAATCCTTGTTATCTAAATCATCACCAACTGAAAAAGAAAGCAACATTTACAAGTATAGTTTTGTTATGTAGGTTCCATCAGCACATGTGCAAATGTACTTTGAGGTTATCAGGATATAGCACTTCAATCCAAATGTGAGAACACATTAAAACCAGTGGGCATTGTGACCATAAGCTTTACCATTTCATAAGGTTAAATGAAATGTTTTATGATATTAAGGACTCAATCAGAAGCTTCTTGTTAATGCCACTTTATTCAACCTGCCTCATTCCACAGTGGCTATGACGTGCTACAGCAACAGCTATGTCACTTGCAGACAACTGACAAATCTCTCTCATAGACCCAAATATTTACCCTGAGCACTTTTTCCCCTTGTATGTGTTAGAAAATATCAATGGAAGATACATAATGGGCTTTAGTTCTGTCTTAAAATCTCTTGGTTTACTATTAAGTGGAAGTTGCAATACTTGCTTTAAATCTATGGCACAAAACTATGATAAGAAACATCTCTATGATCCACTTTTAAAAACAAGTCAAGGTTATTTTCTGCATAATCAAAATCTCTGACACAAAATGACCCTTATAAATAAAAGAAATTGCTAATGTAAAGCTATTTCTAATACAAAATACTTAATGGTCAATACAAGCAGTTTGTAAATATACAAAATATTACTCTTATTTACTAGATTTTTATTTCATGTTAAAATAAAGTGGAACTATTAAAAATAAAAATGTTAGATGTCAATAGAGATAAAAATCTGTTTTTCAGATGTCAAAATTATGTCTTGCAGAAAACATGTTCATAATTTGAAAACCTAGGAAATTTTGTCATGAATAACAGGAAAATCTGATTCTTTGAAATGTGTCCTTTGGGAATTCAAACATTTGTACACCATGCATAGCAGATGACTCATTATATACTGTTAATTGCAGGCACAGGAAACAACAACTTTATTCAAAATGAAATAAAATTAAAGTCATTTGCTAAATAAGGCTAAGAGTTCAATTAAAGCTTTGCTAATAATTTAAGGACTTCAAAATGTGTTACAAGCTGTAAGATACCTGTACAAATTAACGCTGTGTTCTCTATCTGTAGAGGGAACCATGTGTCAGTGGGTTTATATCCTCCGGTGTAAGCAAGCACCATGAAGGGTCACTCAAAAACAAGGATAATAGTAACTTACGTGAGGCTGCCTTCCACTTGTAACAAGCAGAGCAAACGAAACTCTCTCGCCCTGTTGCTGGGGTGTCTAGGCTTTGAAAATATTTCTTTGATGACTTAGAAGACAGAGGAAAATAATGCTTTTCTATCAGGAGGACATTTATGTATTCTGTTTATCAAATTTAATCAGCAATCTACCCGGTGTCACAAGACTATTTCAATGTGGAATGAAAATAATTTTGGATTCAGAGGTGACAAAGTATGAAATGGTCCTTGGTTTTAGAGGAGGGCTAGTGGTGCCCAGTGGTGTCAGCTGAGGAGCTCTGAACATAGGGGTCTATTAGTGACACCCCTATGACTCTGATGTAATTGGTCGAGGGTGCGGCCTGAGCATTAGAATTGTTAAGGCTCCTCGGGTGATTCTAAGGTGCAACCAGGGTTCACAATCAGCAACTTAGTCAGTCACGGGCTGACTGTTGGCAACTGAAGCCACCAAATGTGTGACTTTCCACAAATTATTCAACTTCTCATAGCCTAATCTTTCATCTGTCAGATGGGAGTGAAAATATTACCACATAGGGTCACTTTAAAATTTCATACAATAAATGTACAGTGCTTAGTTCTCAGTGAGTTCTAAAAAGGATTAATAATATTGACTATTTATGCAAATTCTCAGCCTATTCTAGTAACTTATGTAGACTGAGGCAGTTCCTAAAGTTCTAGGAAGAGTACCAAAAATGGAGCTCTCTGCTACACATACCTCTTCTAATTTAGGATGCCATCAGAACTGATGGACATCTGCAGGAAACCTAATATAAAAACAGAATCACACAGCTAATGATGAGAGGTGTAAAAAAGAAAAGGCGAAACAGAGTAAGTTTGTCCCTGGTGGCGTGCAGCAGGAAGGCAGACTCTCATCTGATTGGGTCCTCTGGACTTTTTCCCAGAAACTGGAGGGAAAAATGCCTGCTGTTGAATAACAACCACAGGTGAATTGTGCTAAATGCCACCACTGGGCCAGTTATGAAACTCTGGGCATGGTGATTTGTGGAAATCTCAAAGAACTTCCATTCCAAAGTACCAATTTTAACCTGAGATAAGAGAGTCCCATTCGTGTCTACCTTTTAAACCTCTATCTGCTTATGTCTGAGCCATCCGACCCCAGATATTTGAAGCCCAACATGTCCGAAAATGAACTCTGCACACTTCCCCTCAAGCCAGCTCCTCCTTTTGTGAAAGAACACCATCATTCTCATCCAAGAACCTAGATGTCATCCTTATTATTTCCCCACATACATACAACCACCAACTTTTATTTGATTATATTTAATAACAGTAGATCTGCTGACCTCTCTATTTGCACGACCCTAGATGCGGCCACCACCTACTCTCTTCTGTGAGAGCAGTGGTGAGAGACTGACATTTCTGTGGTGAGACCACCATTCTGTTGGCTCTACTTCCCTTGGCGAGAAAGAAGTTGCAACCCTAGAGCTAGGAGTGGCAAGATCCCCCTGCTCCCTCCCCTGAATAAGTTAATAATAGAAAGGTCTTAGGATACATCTGGCATATAATAAGTGATAAGTATGTATGAGTTGTAGTTATCAATACTTCTATAATTTTTAGAAGGGAATTTGGGTATGAGATTTATTTTAATACTGAGAGGTACTAAAGTGTGTTTCAATGTAAAGTAAAGAATCAAATAGAGAGAAATTACGAATCAGGAGTGACAGAGAACTAATTCCATCAACTTCTGGAGAAGTATGATAGAAGTGAAATCTAAAGCACATTAGAAGAACTAGCCTTGGAAAAGAAGAGAGTCCTCTCTTGATTTAAAACTGATAGGAAGGAAGAAAAACTGGGTGTAAATGCAGAAAAGTTAACACACTTTCTGGTGGGAAGGTAAGATACTGGTCATTCCACCTGTGACAGTTACCAGATTCTTTGGGAGTAGCACTTGAGTCCGTTACTGAAGCTAAAGGCGTAGGAGGAAGATCAGAGATTTGAATACACATGAACAGAATGGGAATTCTCTTTCTTGAGAACTGGAAAGCCAGATAACATGTAAGTGCGAGGAAGCATTGAAATCTCTGTTGGGCTGTGGGACTGCACACTTACGAGCACATTACCACTGGAAAACCAAAGACCCATGGCACAGACCCCCATCCAACCTTAAAACCATGGATTCCAGTGCCCTAAAGTAGTAGAAAACGACTGGTTTTTCTGTTTTCCTCTTTGGAGTTTTCTCTGGGGTCCTTTTTAAATGATTCTCCAGTTTAATGTTCTTTAACCTTTGACTTATGACACACTCCTTGCTACTGTGCACAATAAAACAAGCTCTGTGAAAAGAACTCAAACTATTGCCAAGAACAAATCAACATTTCAGTCCGCATGTTAGGAAGTGCTGAAATCACAGTAATAAATCCCTTATTCTGGAGCAAGACTGAAGATGCTTCAAACTGCTTTGTATCTTTTAATAAACAATTACCTTTGAAAGTGCAGAAACCTACCAAGCGAGGTGCTCAGTTCTCGGCACATGGAACAGACAAATATGGCCAGAGTACTGTAGCTTAGATCGGACAAAAATAACAGATAGCAAAATAAACTATTTCTAGTACCATTACTTTTCTAAGTAATGACTATAAATACCTTTTTGGAAGACGCTTATCTATAGGAAAAGAATAGCTCAGCCCAGACAAACCCTAGGTGATCTTTCTTGTTTACCATGTCTTAATGGGTGTGTCATTGAGGACTTCAAGGGCAAAATTTTTACTGAGCACCCAGTGTACAGGGAATCTTGTATCAGGTAAGTTAGAAACATTTTAAGCAATAGCTTAAAAATATAAAAATTACATAAGTATAAAAACACATCTGCAAGCAATTATGACAGGCATACATTTAAAATGCACTTGAATGAGTACGGTCAAAAAATAAGGACACTGCAAATTCTGAATTTACTTTTTTTTCCTGGTATAAAAAAGATTCTTCAAATTACTTAATTGTTTTTTACCAATAGAGAATATAGCTAAATTTATTAGTATACGTCACTTTAAAATCTGGCACCTAAATGGACTAGCAAAAAATTGATTGAAAATAGGAAGAAGTACAGTTGATCTTTGAATGATGGGCTTGGGGCACTGACCGCCAACCCCCCCTCCCTGCCCCCACTGCCACACACACACACATCCACCTCGTGCAGTTGAAAATCCATGTGTAACTTTTGACTCCACCAGAACTTGATTACGAATAGTCTCCTGATAACATAAGCAGTCAATTAACAAATTTTTATGTTATATGTATTATATATTGTAGTCATATAATAAAGTAAGCTAGAGAAAATAAAATGTTAAGAAACTAATAAGAAAGAGAAAATACATTTACAGTATTTACTGAGAAATAAATCTGACTATACATGGACCTTTGCAGTTCAAACCTGTGTTGTTCAAGGGTCAACTGTAAAACATTATTTTACTTTATTTTCATATCTTTAAAAACATAGCAATATATAACTGAAAAACCTCTAACTTTGTCTAGAAATGGTGACAGCTGGATTGCAATGTCTCTGGTTTCTTATTAGTCTCCTGCAGTATGATACGTTATACTTTCTACCATGTCCTCCTATCAGACTTAACATTTTTACTTAAAACCAAAACAGCAAAACTTGTCAACAGGAAAAGAGAAGCCAAATTCAAAATACCACTAAGTCAAAAATAGATCTTACAAATATTTTAAGTATAGTCTTTGATTCTTATATCATGGTTCTAAATTATACAGTTTAAAGTAATGTGGATGAGCTGAGAAACTCCCTCCATTTTTAACCACAAGCGTAACAGCAGTGGAGAGAGAGAAAGAGAGATCTGGGCCCAAGGTTGAGAGGGAGAGGGTGAAGAGGGGTGGAGTAGGAGTTGAAATGTGTTCCTGGTCTTCTCTAGAGAGCTATAATTTCATTCTCTCTGTTTTTTTTTAAAGAGGGTGACAACTGTTCCTCTTAACCCGCTTCCAACCTTGCCTCCTTCAATTCTTCTCCATACATTTTTGCTTTGTGAGAAGAGATGTGGCAGTAGTCAGAGTCAACACTGGAGCAAGAAGGAGACTCCAATTACATTCAGCAACCTGTCCTCCTACTTTGACCACAATATCTTTATGCCAGAATTCTACAAGGGACGAGAGCTGCTGCAGAATCGACTTGATTCTGAACCCAATATTATAAGAATCATTAAATCATTTCAAATCAAGCTTATATAAACAGTATCCATCTTTTCTATCTGCTTATTTATTGTATTGAATTCAATATGAATGTCAACTATATATTTCTAAGAGAAATCTATGATTCATAATCTGCTCTCAATTATAGCCTCTCAGTGCATGGAATACTTTCTTGTAGTAAATGAAGCACTTTGAGAGGAATATACATTCTTTCAGGTTTCTAGGATGCCATTTAATGCATGACTATAGCAAATAATGATTGTATCTCCAAATAATACAACACTTTCTTTTTTCCTTTCCATGAATTCAAAAACATCTTCTCTTGCATTATCACATTATGTGATGGAAACTCTTATTTTTATGCTTATTTTAAAATTTAGCTTCTAAGGGTCAGGAATTTGTTTTCGCCTTTTATTTCCAGTGGAATACCTGCACATAGATTTTATCCAGGAAATATTTGTTTTTTGAAAAAAGTAAGAAATTAGCTCTGTTACCAGTAATTTAAAAGATTTTGGTTAGATTATGCATTCTGTTGCTTACTGGAGTTTAAATGCTGGGAGTGCTCCCTCATTTCTATTGTGGAGATGATTAGTTTCTCCCAATGCATGTTTACTCCCTGCCCTCACAACTGAATTTTTAAAAATATTACCTGCCATCAGAGAGATGCAAATTAAAACCACAATGAGCTACCACTTCACACCAGTCAGAATGATCACCATTAATAAATCAACAAACAACAAGTGCTGGCAAGGATGTGGAGAAAAGGGAGCCCTAGTGCACTGTTGGTGGGAATGCTGACTGGTGCAGCCGCTGTGGAAAACAGGTTGGAATTTCCTCAGAAAACTAAAAATGGAACTGCCTTGTGATCCAGCAATTCCACTGCTAGGATTATACCCTAAGAATCCTGAAACACCAATTCAAAAGAACCTATGCGCCCCAATGTTCATAGCAGCACAATTTACAATAGCCAAGAACTGGAAGCAACCTAAGTGCCCAACAGTAAATGAGTGGATCAAAAAACTATGGTACATTTACACAATGGATACTGTGCAGCAGAAAGGAAGAAGGAGCTACTACTCTTCGTAACAGCATGGATGGAACTGGAGAACATCATGCTAAGTGAAATAAGCCAAGTGTGAAAGACAGATACCATATGATCTCACCTACGAGTGGAACCTAATCAACAAAATAAACAAGCAGGTAAAATATAACCAGCAATATTGAAATAAAAAACAAACTGACAGTAACCAGAGGGGAGGAGGGTTGGGGATGACAGGGGGAAGGGAAGGGAAGGGTCATCAAGGAACATGCATAAAGGACCCATGGACAAAGCCAAATGGGGGAAGGATTGAGGGTGGGAGGTGGGAGTGGGTGGAGGTGGGGAAAGTGGTTGTGGGAAAATGTTGACCAAAAAAAAAAAGTGGCCATGGGGAGGCTGGGAGTAGTGTGGGAAATTAAGAAGCCAAAGAACTGGTGTGTGCAGCCCATGGACATGGACTAAGAGGTTTGGGGATGATGGGACGGGGTACAGGCAGAGGGGATAAAGGGGGAAAAATGGGACAACTGTAATAGCATACTCAATAAAATATACAAAAAAAACTATATTACCTGGAGACATAGGCCTTCAGAATAAAAACAAGATTTCCCATCCTTTCTTTTAAGGTCACATGATTAGATTCTTGTGGATGAGCTATACAAAAGAATACTATGGGAAACTTTGGAAGGTATTCTTCTCTCTCCCTGTTCCTCTTTACTGTCAGATGAAATGTTTACATGATGGCTGGAACCAGAGTACCCATACTGGACACTGAGGTGAAAACTGCAAGTTTAGCATCACAGGAAACATTTTGTTAGAAGGAAGTGGGTACCTAATGAGCATGGAGTTGCCTACCTTTACATAAGAATGAAATAAACTTTTATCTTCTTCATATCACTATTGTTTGGAGTTTTTCTATAACTCAGGGCCAAAGTTAAGACTAAGTGTTACATTTGGTAACATGTACAAAACGCTACACATAATGTTAAACAACCCTAATTATTTTTCGTACATCCCTTTTTATGAGGTGAAAGGATGAATCATTTTTAATTGTCCAGGGATCATTTGGGAAATACTAAACTTAGTTTTATATGTGAAAATGTCATTCAGGATTGGACTTTGAGAAGGCAAAAAGTCAACAGTTGCCTGGAGGTTTGAACATTGGTGATGGAAGAAGATTTGACTTTCAGTGATACACAGACAATGTGATATACAGCTTATGTATCATAAAATTGTACACTTAGAATCTACTAATTATATCAATGTCATTCACAATAAAAAAAAAACAGACTTGAATTACCCTGCTCTTAATTGATAAACCGTTAAGCTAAAGTTTAAATTGATAAAAAACTGTGCTTGAGTAAATGCATCTATTAACCAACAAGAATAAATTATACTAATTTTTCAAGCTCTGAAATCAATCCAAATATTAATACTTCATTTAAGAGTTTCTGAACCATACTTTCCTCAAGTCCACTAAATCTCCTTTCACTTAGTAATAAATGATATTTGTAAAGTGTGGTAGGTTTCACATAATACATTAATATCATCTCATTTGATCATTACGCTCAAGAGAAAAGATAGGTGTAATTATTATAATTTTCATTTTATGGGTGAATAAAACATGCCTAGTGAAACTGAGTGACTTTACCAAAGTCACACAGGAGGGACAGAGCAAGGATCCAAAGTCATGCCCTTTAATTTATCCCAGGTGTCATTTGCTTTCCTTTACATCAAATGGTCTTAGTGGCCTGTTTGAACTGAAAATGACCTTTATCATCTAAAATTATAACACTTGAGCAGATCCTAGACATCTAAAACTTTTTGCAAAAAAAAAAAAAATTCTCCCTGACTTTCTATATATTTCTGTCAAGATTCCTGTGCTTCATTTTGTCCTACGTGTGATATTGCCACTGGAATTTACACAAATTTTGAGTTTAATTCATAGCTTGGATTGAACCACTAGACCACTTATTGGAGATTGGGAGCTTTGTGGCAAAGGAGTGACATTGGTGCCCCATACTCTGCCTAGCCTCTTCTCCTTGTTCTTCCACTGGACACCCATTCTGCCTGGGCTATTGTAATGAGTCAGAACAAGTACGTGTGTGATCCCTCCGGTGTCTTTAATACAAAGTCTTGGACCCAGAACTTGCGAGGACTTATGAAGAAATAAGACATCTTAACCTTTGTTACAACATAAAAGTATGTGAACGCAAAGAAGAGGAGTCATCTGAGAAGAATACGGGGAGATGGGTAATTCAAGGCAGAGAAAGCAGAGAACTTTCGAGAGTGTTGGAGAAAAAGGCGAAGGAGAGCAATACAGGGCACATGGTTTGACTTTCATCTCAAATAGGATGTTGCGGGAACTCAAAATGTACCGGTATTCAAAAACCAGAAATTAGGGTCCTTCACTTTCTTTTCGTTCAACTTATTTTTAATGGGGACCACTCAAGCATGAAACAACTTTTTACATTTGTTTTAAATGTAGCACTTGGCACAAGTGTGATTCTGAAATCCATATGAAGTTTAATTATACTACATTTTTAATCAGTTGCAATGTCATTGGCTCTTTAATATCATAACTTTATAGAAGACAATAAAATTAAGACAAATTTTTAGGATCAAATACAAGTCAGTGAATAGACGTAATTACTGAGAATGCATTGCAGCTTTATTTAATATTCACGTTTGAAACTAGAGTATGAAGATAACTGGGAAATAAAGAAAGTTGGTGGTGATTAGAGAGAGAAGAGTTATTTTTACAAATATAACCACTGCAATGTCTTGAGAACCAAGAAGAGAGAAGGAGGGGGTCGCAGGCATGGAAACCATGAACTGCTGAACAATGGGATAGGGGCTACTGTAAGAAGGCATGACCTCAGGGTGAACAGAAACAAATGTCTGAGAGCGCTCTGGCAAATCTCCAAAGTCTGTATTTTCACAACTTGTTTAATTGCCTGTTTATACCACCCCATTCCTACCCACCACATACACATTAAGGTGAAAGTAACGGAGAGGGAGCTTCACTTTGCTACTACTTTGTTGCAGTTCATCATTATAATGCCAGAATTGAGCACTGATCCTCATCTGTGTTAAGAAATAAAAACACTCCATTGCTGAATGAGTGAGTGAATGAGAGAGTGACTCGCTGGGTGAATGAGCACTCTTTGTCTTTGCATTGCCGTGTTTATAGTTACTGATGTGACTGGCTTATCTCCCCCTTAATGTAAGCTTCCTGAAGAAGTTCTATTTCCAGTTTGTTTTTCCATATATCGCTGTGCTTGGCACACAGGTTCTCAGCTTAATGAATCCACAAGTAAGACGTTTTTATTTTTCCATGAATAAGAGGCAACCTGTTGCTCTATGTATGATAGTGACTGAAGATTTTGGATAATAGCAAACAAAAGATGTAAGTGGTCTTGCTTTACAAAAGAAATTATGTGTTGAATGACAATGCATCAAGACGTTACTGGGCTCAATGTCGATAATATTATGATAGTGCTGTGGAATTCACTGATATATCCTAAATTTCTATGGCATAAAAGAAAAGTCATAGTAATTTTCTAATCCCCATCCCAACACTAACATATATTTAGAATCAATAGTGACAAACTACTTGCAGATTTGAAGTAAAAGTGGCAGCTCTGTGGTCAAGAAAACAGAAGGATGCTGATTATTTACCTGAGAGCCTGAGACAAGGTGGCCTACTCAGCTGGAGTTCCACAAATCTGCCCAGGGCTGTAGGTCTGGTCCTCATGTGAGCGAGTTGGTTTCACTTTGTTTTTTCTGCCCCCGCCCCCGATCACAAACTTTGACACACTAATCTTAATTGGATCTGAGTGACTGTGAAGGCATTTAAGTGCTGAAAGGGTTAAGATGAACCTCCAAAATGTGCCACTTTTGCATGTGAGCTATTTTGAGTTGAAAGCAATTAAAACCCAGAAGATTAAAGAAAAAATTTTACCACCCCCTTAACTACCAAAAAGAATTTAGACAGAAAACCCAGAAAGAGACCTATTACCAGAGATAACTTTTTATCAGAATGACCTATCTGCAAGGAAGGGCAAACATCTAATTACAGAACATCTGCTCTTATCGTCCTGTGAATTCCCCTCCTTCCCTTGGCAGCCCCAGCCCCCCTATATTATTCTCAGCTCAGGAAGGCACTTTAGTCTCAACTGTCTGACTTGCCCTTGGGTCTCATATGCTTAAGGGGTCTGCAATATGCACATAATTAAATTTGTTTTTCTCCTGTTAATCTGTTTTATATTAATTTGATTATTAGACAAGCCAAAGAACCTAGACGGTTATGAGTACAATTTTTTCTCCCCTGCAGTGTAAAAAGGTATAAATTTAATCTTAGTTCTAGGAAAAGGATCAAATGAGTCCAAAGCATTTCCATCGTGAAAGAAGAGCAGCACCTTAATATAAATAAAAGGTGATCTCACAGTTCTAACCAAGAAGTAACTCATGTTCTATTAATCAGCAATATCCATTAACCCGAAAAGTAAATTCTGTGAAAATAATAATCATGCTAGTAATGGCTTTATGCACTGTCACAATTTGAACATCTTATAATCAATAATCACTAGAAAAGATTAAATGATGTTTCTTTGCCTTAGGAGTAAATATATTTAGGATAAATATAATTTGAAAAATGATATTTTCAATGAGTATTAAAATTCCCAATTTATTTTTGCGTTGTTTTGAGTGGCTGCTATGTGCCAGGTCCTGTGCTAAGTGTTTTAGCTGCATTATTTCTAGACTTTACAATGGTCCTTTTCTGGTGTATTATTGTTTGTTATTATTATTACCACGTACAAATGAGGAAAGGGAGGTGCCGACAGATGAGCAACACGCTCAAGGTTTCATAAATCGTAATGAGCCACCCTGGGATTCGACTCCCGGCTCACGGATCTCCTCAGCTCACGCGTTTATGTGGCTCTACACTTTTTCTTAAATATCTGAAAACTGTAGACTCATGCATGGCCCATAACAGATCTGGAGACCGGAACATTCCAGGATTTTAAATTTGTGAGCCATTTTAGAAAACAGACTAAAACAGACATGCCTTCTATCATGAAAATATGGAGAGACATAACTGCCCTTATTCTGGAGGTTGAGAAACTGAGAAAAAGGAAATAGTATGTCTCTGAAGATATCAGAGGTCAAAGTGTGAGTCAGGAACAAATTTCATTACCAATGTCTGCTTAATTAACTGCCACATTCGGTATAGCATAAATAAAACAGTGGAAGAAACAATTGGGCATATAGCCTTGATTTACAAAGACTGACAAAATATAACCACCAAAAAAGCAAAATGATAACTTGAGTTTAATGTAGCTAAGATTCCAAAGCAATATACATAATTAAACCATAAAGAAGATAGAATTTTGCAGTGTCTAGGACATCTAGTTTCATTTTCATTTTTATAGAGATCCAGTAGCTCTATTTTTATGATATTCCTACTGCTAGGATAGTAGGAAAAGAGTCTTAAAAAACATATCTAGTCCAAAGACATACAAGTCTTTGGAGTCCTAAAATCAGGGCTTGAACTTATGGAATATGTTCAGGTCATGCAGATGTTATATTTTTGTTTTGATTTAGAGTTTGGAGAAAATAACTGGGGTTTTTCATGATGATTTAATTATTTAGGCCATATAATTTCTGAGGAGCAAAACTATAACATCATTAACCCAAGGATTAAAAAGTTCAACTTGCTTTTCTATTCAGTTATAAACCAAGAGTGGTAAAAAAATTGATTCAGCTTGGAAATAAGAAAATAAGTGTACAGCCTATTTTCTGTTAAACTTATGATTTGGTTAAAATTTTTGCTTAGAATAACATTACTGAAAGAAGAAAAAAGCAGAAAGGTCAAAAGCGGATCAAAGTCTAAGGTGACCTTGTAACAGAGTCTTGAGAGCAATTACGGAGTGAAGAAAGCATTCCAAGGTCAAGGAAAACATTTTTCAGAGGAGAATAATTCATAGGAGATGACTATTAAGATAATTATGGGGTCCTAGTTTATGACTAAGCCAAACCCCAAACTCTTTTAAAACACAAGCTACTTTCCCCAGGTCTTCCATTAAACAAAAGGTCCCATTACCAAACCAAAGTAGGGGCTTGGCTGCCTGCCGTCATCACCAATAGGCAAATTCTAGAGGCAGAGGCTGATGAGAAAGAAAAGAGGTCTTATTCACATGCTGCGTGATCTGGGAGAATGGTGGTCTTGTCTCAAAGCTCATCCCCTCTAAGAAACCCGGGGGAAAGCCCAGCCATCCTGAGCCTGACCAAAAACAAAGCCAGCATCTTGACTTCCTCTTCCAATTTAAAGTACCATCCTTTGGGAACTGCAGGTGGCTGCTGAGTGTCCCTCCAAGCCATCAGCTTGCTCCAGCCACTGTCTGGCTTCAGGCTACCTCCTGGATCCCGCATGTGGGGCTGGTGATGCCATTTGTCATGTGGCTTCCAGGGCTACAAGGTCCTATGAATGCACCAGCCAGCACATTTGCCACATGGGTCAGAGTACATCCCTTCTTTCCCTTGCTGCCATTCTGACCTCCATGGCACATGCGCCTGCGTTCCCTTAGTCCCACCCACAATCAGGTACTGGAAGGGGGTAGAAGGGCTTTCCCCCTATCTAATTACCTTGCTAGCTTTGCAACACTTCCATCTTTTGCCATCTTGCTGGGGGGTGGGAGGAGCATTTTCAAGGGAACTTGGTTACTGGGGTACTGTGGTCCCACCCACTGCCTTGGATGATTTGCCACCAGGGTTGGGGGAGGCAGGCCTCTCCCTTTCCCAACCCTCCACCTGCTCCCAACAGTCTGGCCAGGCTATGGGTATCAGTCCTTTTGAGATAGGTCAGTTTTATGTGCAATTAAAAAATAATGTCTATTGATGTGTAGGAGGGAAGAGTGATAATAAGCAAAAAGCCCAAGAAAAAATGAATAAAGACCAAAACTTTGCAAGAAGGAGAAATGTTGAATGTGAGGAACTGCAAGGCATAGCAAGTAAGAAGGGAGATGGAGAAGGCCTTACCATTCCCAGCTTGACTAAGCTTCAAACTTCTTCTTGACCTGGGCCCCACCCCTCTTCTTACAGCTTTGCTTTAGAAAACCTGGGACTGCACACTCTTTCTTTGCCCCTCTGAGATGTAAGTCTTCGACAATCCACAAATGCCTCTCTTCGTGGTCTGGGAACCATCCCTTTGAAATGAAATCAACAAGATGGTCCCCAGTCTCTGCAGGAGGGTAGGTACCTACCATATTTTGCCATGTATAACGCACACTTTTATGCCCAAATTTTTGAGGGAAAAATAAGGATGCACATTATACATAGGTAGTACTAATTCCATATCTATATAAATGTTAATTCTTTCTTAAAAACTTTTTTTTAGATTTTATTTATTTTTAGAGAGAGGGGATGGAAGGGAGAAAGAGAGGGAGAGAATCATCAATGTGTGGTTGCCTGTCACGTGCCCCTTACTGGGGACCTGGCCCGCAACCCAGGCATGTGCCCTGACCGGGAATTGAACTGGTGGCCCTTTGGTTTGCAGGCCGGCACTCAATCCACTGAGTTACACCAGCTAGGGCTAAATGTTATTCTTTTATTTTTGCTTATGATTAAAAGCATAACTTGAGAAAGCAATAATGATACCCATATGCAGAATAATATCCTGGAATATGATAATCGGTTTTGTTTCTAAACATAAATATATAAAAAATTGAATTAAAAAATTAAAATGAAAGATGTTTTCCCTGAAAATTTGGGTCAAAAACCTGGCTGTGTGTTATACACAGGAGCACATTATATGTGGCAAAATACAGTAATTTGGAGAAGCAACAGTTAGCAAACTTGGATGGCCTGATCACATTGACCTTGCCCCTATCATCCTCCAGGACTTTTCCATGACCTGATCCTGGTGTTTAATAATCCTCCCACTTTTTGTTTCAGCAGCGTTAAGTCTGTGGGGGATGGGGAAATTTTCTTTACCCTCTAGGCTCTTTTGGCTGGTCTAAAAAATCACATAGACATGAGACAGATTAGCGAGAGAAACACATACATATCTATGGGGTCCTGCATACATGAGGGTCAGAGACCTCACATGTAAGAGAGGTTCAGAGACACAAAGGGAGATTGAGGTACATAAGACCTTCTGAGCTAGGGGTAAGGTAACGCACCTTGGGGGAATCAAAGGACCATTGCCAGACAATAAGAAGAGCAGATGTATAGTAAACAGAAGTTTGTCCTGCCCTATAAATAAATCAAAAGAGGTTATCTCTTCTTCTCTCTTATTATGGGCAAGGCCCCTGATTCAAATTCTTCTAGGTAGTCAGGGGAAGGGCAGAAATTTCTCTTGAGCCCACAGCTAAAGTTGCCTTCAGCTTACCACAGAGGCACATACTGGGGTGACCAGTCCTGAACCCCCATCAAGTCCAATCTCTTACCTATTGCAATTGCCTCTGACCTCTATTGTAATAAAAAGTCTTCCTTGCTATTTTTAACATGTCCAGCGTAATAAAGAGTAAGGAACTTAATACACATGTGACTGTCACAATGACTCCGAAACGGTAAGAGCAGACAGAAACTCCAAGAGGCCAACACAAGTGAACAAGCTTAGTAAGTGGAGGAAGAGGGATTTCAACCATGACTGTTCTCCCTCTCTGTAATGCCAAGGTCTTCCTACTTTGTTGTTTTTATGTAAGGAAAAAAACTACAGGCAGGAATGATACATGTAAAAAAGCAATTTGACAGAAATTTATTTTTAATGTATTTTTCTTATTAAAACCATGCATCATGGACAAAACAAAAATTTCCATTTTGAATTGCAAAAAGGCACTGTTTTAGTGTTCATCTGCTTGGCTACGTTTCCCATTTTAAGGCATTCCCAGTTACCAATTGTCTTTTTCTGAGTTCATCCTGTATGTCTATAAACCGCTGTGAATGAAAAAGGGGCGACATACTAACCCTGACAAGCTCAGGGGAGGCCTTCATAGTGGGCCTTACAAACTCAGAGACTGAAAGTGACCACATATGGTGGTGGCGGTCTGAACGTAAAAATTCCTAATTAAAAGGGCCGTCGTGATGGGTAGTCACGTCCTGGGCTTGTAGCTTCCTTGACAAAGGTCAATCTTTCCCTTAAGTGAGCCTGTCTACTATGTTTTGCATTTAAGATAATACACGTTTGAAAGGTCAGAGTAATCCCCCCCGCCCTGCCTAGCACAACCCGCTAGTGCCAGGATATGAAAACACAAAACCCTTTCTTGTCATATTATTGCCTGCATTGCTATCTCTAGGTGCTGTAAATGTTAACTATCCTATACCCACCAATGTGAAAGAAGTATGTCTCTCTGTTTTGCTTTTTATCTAATCCCAGAGATTTCCCTGTTTTGCTTTCTAAGGCACCCTTAATCTACCACTAATGGATCTTATGTAACCCTCCCCACATCAGCTCTTTTGATTCTAATGCATAAAATAAGCTGCAAAACTACCATTCTGCAAAACATTCTTTCAATCCTTTGAGATTTTGCTTCCTGGAAATTTTCGTCAGCTCGACTCAAACCTACAAAAATTCTCCACAGGTTTGGATGTTTCCTGCGTGGATACCAACTTTTGGAGACACTTTGTTCTCCTCTCATTTAAAGTCTCTGAAAACCAGCATTTGAGAAAAGTTCAGAGCTGTTTCCTTTGCCTCCTTCATGTCTTAATGATAGGAAACAAGAATACTTTAGGTGGCTTAACCTCAAAAAGTATTGAGGCGGAAGTTTCCTTGTGCTTTTCTAAGTGGTCTAGAGTACAGAATTAATGGAAAGCATGAAATAACTTGCAGAGTGGAATTCCCTTTGTATTTATTGGGCTGGTATATGTCGGTTCTTTCAATTTCATACAGCGACAAACAACCTCCATTGGAAACCGTCATGACCTCCACTACCGCCACCACAACGAAACGCAGAGCGCCAGGGCTGCTGACCAAACGCTTGCAGTTCCCTCTGTGGACGCTTCTGTGCATTAGTTAGGCTGCATTTAATCCCCGAGTCCAGGTCTGAGAACGGCGGGTGAAGGGGACCGGGATTTTGCCACCCGAAAGCGGTCTTTTGGGATATTGGTTTTTAAGCTGAATACTAAAAACAAAAGACTCAGAAATAATCCTTGCCCTCCCCTCTTTCCTGCCTAAGAAATTCAGACGGGAAACCCTGCTGCAGGGAGGGAGTATCAGCACAGTCGCCTCAGCCTTGGGCAGCAAGGCTCCAAGCAGCGGCCTGCTGACCAAGCCCCGCCCACCCTGTGTTCCTTGGTTTTCCATGTGGTCTGCAAAAGCTTATCTGCCACATGTGCTCTGCTCTTCCTCAGTTACCTTCAAATCACCCATTTTCACTTTTAAAACCTAAGACCCTATTCCCTCCTCTTCTCCTTGGTCCAAAATGTTGTATACAACCAATTTGGCCTCACAATCTTTGGGCATTTTTATGCTGATGTGAATTCCCTGTGCACATATATTAAAATTATATTTTTCTCTTGTTAATCTGTCTCTGTTAATTTGATTACCCCAGCTAGGAGAATGTAGAAGACGGGAAGAAAAGCACGATTTTTTTTTTTTTTTTTTTAGCTCACCATGGGAATTGGGTCAAATGCTGCCTTAGTGTAGCCAGACTGAAATATAAGCCTATGACATAACCAAACTCTCATTTTACCCTGTTGACATACATTTGATATCCTCAGAACATCTTTTTAAAAGGCAGTAGCAAATTTTTACACAGAAGAACAATGTCTGTAAATGGATCAATTGTAACCCTAGCATGGAGTCTAATGAGCCGTGGCACCCTTTGAAGGTGATGACACGTTCAGAGACTGGGCTCTGACTTTTCTGCTAAGGGCTCGATAAAGTGTCACGTCTTGGTCTCTAGCTCCCTCACAGAAATGATATAAGAATACTATGACACAATTCAATTTTGAAATGAAAACTTGGTAAGTAAGGAGAATTATTTTTATTACCAAGACAGTGGCCATCTGTTTCTCAAGAACTCAGAGGAGAACATGACTATTCGCTTTATGTGGAGTAATTTTCAGATAATACATTTTCATTGCCTCCTGTGCTGGAACATTACTTGAGCTGAAAGATACTGTGTGTTGGGGAAGGTCATCAAGAAGATGTGACAGCTGGTTGAACCGAGAGCTGGAATAGGGCAATCGGAGGCTCCCCGCCCCCGCCCCTTGGAATGTGTGTTCTGCCCATCTCCCCTGCTCCCAGAAGCTAACCAGAGGATACACACTTGTGGTGTTGAGACCACCTGGATAGTGTATGTCACAGAACCCTGTTAAGGCCTCAGTATAAACTTTTTAGATGCTGGCAGTCAGGTGAGGACATCTACTTATCTTACAACCACCCCAGACAAGCCTCCTAAGTTCCCTCGCTTCTTAAACCTGGCACCTGCCAATCCGGAGTGGTCTGCCTCTTTCTCCCTGCTCTCCTCGTGAGTATGGGAGTTGGTTTCAGATTATACCCAGAAGCTTCTGAGCAGGTCAGGAACCAACGCTGTCTCATAATTCTCTGACATGTGTATGGCTCTAATTATCTCTAAGGAAGACATAAATTCATATTAATGCTTGAAAAATACTGCCATGTACCAAAATGTGCATTTGAGCAATGGGAGAAGTAGGATAAGCGAGCAAAAATAAAACGAGTAAGTCATGAGGAGATTGGAAACACTGCTAAGCCTCTTGCCCGTAAACTTGTTATTATAGGAAATAAACATCCATACTGATTATGTGCCATGATTAACATTGGAGCACAACTCTGTCGATTGTACTTATTACAACTATCAACAGTAATAACACTATCTCACATTGGACATGCATCAGCTTAGTTAATAGGGTACCATGATAAAAGAGCTCATGTTTGGTGGGAGTCACCAACAAGGCACAATTTCTTGTTTGGCTTAAATGTGTCAGAAGCAATGAGGGTAACACAACTACCCAGGCTAACTAGAACACATTATAAACCAGTCTACACAGGCAAAAACGTGTCAGTAGCCCATTAAGTAGGAAATACATTCCCAGATTTCCCCCCAAGATAGAAACAAGATCTCCTGGTTCATAACATTGTCTCGCCTGGCTCCCGCATGTGAAAAAGGGGGCTATGCCGACATTTGGAACAAAACAAACAACTGGAGATAATAAATATAAACAATCAACCCTTCGTGGCGTTATGGTCGATTATGTAGTTCGCAGGTTATTGACTTTCCTTCTTTGACTCCATTAAGAATAGTTTAGCTACTGTCAAAACTACAGGTAGAATATTATACATGTTGAATAATAGTTCAGGCGCAGTGTTGGAAGGAACTGTGTTCCCTGTCCTGGAGTTTGCCCGAGGCAGCACCTTCTCCCAGGATGGAGGCGGGTATCACAGTGACGCCTGCAGTCACCCCTGACTTTCTCCTCTCTTTATTGGGTGGGTTTAAGGAATTACACATTATTTACCCCAGGTAGTATGACCTTTTTCTCAGCCTATGGAGTAGCTTTCCCATCCTCTCCTCGATATTCTAGATTGTTTGGCTCTCTGGGCCGAAGCCTCAGGTTCCTCAGCTGTCCTTCCTGCTTTGTCCGTTCAGTGTGGAGACAGTGGGGGGAGCAGGATGACCATTTACCTAAAAATGAAGGCCATGGTCCTCAATCCAGCTCGACCTGCCACAGTCCCGACCGAAGGCTTAATCTGCTGCTCAGTGAAGAGGCAGTGTGATGACTACCTCAAATTCTGACTAAAAACACAGGGAAAGACTGCAATTCTTGGTGAAATTAAGGCCTGTTGTTTTGTTTCTGTTGTTGCTTTGTTATTTATAGACTAGATCTTTATTTCAAAGATCCTTGCATCTCCTACATGGATAATTGAAAATTGGTCGCAATCTTTAATAACACCAGGCGGTCAAGATTACTTTCCTTCTCCCTCTATGGCCAAATCCTGGCGGTCGTGGTATTTGCCGGGGTCAGGCAGAGCAGACTTGCTGAGGTGAAGGAGAGAGGTTTAAGCAAAGGCACAGAAGCAGGAGTAAGGGAACAGCACCAAACAGATCCTTAGTTTTTCTCAGTAATTGTTTTCAGTGATGAATTGGAAAGGCGATATAGAATATGAGTTTCGGCACCCAAATCAGGATTTTTTAAAAACAAAGTATCTTGTTAGTAAAAAGGGGCAAAGATCAGAAGCCAGATGTATGTCAAATTCTTATGCCTTCCAGGAAAAACACACACACACACACGCGCGCGCACACACGCACGCGCACATACCCAACTAACCTAGGAATTGAATCATTATATAACCCAGGCAGCTATCAAGAGAACGAATGTGAAAATTTCCAGCCCTATTGCACGGGTTTCATCTTCATTATATAAGTACCATATGTGTAAGTCTTATTTTAAGATCTAGCAGTGCACTGGCCTAGTAGAATGACACGTGAAAGAGATCCAATGTGGGAAGTGTCGGAGAGGATTACAGAGAACCCGAAGGCGCAGCCTGCCGTCCAAGACTCTGTATTAGGTAAGAGACAGCATTTAGTTGAATCACTATCACTTTCCTACTCCTCTGCCTGGCATGTTGAAATATTTCACTTCTATTTTTCTCCTTCTGTCCTATTTACCTTGTAACTCCACATGCAAATTTGGGTACAGCTAAATATACCATGCCTTTTGAAATAGGACTTATGGAATGTCTATGTGTTAGGAAAGTCTTAGATTGTCAGAAAATATTTTATACCTCTGAATCTGTCTTTATAATGGGGCCTATTTTCTTCAGTTCAGATGAATGCACGGAGTGACCAACTGTGCACAAGCAATATCACTGAGATCTAACGCTTTTTAAAAAAGTTTTAAAATGAGCTACATCAATCAGGGTGCTGTCAGAAGAAACAAAACCTTACCAGGTGTTGTAAGCAGAGGAAAGGTAACCCAGAGAACTGGTTAAACAGGGGAGAGCTGAGGAGACAAACAGGGGACGGCGATGTAACCCAGAGACTAGCAACAGTAAGAAGATACCGCCACCACCATCCTCGGGGAATCTTCAAACTTGGTTGTACTTTTAGATTGGGACAAAATGGAAACACTGCTCTGGACTCTACTTTAGAAGGTTCCACTGTGTTCCTCCCAGCTATGTTTCTTCCTGGCTGGGATAAATTTTCCTTCCAGAGAGAAGAAACCTTTGAGTCAGGAGGACAAACATACCCAGACCACATGCTCCAGGTAAACAGGTTCTTGGCTTCCCCTACCTACGGAGCCCGTCTCCAAGGTCCAAATGGGCCTTTTTCCTGAGTCTGTCCAACCTTGGGCAGCCCAGATCCCCTGGGCCAAGAGGGCCAAGAAGCAGCTATTCTTTGGAAGGCGGAGGGGGGTGGTCATGGCGGATAGAGCTCTGGTGTGGTCTAGCGTGGCTGAGTACAGCCAAAGCTCCTTACAGCCTGGGAAGGAGATGAGAAAGTGGACCGGGTTAGTCTGCAAGCCTGTGGCCTGAGAGCCTGAGAGTTCTAAAGCTGAACATAGCTTTCCAGCTTCAGGTTTCTTGGAGGAATTTAAAGAGTCAGCGCCACCTAGGTTGGGATGTTAGGGGATCTGTGGCAGAGAATTCTTGCCTTGGACTGGCTGGAGTAAGGGGAAATGTTTTGGTATCACCTTCATAGGATTCTCACAGTTCCTTACAGTGGGGAAGAGGAAGGACTGATAAATAAATGAGTAGCCAGGCCCTGGGTGTGGGAAGTACGAACACCCATCCTAATAAGTGAGAGAAAGAGGGTATTTTTCCTGTGGGTTCCCAAGTGACTTTTTTTTTAATGTCATTGTAAGTGTGTATTTTTCAGAATAGAAATATGGAAAATACGTTAACAATTTGTATTTAATTGATAACTTTTAAATATTGGACACAGATGTGTGGACCTCCTTTTGTACTCTCACCCTGAGTCCTGCAAATGACAGGCTGACCAAAGCCCCGCTGCTAGAGCCATCCAGTGGGGGTCAGGTTGATGATGGGGGCTGCTTGGTGGGAAACGGAACAGTCCAAGAGACCCAAAGTCACAGAAGTGGCACAGCCACTGCATGCAGGGAAATAGCCTGACTCCTCACCACCCCCTCTCTCAGTCCCCCCCAGGGCGTCCCACTGGTGGGGGCTGCTTGGGAGCCAGACGACAGTGCAGTCTGACAAACACAGTTCTCCGGGGCCTAAAGCAGAGTGGCAAAGGGGCTGGGAGCGGAGGTAAGGGCAGGCAAAGGAAGCCACAAAAACTAAATAAACTGATGCACTCTGTTGTAGACTATTTGATGTGGTTCAGAAACTCTCTGAGAGCAAACATATATTATGCCATGTTCTTTGTCTTATTTATCCATTTTTTCTAAATAAGGAAAGGAGAATCAGGGTCATGTGGGGGACAGTTTGCATCGCCTTACTACACTTAATAATAAGTTTTTTTTCCCTACTATCTCTAGAAAATGTTTGTCATGAAATTGGAGGCTGCTATAGGCTTACCTTATTGAAGAAACCACAATCTATACAAAGTTGGGCAGCTTCTATTAACTGGGCTTTGAGTTAAAGAATACAGAAATTACTGTTATGCATAGCTTCATTCTGAATATTGAAAATAATTGCAGTTACTTAATGCTAATGGTATTAAGGAGGTTGGGATGCATAATAATAATAAAGAAAAATTTAAATAAGCAGCATTACTTAACTATGATTTTCTATATTTGACTTGTAGTTCTGCTGCCTATTAATGGTTATTGTGTATCTTTCAGTGAAATACTAAAGCTCCTTTAGCCATAGTTTCTCCTCTTTCAAAAGGAAATAACACCAACCTATGTAGTTACAAGTTATAAGTCACGTACCTAAATGCTCTAGCACGTGTCTGTCATCTAGCAGATGCTCAAACTATGCTGGACAATAACTATGGTGGTAATGACCACGGTGATAACAAAGTGAGCACTGATGGCACTCTGAGGCTTATCTGAAGGAGGGCACATGCTCACAGGGCAAAAATAGTCCTTATTTCTATTTTCCAGAAAAGCAAATGAAGACATTCTCACAAAAATTAATGCAAGAAACATTAAGACGAGGATGACAAAGCTTCCTTTAGAAACTCATTTCCACTGTTGAATATTTTATTCTTTGTTGCTGATCCTAATGCTTGAGCCAAAATTTTTCTGTCTGTACAATCAGATATAACAAAAAGTAAAAGCTGAATATAAATTTCTCAGGTGTCATTCTGGTAAAGATAATAAACTTTGGCTTATAATTATAAGGGAAAAATACTAGATGTTTAGAAAACTTATTCTGAGTAAAACCCAACCTCATTATGTGCTTGGTTTAGATATTTTCCTATTAACTATAATATATCTTAAAAATTATTACTATATTATTTCCTCAAGGAGTTTCACAAGATTTTGACTGGGACACTGTTATATAGATGGCAGATTCATATGGCTAGAAAATTCATTAACTAGGGTTTGTTTAGACTTTTACCATGAAATTTACTTACTATTTGAAGTAAAAAAAACTCTGCTTTTATTATAGCATTTTAATGCTTGTCAGAGAATAAAACTGAATATCATACATTTTGAACTCAAGAAGCTTTCGCCATATATTGACAAATATAATGAAAGACTTAGAATCTGACACAGGTTAACAAGCAGTTATCCTTTATTACAGCAGTGCAAGGAGATCCTAAACTGAAACCACAGGTGACCTGTGCTTGGGGCATTATTTGTACATTTCTCTCTTCCCTCTCTCATCCTCACACATCTCGAGCCCTCAAGGGTTAATGTCTTGACAACTCCAGGACCAGCCCTTGTTACTAATTATTTTAGAACTATGCTGCCGCAGCTTCTGCTTGGAGAGATTGCTGCTTTCCTGTTGCTGTCACTCCCTTCTGTAATTAACCTTGCTATTCTTAGCTACAAAGCACACATCTTGTGCCAGGCTTCTTCAGGCTTCTATTTATTATTTCAATGGCCAGCTACTGTCTGAGTTTCTCCTGGGAAAGGGTCTATAATCACTCAGTTATATTAATGATGACGATGACTCAATTCTTTCCCACCACTCCCCTTTCATTCTGATAAGATTCAGCACAATTAATCCTCTGAGTTTAGCAATTGGAACTGAAATACTTTCCCCTAGGCGAGACACACCACGGTTCTGGTCCTGAGGCGCATGCACCGCAGTAACCGGTGAAAATTAAAGCATCTACTGAGAAACCCCAGCATGTTGGTGAAGGGTTAACGGACTGCTTTCCTCACAAGTTACAGGCTGTGTGCACTCCCAAGAAAACAAGGGGATTCTCAAATGGTTGTGCCACACAGAATCGCACCTCGCCTCAGTGGCCCAATGTATGACACATCGGTAAATGAGATGTGGCAGGACGCAGTGCCGTCGGTCGGCGAAGCACACCTGAAAGCCAGAGGGCCTGTTCTCCAGGCTAACTCTGGTTAGACCTCTGTTTGTAGCTGAGGTGAAACTATATGGCCAAGGTTGTTTGCCGGGACAGATGAAATGCCCTGGGTCCGGTTTGTCCTCTCCATGCACACCTAGCTCACGCTCGCTTTGGTGCCAAGGCTACGCAAGTGCCGGTGAGGCATAACACGCAGTCAGGGTCCTATACGTGAGTGAGCTGGAAGGGAAAGAGATGTGGGTACAAAGAAAAGTCTGGACCTGAATCCTGAAATAAAACCCATTCTAATTATGAAGGGGGGGAGGCAATGAAAAATGCCTCCGCTTCCCCCCTACCCTTTGGTCAGAGTTCTATTAAAGTGCTAAAATGCGATTTTGGTTGTTTTGACAAACTGGGCCTTTACTGAAGTCTCCATCTTTTCCAGTGAGCGGAAGTTGTGTTAGGGCCTTGGGTATGTGGAGGTATTTATATATTTAGATGGCTTTCTCAGAGGTGTGAAGTATGAGGCAGCTCAAGGCTCTAACACTCCAAAATCATCTTTTTACTCCGTGCTATGTTGCCTACACCTCCCTTGCTATTGGTTGAAAATCCACACCATTAGTGCTACTCTCAGGTAGAAAACAACTCTTTCTTAGGAGGTCAAGTCTGAAATGTCTTTGTGTTATTCGGTGAGCCTTGAGACAGGTGCCCTCCTCCTCGATTATTTTAGTACTTCATTAACAAATTTTTTCTCATTTTTTTTCTTTAGAGATTTTTCACTTTTGGGGTGGAGTGGGAAGAGGGGGTGGTGCAAATAGACCACGAAGGGAACAAATGCAGATGGGGACAGTTCCCTTTGCAGGGCAGGGGGTGTGCATACAAATGGGTCCTGGAGAAGGAAGTGTGCGCTACAAAAGGGGCTCTGTTCCTATGAGTGAGAGTTGGCTCTGCTTGTGCCAACTCCATCTTGACATATAAAAAAAACTAACTTGATAAAAAAATTTTATTTTATCATTCCATGTATAGATGTGCCATTAGAAAAAGAATTTGTGCAGGAGACCTGAAGGTAAGGTCTTTAATTAAAAACAAACAACTATACTGGGAAAGCTAAAACCAAGCACTTGCCTAGAAATACACCCATGTTTAAGCTAATGACTCCCTTGGGGAGACATAGCTATAAGAATTGCCATTGGACCTGTTGAACCTTAAACCAGTCTATCAAGATGTAACAATGTAAAAAGATCCAAATGAAATTTCATTTTAGTTGATAGAGAATGGTAAGCGATGAACATGAAGGGGAAAAAAGAAAACTGTTTCAATTGTAATATAACAGGTACTGTCAGAAACCAAGTTTTACTGCTACCACAAGTTTCAGCCACCCAAATAACAGAATACAATGAGAATTCAAATCTCCACCTTCTTAACAGATTTATTAAAGTTCCTATATATGAGGGGGGACCCCGAAAAACCTGGAATTATCTTCTAGAGCGTAGGCCCATGTTGTACTGTCTCCCCTAACTAGGTAAGCGTTATAGGAACTCATCTGTATCAGTGTTACCAGCTGGTGTTGTTGTGAGAGGCTGCATTTGGCTTCAGCGAAATATTTTTGAAGACTCTTTACAGTGCATTTGCCCATTTCATGATGGGTGATTTACGAGTGCACCTGCCCACGCTGGGCTGAGTGTTCAGCAGTTTTTGACCAAAAACGGCACGACCCCTTGCCCTGCCCTCCCTATTCACCCAACCTTGCTCCTAGCAACTTTTTTCTTCCTGGATAAAAAAAAGTCCTCTAAGGGAAATGTTTTGCGGATGTGGTAGAGGTGAAACAAAACAACAGCAGAAGCACTAAAAGGCATCAAAATCAATAATATACCTCCACTGTTGGAAGCAGTGGGAAAAAGTATCGATAGGTGTATAACATCAAATGGAGAGTCCTTTGAAGGTGACTGAAGTTTAAACATGTAAGAATAAATACACAGTTTTTTGTAAATAAATTCCAGTTTTGGGGGGGACCTCTTTGTATTTCAAAATAACCTTCCCTGAACAATAGAAAACAAGAATTACTGCATTGAAACTCCTGAAAATAACATATATTTACTGGAATTTCTCAATTATAGAAAAGATTCAAATAGAAATTCAGGCCTTCTTAAAATTACTTTTATCCACAAGACCAATTTGGCTGTTTAGAGGAGAAACTGAGACAAGTCAAAGAAGGATGTATCATGAAAAAGAGTATGGGGTTTGAAGTCGAGGGCAGCTGGGTTTAACTCTTGTCTCTATCATATATTATCTCTGTGACCTTGACCTTCATGAGCCTCAGTCTCCTCAGGAGTGAAAAAAATGGGGACAATTATACTATCACTGGGTTTTTGTGAAATTTTCAGTAATCAACATTTTGAAGGTATCTGGCCTGATGTTTGCTAAATAATAGGCTGCTTTTCTTTCCTTATTGCAACAGTTTCTTCCATGAGAAGCGGTGCTGAAAAATAATGTGATTCACTTCGTTTTTTTAAACAGAATTGCACATGTTAAAGGTTTTCCCATTATTCCTTCAAGCCAGAAGAAACCTTCATTTATTTGGGAACTGAAGGGATTTTGCCACCCCTTCTCACCTGATGGTGATTTTCTACTCTGCAGGTAAATGCTATAAAACAGGTGCAGAGCACCCAACAGTGAGTGGCGTGGCCTGGAGGGGAAGGGGTGAAGCACGCACACACGCATCCTAGAGCACACGTGCACGCACACATACTCCGAAAACTACAGCCTTCACGCCATTTTCATTTTCCCTTTAGAGCGCCTTACATTATGAACAAAACATATGATGTGAGTATAGGCTATATCTAGAGCTGCAAACTTTGAAATGGCTTTTCCTATGAAATGGCTGAGTAGACTCTACAAAACCTTGTGTATCATAGGAGCTTGAAAAATATCAGGGTAAAGAAAATCAACGATGTGTGTAAGTCACACTAACCTTAATCTCGTCAGGGAGGAAAACTTGGTTGGTCATGAACATACTACATACTTGATAGCGCAGGTATTATGTAGTAATTTAATTCCCAAAAACAAATGTGAAGATTTTACAAGATCTTTATTTTACCTCTTTTTTTTTTTAAGAGGTAATTTTTTACAATTTTGATTCTTACCACAGGCTCCTCCCAAATCAAGAGTTTGATGGGTTCGATGGCAGATCTAAACCTGAGGCTTTTTAAGCATAGTATTTATGCAAGTTGCTAGTTTTGAAAAGACTCCAACACAGTTTCTCCCTGGTCTAATATTTGTGATGGTAACAGCTGCATCTCTATTTGGATCCAGAGATGTTTTTGGCAGGCCTTCCCCTGAATCTGTGGATGTGCTGCTCATTCTGGCCTCACCTGAAAGTCTGGTCTCCCTGCACCTGGATGTCTGGCACACTCAGCTTTTAGCAACACAACCATGAAAATGGGACAGGTAAATAGCTTGTCCCTTGGGGCTCCCACAGTGCTGTCAGGAAGGAGCACTTGAAAGGAGGAAGCAAGAGGCTCCAGAATTAATGGGGAAGAAAGCTGGATGGATAAATAGGAGAGGATTAAAATAAGGCAAAGGATTAAGAGAAGGGAAGAAAGAGGCCCATTAGATAAGGGAGCGAGAGATTCAGCAAATGTTAAAGAGAGATGGGAAAACACAACGTTTAGAGATGAAGGCTGGATTTCTGAAATTGTTTAAAATGAATAAAGGGAATAAAAAAACGTTAAGAATGAAAACTGTCAGGAAAAGTGGGCCAATGCCAGCCTTTCCCTGGGCAAATCATTTATTATTTCTCTATCCTTGATTTTTTTTCTGCAGCTTGTTTTGTCGAAGCCGGCCGGGAACAAGCGCGGGCCAAGGTAATACAGAGGCCCAAGCTTCAGATGGAGAAACCACGTTTGTGCAGACGCCATATAAGGAAGCAGAGGCATGACTGATTCCTTGGCCTCTTTTAATCAGCAAGCAGTAAGTTAATGTAAAGCTCTTGTTTTACCTAACCTGGGGAGACCTATGGCGGTGGTAAAACTAGGCTGCCTAGAGGTGATAAGTAAGAAAAAAGGCCAGACTCCATACACTCAAGACGCAATAGAAGGTCAGTGTGGAGAAGATCTGAGTGAAGGCTGGGTAAGGATAGGGGGTGGAAAGATGATGCAGGATCTCAAAGTACAGGCAGACCTTGGAAATGTTGTGGGTTGGGTTCCACACCACTGCAATAAATCGAGTATTGCAATAAAGTGAGTTGTGACTTTTTGATGGTAGAGGGTCTTGCCTTAGATTTATAAAAAACACAACATCTGTGAAGTGCAATGAAGGGAAGTGCAACAAAACAGGGTATGTCTGTGCAGACAGAGGTTTGAATGTGCTGTCTGCAAGTAGTTCTTGAGGAGGAGACCGTCACATTAAAAGTACTATTTTAAGAAGATTAGTATGTGAATGGGGTGGAGGATGGTTTGGAAGTAGAGGCAGCTGTGAAGCTGTTGCAGAAAGGCAAGTTTGTGGAGACAGAGATCAAGGGGGACTAGGCTACAAATAAACTTATCAAGAGGCAGCTCAAAGGCTGGTTCATGGTCCGTTTCCTAACCATGCAATGTATAGGAGCAAAGTCATTTCTGCTTCCTTTGGTAGAATTTCTCTTTAGACTTCTTAATACTGGGAGCTAGTGCCAATAACTTTCTTAGTCCCCATGGATTATTTAAACATTTATGTCTCTTGGGCAAACAAACCCAAAGAAAGAACCCATAAATTCTAAAGCTTTCTTTGAGTATCTTATTACTCCCCAAATGTGTTCTCTGTATGTGTTTGTGTATGTGTGTTTTTACTGTCAACTTGAATCACTTTTTTCATTTTTTAATGAATAACTATAATCTCAAAGTTTTTTCTTTGCAATTTCTTACCACTTTTGTTTGTTAAACACAACTTCTATTTCCTTACAGTTCTCGATCTTCCCTGCTGGTTTTCTGCATCATAAAGCTATTATAATGACCTTTTTCCCCCGCTTCTCTCCATGTTTTCAATGAATAGGGTTAAATTGGAGCACACCAGAAACTGGTTACATACCAGTGACTGGATTAGTCCACTGCCAGGTTAAATCAACTGCAATGTTTGTATAAATCTAAATAAACCCAACTTATTTTTGAGAGCAAGATACACAATGTCAAGCGAAAAAAAGCCCTGCTTGAATTTTGCATTTTTATTCCTTTTAGACAGATGTAGAGAATGGGGCATATGTTGAAGAGCAGTAACCAGGGCTCCTTGCCCAATTTTATGTGCTGCCTCTTGGGCCTTTGCTGAATGCCTGGCCAAGCTTACAAGTTGTGCCAGTTTGCAGCCTCTCAAGGTGCCAGTGCAGGAATCACAATGCTGGTTGTCAAGCAGATCGCGTCAGCTGAGATGATTCTATTCTCTGACCTTTACCAAGAACACAGCAGGGATCAATTACTTGCATTGCTTACAGAATCCAGAGGAAAGCTGGACTACAAATGTAGTGGGAAAATGTGATGAGTGTGTGTAAAGTATATGCAGATGGGCGGCTTGCCAGAGAGAAGAGATGAAAGTTGGGTAGGAGGATAGGGGGCAACAAAGAAAATCTCAGACTGCTGCTTCAGGCGAGCACTGCCAGGTAAGATGAATGGTGATAGATGTTTGGTTCCACTCTGCCTTTGATGGGCCTCCAAGTAGAAATCTTAGGAACAATGGGGACTGGAGCTTCTTCATCACCTACATATAACAGTAGCAAAAATAATTTTCGGTAAAAGAAAGAGGCACAGTTCCAGAGCCCAATTTGTGGAATTAGCCAGCAGCCCATGAGTCACCGTTTTTATTTTATTTTATTTTTCTTTTCAGGGAAGGGCTTACTGACTCTAGTAAGTATCTCATGCAGCGGCATTTTAATGAGGGAATATGTGCAGTGTTCGGTGTTTTAGCTGACACCAGCCTGCCTGAACATGATTAGTTGATCCAATAATGTCACAGGTCAAAACGTGAATGCCTTACCCACTTGTGCTGAGACATCATTAGAATATCTGCGTATCTCTTTGATTGTGAATCAGGTAAAGAGGAGTACACACTGGTTTACTGGAAAGTATATTCATGGGCCCAAAGTAAATTTACTCTTTATAATTCCTACTTGCAACCATAGCAACTGGCTATAGGCTTTTTATCATATGCCAACTAATGTATTTACGCTCTCTTCACAAGAAAACCGAGGTACGAAGAGGTCAGGTAACTTGCCCAAGTTCACGCAGCCACACTTTGAATGCAAGTTCCAGCACAAGAGACCAGATCAGTGCCCAATTTCTCTGGGTGCACTTCCCAGTGGGAGGAAGAAGCTCAGCCTTCCAATTGACCCTAAATGGGAGAAACTCCAAAAACCACGGCAACTGTTACCCAATAAGCTGCGCAGCAGGGTGCTCCCTCTTCAAACCCTGAGAAAGAGGGTGAAGCATGAAATTGTCTGCAGGCCCCTGGGGTCGGCTGCTCTCTGGGGGTATCACTGGTATGTCGGTCTTACTTGATTTTCATTACAATCTAATCTCTCGCTCGAAGCATTTTCTAATTGTGCCACTACCTTGTTACAAAACAAAAGCAAAAGCAACATTTTTTTTACTATATCTCCCAGTCCCCCTGGCAATTTCCAAGAGAACAGTTTCCATTATATTCCCGGGCGCATCTCCCTTTATTCCACCTTTGATATCCTGTGTTTGGGGCCGCCACCAGACTGCTAACGATCGCTGTATTCTTGCTTTGATTGTTCTCCTTTACATGTTTGCCTCCTCGTTAATCTATCTCTATTTTCTATACGCCTCGTCTTTGCTAGTTCAAACACCCTGGATCTGCACTCACCTCCCTCCCTGTACTCTCATAGAATTTAACTTGAACCTAACAGCTTTTGTGTATCTTTAATGCTTTGAATGGTAAGATCACTTTGCTTCTATATTTTTAGCTACTTAAAGGCAAGAACTGTGTTATGCTAATTTTTATCTCTGCTACATAGAACCTAACCTAGTGGATGAGAAATATAAATACAATAATTTTACTCGCTAAACTCTCCTTACCCTATGGAGTAGATTTAGTTCTATGCAGCTATGATAATGGTCACTTTAAACCTCAATGATCCCACTATTAATTCTTTTTATGTAGTTTCCCACCTATACTTAAAAAACAAAAAACACCAAGCAACGAGCTCTTTAATATGACTCTGACTTAAGCCCTTTTTAAAATTGAGATTAAAAAAAAATCAAATTCTGAGGAATCACATTATTTACATGAAGTCATTGGATGTGCATTTCAATTCACTGTTTACAAAGTAATTCAGGCCCTTCACTTCATTAATTTTTTTTTTAATTTAGTTTTGTGAACTTATGGCTATATACTGGTTGAGGCATTTTTTATTGCTCTGTATTTTGCTCTATCTTTTAGTCTCACAAAGCCTGTCTCATCATTTGGTTATGGGAATAAATATCAAGCATTTTTAAGACTTCTCAAAACAGTGGGTGGGTTTCCACATAAGCTGCTTTTTAAATCAGATGCACCCCCCATCCTGACATTCATGCCCTTCTTGGAGCCCCTTCTCTTGAAAGAACTGGGTGGGAGGCAGAAGCACGACTCCTTGGAAAGCTGGGACAGAATGGATTTCAACCCTAAGCTCGGCTACATGGGGGGCCTTTTGGTGGGAGCACAACCGTGAGCCACATTTTTCTCTTTGTGAGGCTTGGACTCAAGTCAGGGACGATGAGAGGTTCCCACTGCCGAGGCTTTGCTCCTCACCCTTCCCGTGAACACATCTGAGACAGATGCCAAGAAGTTCTCAAGGAAGCCCAGTTAGCCTGGTCACCAGGGAATTTAGTTTTTTTCTCCAGGGATATGATATGCCATGCTCAATTTAATAAACTCCACCCTTTGAAATAACTATCCATTATGCAGTTTCAATTGGTGCCCAACACAGTGGAGGGCTTTTGTATCTGCTTAAAAGAATGGACTCTCCCAAAATGAGTGCTTCTCAAAGACCTCCCTTATCTAACCCTCTCTGGTTATTGCAGGATGGGCTGTGCTCTCATCTAGAGAGTTCTGGCAGTACCACTGGGGAGTCGTATCGGGGAGATCCTTGCGCAGTGAAGTCTGAGCTGCAGCAGACCCAGGGACTGAAAGCACTCTCCATGGGCTCAGACCCTCCCACCCACTAGAGCCAGGCCCCTAGGGTTTGCAAAGAGAGGTGCCATTGCTCTGCATTGGGTGTAGTTCTTCCCTGCTAGGTTTCCACAAGTAGCAAAACATTCACACTGGCTGCCAAATTGTGTAAGGCTCTCTCACACTACCAAAGGTTGCCTTCCTCTAGTTGTCCACGTCTACTGACTGTTTTCTGGAAAGTGCATGAAAGTGCTAATGTTCCATGAATCAGCACTTGGGTCTGAAAGCTCAAATTTCCTGATAAATAAGTGCAAGAGGCCGGGAGCACACTCCGCGGGGCCCACCGTGTGGGCGCAGCAGGCCGATCCCCTCTATTTCAGAGCACGTGACTGGCGGAAAAGCAGCCATATAGACCACCTGGGTCAGAAAACACACTCCCGTGGCAATGTATGCTGTAAATCACCAAAGTTGTTTCTTGGTCTGTGGCTTAATTAAATGCTGCGAGGCTGAATGAATTGCTTAGTTCTCCAGGTAGCATTGTCCTTTTGACTAACGCCTTCATACTAATTAATTGGCCTGCTGCTATATTTCAGGAGGGGATTCTGAAACTCTGGTTACTAGGACATTTCATCTTGATAGAAAGGAGATCCCACTGAGCTGCTCTTTCCTGTTACAGAGAACTTGATTTCTTTCTTTTCTTCCTGGTATTATGTTTCTTATACATTTTTTTTCTTTTTTTAAGTTAGAGAAACATAGAATTTTCTTTTGCCACTGCCTGGAGTATCTGCCATTTGGAGCCAATGGAGCCTGTGTTTGAGAACTAGGTTAGACACTCTCATATTATGTGCCATTCATTCTGCCGGGTTCTTGGAATTAGATCGACTAAAACCTGTTCTCTCCCACCAAGAAAAAAAAGCAAACCCTTGGTTGGCACTTACTGTGAGTCAGGCATCCTTCCAAGTGTTTTCCACACATTAACTCATTTAATCTTCACCACATTAATATGAGGTATATGTTATCATTCTCATTGTATAGATAAGGTAACCGGGCCACAGAGAGGTTAAAACACTTGCCGGTCACATAACTATGGAGTGACGAAGCTGGGGTTTAAAACCAGGCACTCTGAGGCCAGGGGCCTTGATTTTAACCACTGTCCAATGCAGCCTGTCAGGAAGACCCAGACTAAAGACAAATACATGCACTGCACTGACACTGGTTCCACAGCATGGGCGGGGTGCCTCAGGGGAGACAGGTCTATTCTAATTGGTGAGATCACGGAAAGCTTTCCTGAGCCACAAATGCGAGCTGCTTTGTGACATTGTCCACTGAGATCTCCAGGCACTCTGCCTTTATCCTTTTGTGATAATGAAGAATATTTGTATACATCTGAATGAAGAGAAAAATTGAAAGTCAGACACATATATTTTTAAAAGTCCCACAGTCTTGCGCCTCCTCCCTGCTCTGGCTGTGAGTTTTTCTCCCAGGAATAAGTCTCAAGTATCCCTGGGAAGCCGGGCCAGGAACCAAGGGGCGCAACTGTGGGGAGCGGATGACTGCAGCAGACGAGAGCAGGAGGCTTTTCTCTAACACATTTTTTTCCTCCTTAGAGGTTTTGTTGAAGAGATAAGATACAGAGAGGGAGTACTGGCTGCCTCGTGTGAAAAGATGAAATGCAAAGGTAGTTTCCACTTAATTCAAGTGAACAGGTTCTTCCCATCCTGTCGTTGGCTCCCTCATTAATTTCTAGGGGACGGAGAGCGTCGCACCTCCCCTTAAGAGGGCTGGGTTCTATGGACATGAAAGTTTTACGATTAGGCCAAAAGAGGTTCGTTCACATTTTAACTGGACGGTTAAGCCAGCAGGTATTAACCTTGAAATTGGAAATGTCAGAATAAAGCATATTTCTCAAAAATTGCAAAATCAGTACTTCTGAGGTGTACAATAATACGTATAACTAATAGCTCATAAATCAGAATCAGCAAGAGTAAATTTTTAAACGTGGATAAGAAAGCATTATTTAAGAAACACCTAGATAAACACATATATTTTTAAGTGCCATGTGAGGTATTCAGGAAAAAAGGAAAGGAAGTGAGAACTGAGTGCTTGGGATAGAATTCTTATTACAAGAACGTGGAAATCAGAACATTGCTTTCATTTTCTTTTCCAAGATTCCACAAAGTTCCTTATTTCTGGATCACATCTCACTGTGATATTCATGATAGTTTAAATATCATAAGCACTTCTCTCTATGCCAGGGACTTCTAAGTGTTTTATATACCTTTTTTTAAATTTTGTATCTTTAGTTTTCAAATAGCCCCTGCAGACAGTATTATTACTCACATTTTACAGAAGAGGAAACTGAGGCCAAATAAGATACAATAGAAAATCACAGGCGCAGAGCGCTGAACGGGACCGTGCTTTTCACCAGGACACTGGCTCGGCTCTTAGATTGGGCAGTGAGTAAATGTTCCCGAATTATTTAGTAAACCTGGTTGTCATGTCTTAAGCCTAAAAAAATTATAGATGCAGGAGAGTTAATAGGGAATTGTCAAATTTATGCTTATGATTTGCTATCAATGTTCATCAAAAGACAGGTTGGGCAAGGTGAAGAAAGAAGTACAAGGCACCATAAACAGTGAGCGGAAAGGAATTTAGGAGATAATAGAAGAATTCTAAGATATCAATTGTTATACTGAATTAATTCATCACGAATATGCTACTGCTGTGAAACATAGGAATATATTGATTTCACTAAATTAAAACCTATGGAGATTAACCTTTTTAATGTTTTGATGAAATGAGAAAAAATGTTATAAGCAAAGTGATCCTTGTTTTCTCATAAAAGTAACTGATTTTAATGTCTGAATACTTATATTATATATGGAAATAGATTAAAAGTTTTTCCAGGATGCCACATAGTATAGAAAATGCTGAAGACCAGCCAATTTTTTTTTCACTGTGTCTCTATGGTACACTGCATTAGAATTCTATACAAGCGATTATGAATCTAAAAAGCATATTCTTTGAAAACATCTTATTTTCCCTCAAAAACCTGTTTATAAAGCATCATTTAAAAACAAAAGACACCTCGTGAGCAAAGGAGTTTGCTAGGATAAAGCAGCACGAAAGTCTCCAAGGAGATAACATTGTTTTTGGTGTATAACGCAACAATGAAACAATAACAGTAACAGTAACCATCCATCAAGTTCATGACACGTGATAGATACTATTCTAAGCCTTTATTTGTATTATCTCATGTAATACTGATGACAACATTATGAGATGGGTGCTATTATTACCTCCATTTGACAGATTCTGAAACTAAAGCAAACTGTGGCTAAATAACCTTCACAGGGAGGTGGTACAGCCAGGAAGCCATACTCCTGGCTTGGGTTCTTAACCGCCATTTCTTCTGTTTCCTAAGCGATGGTGATGATGGTGGTGTTAATTGGGGGGTGAGAGGAGAATCATCTCTATAGAAATCATTAGTAACAAATCCAAGTCTAAAATACAGCTAATGATGGAGCCTGAAAGCTGCCACTGTGGCAGTTTATGAGGTGACAGCTGCAAAACCCTTTGAAGTCCTTTGGAAATGCTTATTCCACAAATCCACAGCTCCTCCTTGAGTTGTGCCAGCTCCATGACTACTTGACACAATCTGGTGTCCTGACTTTACCAGCGTATCAAATGTGTTTATGCTGAATGCATGTGAAAGGAAGGACAACGGACCACTCTACCTGTGCAAGGAATGGTGGCGACTGGTGTAGGGTAGTGCTGCAAAATCCATTTTTAAATAAATGCATGAAATTGGGATTTAAGACTATAGTAATAATTTTGTATTTATAAAGCATCCCATAAATAAGTAGGCTCCATAAAACCGGAAGGTCCTTTGGCTATCAAGTTATGAGGGGAAAAGCAATGAGTCAAGCTAAATCAAGTCATCTGTATCTTGCCAATTTATCCTCACAAAAGCTCCAAGATCCTCTATTAATGGCTGATAAAAAGAAAAGCCCTCTCCTGGGCCCTAGAAGGAGAAGGGTTAAAACTAGAAGCCCTTCACATAATACTATATGTGTTTGTTAAAAAAAAAAAATTTGACAGGAATTTATTTGAACATCTTTCTCTTACCGGGCACTTTTTCCTCCCCACCTGCCCTGGGGCATTGTTTAGTTTACATTGATTCAGATTTGAAATGACTTAGGCTTGAGAGGCTGCTTTATTCCAAACTCATTTAAATGTCCCCAGGCCACAACCTGAATTCATAAACTGCTTATCTTAACTTCTCCCCCATTTGGCCTTTTGTTAATATCTAGATATTTATAGTCATTTGTGAATGTAATTTAAATGATTCCAATTTCCTGTTCCTAACAGTGTCTACTTCCTCTTCCTAAGCGTAAATGAAGACATTTCACGAAATAGGGTAAATACCAGATGTTATAGAAATCCAGGAGAATCTTCCCTGTAATTCATCATTTTTTTTTTTTTTACAGTCCTGTCCACTTTTTTTTTTAACCTCATGAGAAAGCCCGGTGTTTATGCCAAATTTGAATGAAGTGAAAATGTTATTATTTTATACCGTTTAGCAGCATGCAAAGAGCCACAATTAATGCTTCATTACCATGAGAGATGCTGCAATTAAAGTTAAAGGAAAAACGGTCAGGACTTACTTGGATTAGGTGAAATGACGCTAAGAGAAACCTTATAGTACATATGTTTGAATATGATGTTTTTCTTACTTTTGATGGCTTTTTCTTTCCTCCATAAAGTACTAGCCCTTAAAACTCAGGAGAAATCATTCCATTAACCTCAAAATACTCAGAGGTCACTATAAATATTTTCCTATAATTGCATGCACTGAGAAATATTACACTTGGCCCAGGGCATTTTCTGACAAATCATTATCATTTTTATTTTATGGATCTTCCCCTAACCAAAATATACTGAAAACTAATGCAGGAATGGGTCATCTCATGTATTTTATAGGAAAAGGTTTTCTGACTATATTTCACAGTGGTATCTGGATCATACATAATATAATCTCAGTTATAGTCCTTCCTCCCCTACTTTAAAAAAAGAAAAAAGTGAAGTTAAAAAGAATGTCTTACATAGAGGCTGGAGCTGGGATTTCAAGGCCAATAAGAATTATAACTACTGATACATTTCTTCCTCCTTATCTCCCTCCCTCCCTTCCTTTTTAAAAAAAAATTTTTAAAACATGCAAATCTTAGACTTGTGAACATGTCTTCCCCCAAAGAATTTCAGTTGAAGGTGGAAGAGGAAACTAGAAAGTAATAACAGTCCAAAATGTGAGACTTTGCACACGAAATTCAACCTGTTCAATGCAGCGACTGTCTGAGAGATTCTGGAAAGAGGCAACGTTAGTCAGGTCTCCATGCTCTCAGCATCCCTGGCTCACGTCACGGCACTGGGAAGCACCCCAGAAGCATAGGCTCTACTCACGCCCTCCTTCAATAAGTGGTGGATGCACAGAGAGGATGTAAGAGGGATTTTAAGCACCTTTCTGTGGTCTGTCTGAATTCTTTCAGAGTGCAGCCTCATCTGTCCAACTGGCGTTACCTTTTTTATTTTGGCTAGACTAAAAGAAAAGAAATGCAGCTACCACCATGAATGACAACCTCTATCTCGGCACACGTTATCTCCCACACCACGGCACACTGCTTCTGTAATGAACTCTCAAGGTCTTTGCTTTTTGGCATGAACACTGCAAGTCAGGTAAAAATGTTTAGCGCTGCTTGTGACCTGGGGATTGAAAGGTAAAACTCACAAAATTGGTTTGGCTTAGAACCCAAAGAGATTTCCCAGAGGTGAAAGGTTTGTGTACCAGCATAGCCAACATTGATTTTTATTTTTTCCTGCTCAGACATTTTAAAGTGCAACTTGCAACAATGAATATTTTGATGTATGGATAATCTTTTCATCTCCTTGACCTTGTTTGGCCAAAGTGCCCATTTCGGTTCCTGTTAGGTTTAAAAAGAGATGTATTGACTTGGGACACCTCTATTCACATTTTTGCAGCCCACAATCCACCCACGGCCATACCAATTCCCTCACACACAGAGCCATCCCTCCTATTCCAAGTCAAGGCATCGCCTCTATTTTAGGTGGCAGGTGACTAATGAGAATTTGCTCCCAGTGTCACACTTTTTTCCACAGTCAGAGTCCATATGCAGATAAGGTTCAATAGGTCACAGACTCTCCTCCTTCACCAGCGGCAGAAACCCACCGCATCTGAAATCTTTGCAAACCTTTCTCCATTACTCAAGTTGCCTTGTTTTTCCTTAGTATCAATGACTTTATAAAAGTCACCTGAAGAAACTTGAAAGTTGCCACATTATTTTTAAGTGTTTAAATTGTAAACTTTCCCAAAAGAAACCTACAAAGAAAATGACCAAAACCAAAGGAAGAAAGTGCGTTTAATTCTTACAATTCCTAATGCTAGTTCACAGCTTGATTCTACCTTCTACTCACCAGCCCTAACTGCTGACAAGTTTTCAAGTTCTTGAGTGCTACAAACAGGCAACACAAAAGATTTCCAGGTTTATAATGCAATCCACTTGGAACTAAATTTTACCTTTTTCCAGGTTGCATGCATTTACTTTTTCCCCCCTTGCTATAAGTAGTCAATGACATTGCTATTCTAAGTGGCCTCTTTTTCTTTTCCGGGGGAGAACTGAATTTACATGCATTCCCATATGTAAACATAAGCTCTATTAGCAAACCCCACTGGACCTAACCCTCATAGAAGTGGGTTTTTATGGAAAATGAGTATTTTTAAAATGACAATAAAGCAATTAGTTAGGAATATAAAATAGAAGAAAAAACTCAGACTCATAGGATAACTCAAAAATTATTTATCATACACTCAGATCATGCTAGATTTGGGGGGACAGGTGAGAATACTCGTCTGATGCAAAATTTTTTCCTCTTCTCCCTAAAGCCATCAATCTGTTTATGAACTCAGTCTCCTATCTGTCTGTTGTAACAGACTTCTGCTTCGTTTCCTCACTTCTAGCCGCTCCTTGTTCTAATTCACCCTGCATAGTGTAGCCAACTTTTGTTTTTTAAAATATAGTTTCCTTCAACATCCTTCCCATGCAATTTGAAGCTCATCTCAATTGGCTTCCAGCTTCTCTCCTTTCTTTCAATAAATTCTGTGTTAAAATTACACTCAATGCTAGTTATTGTCTAGCCCATTCTGTCTCTCTTGTTGGGCAAATTCCTATTTATACCTCAACTTCTCTTCCAATTCCATATCATTTGTGGAGCTTTCTCTAATTTCCTCTCATTCTCACTTCTGCTGTGCTGAATTATTTCCTGTCTCTTCTTTTAAGATAGCCTATAACCACACTGTGTCCCAATTATCTGCTGACCTGTCTGTTCTATAGGGAAGGGACAGAAATCCATTTGTCTCACCACCCCTAACCCCTGAAAGAAGGGAGAACTACCACAATATATATCAGGATATACTCCAAATTCAGCTGGGAATTCCTACAACTATTCATCGATTTGAGGGAAAGAGAAAGAGGAAGAGAGAGATAGAGAGAAAGAGAGAGAGGGAGAGAGATAGATATTGAAATTTGTTGTTCCACTTATGTACGCATTCATCTGCTGTTTCTTGTATGTGCCGTGAATAGATTGAGCTACCTGGCCAGGGCCCTACAACTCTTTGGACCAAATACCCCTATACCTATGTATCGGCCAGGGTTTGTGTATGCATGTGTATGCACATGGGCATGTGTGCATGTTCGCTTTTTGTTTTATATTATTTTTTCTTCTTTTCTATTCTTAGTTATATCTGCTTTTAATTTGTTCAGTTTGCTACTGTATACGTTTCAGATAAGTAGAGATATGTGGTATATGCAACGATTAAAAAATGGTACCTTGTGCACTGCAATTTTGCTAATAAGCAAGGAAAGATTCAGATCTTCTTAATATGCTGTGCTTACTAAGTCAGGAATGAACTCCAAGAAAGTGAAAAGTAAAAACCAGGCCTGAAACAAAAAGTCTTCCTGATTAATATGAATCTCAATTACAATACTTCACCCTGTTATTGAAAGGATGTGTGTTTGTGTTATGTGCCTTTGCGTGAGCTTTCAAGTGTAAGTGACATAGAGAGCAAGGGCACTGGCCAGGAAGGAGGGGAGGTGAGGGACAGAGGAGGGGGGAGAAGATGTTTACATTTTGACTGGAAACAAATAATATGTTTTACATGATGTTTTAGCTGTAAATAGAAAACTAAATCCAGGAAAAAAACTATGATACTTAATAGTCAACGGAAGTTTGATGCTTTCTTAATTACCCACTACCCAAAATATTATTTGTAAACAAAAATAATCTAGATGAACATATTTTTAAAAATTTTATATTTTGGACCTCAAGTTTACAAGATTGGTGTAATTTTAATCTGTCATCTATGCAACAATCTCATCACTGATCTATGCATCTCATTTTTCATTCATTGATCTATTCGCTCACTGATATATTAATAATGTGATGTGTACCCATGGCCCAGCACCCAAAACCAAAGATGAAACCTTGCAAATGCTTTATATAAAGCCATCTGGTCCTCTGTCAGCCGATTCCCTTGACTCCCTTAACCTGAGGTCGCCACCGTCCTAAGTACCATGGCAACTATGGTTTTGTTTTCCTTATTAGTCAGTTTTATTTCATATTTACATATTTTCAGTTAATCTCTCCTATATGTAAAGAATTCTCTTCTAGTTTTCACTAGAATAATACAGGGGAATTTTACTGAAGACACAATTGTAGCTTCCCTGATTTTAATGCAAATTAGGCATATCTTCATGGTAACTGATCTCTTCAAGGAGAATACTGTCAACTGATTTAAAACCAATGGAGAAAATGTTGACCCATTCACCAGACCACATGAAAGATGTTTACTGTATGTAAATTTTTACCCTTTTAAATATTATTAGCTGTATACGCTATAAAGACAGTATATAAACAAAAATAAAAATGTTTAGAAAATCAACTTAAATTTATACTTGCTGACTTAATCTGTGTACTGTTTCAAATATACCTAGGATAAGTGTCTTTCTTAACCAGTGGGACAGTGAGTAGAATTTGAGACCATGTCCCCTTTTTTCCATGTGGTCTGCAACATAATTAGAGCTATGGTTCAAACTGTTACTAAACTTTAATTGACTCAGTTAATTCAACTAATGGATTTGGGGATTTCCTCAGTCTCCCCATGCTTCTTTCCCTTTGCAGTGAAGGTATATAATCAGCTCTATTTTCCTTAAAAGAATAATTTGATAATACTTAAAGATTCTTTCAAAACTGTATGAAGCCTTATTTACTCTTCTCAATATGGGAATCTAATAGACTGGTACATCTTATTGTTAAAAATATTTATAATTTTATTTTAATCATGCCATATGGCTACTCTTGAAACTTAGCTTTCCAACGTTCACATGAAAGACACTGGTCAAGTAAGAACTGATGTTTACAAGGAGCAGAGGAAGTATTCCAAATCCCAAGGCTTATCTCTGTGACAGCCTTTCTCCTTGTTGCTGTTACCAACACCAGGCTCATTTACAATTAATTTATAACTGATGAATGTGCTTGACATTATGTACCAAAAGCTCTAATCATGAAAGCCCAGTGATCTGCAATCCATCTTTGACAAGAATTCACTGCTGGAAATCTAATATCAAAATGTCAGCCATGATGGAGGAACCCGGGTTGTTAAGTGTAACAAACCCATCACACACTCCTAAAACTGCCATAACCATGCATGCAGCTCTGATAAGCCAAGGTATAAAGATGAGACATGCTGCACTTTGTACCTTTGTGTTATAGAAAACTATCCATTAATTAAGAAAAGTTTTCTCAGGTCCTTAACTTTACAGTCTTTATTAGAGTGTTAATACTACAGAGTTTTTTTTTCTTCGTATTTGGTGAAAGAAGGATTCTGCAGGACAGTAAAATGTAATATAGCTTCTATAACAAACACTACATTTATTTTTAAATTTCAAAAGGAAATTATTAAACAGGCTAAATCTATTTAATAAACCTAAAGAACTGAGAGTATGATATACTATCTAAATGGAACATAATAGTAATACAAATTTGACTTCTTGGACCACTCCTTTGTCCTTATAAAATCATATGATATTACAGAATTAGTATTTCTGTGGATACAACAGTCGTGATATTGCTGGTTTCGGTTTAAAATGCAAATGGTTTAGTGCTAGTATGAACTCTTTTAAAACTATCAAGGCTAATATTAACTAAAGAAATACAACAATTACTTGATAGATACACATTTAAGCAATTCAAATTCTGATTAAGGAGAACCACTTGAAATATAACTACTTTTGAATGCACAATTATAAATATAAACTACTTGATCAAAATGTACATGTCAGTATAGTTCAAGTTATAGGAGAATTACTTTAATATGAATTTTTTACATTTAAAACATTTTTAAAGGTCAAGATTTTAAACATTTTTTTCTTCTTCAAATGAATTCTCAAGTAATACTTACATTCAAAGAACACAGTTATTAGTACCTCATTTTCCTTTCTATTCTAATAAACACCTCTGTATTTTGTTATAGCTAAGAATGTTGCTTCTTGAATAGACAAATCTAAGTTTAATCCTTGGTTCTACCTTTTACTAGTATATGCTCTTGGGCAAAAGAGGTAACGTTTGTAGTTTTCAGCCTTCTCATTTCTAAAGTGGGGAAAATAAAAAACATAATTTATGGACTGGTTGAGGAGTAAATGTTAGGAGTTATATAAAATGCTTATGATAATGTGTTGCAGAAAGTAAGTGCTCAATAAATAGGTATAACAACATTTACGATAATGATGATGAGTATAAGTAGTAGGAGTAGCAGGCGGAGTAAACAAACTGTACACGTGAAACATCTGAGCCAAAAAGAGCCTTCATGGTTATCGGCTCTTCTCATACTAGAGAGGAAAAACATCAGGCCCAGGCAGAGCTTCAGTGACGCCCCGTCATTCTGCCCTTTGAATCATTGCAAAATGTTCTATTAACTAGCCTGCCCTAGTCCTGCCATTCTCTTTTAGAAGTAACAGGAAAAGTAATGCCAAATTTAAGATGAAAAGAGACTTATCTATAATGAACAGAGAGAAATCATGCATATCAGAAGAGCAAAGCTAAATCACTGCATTGATTGCTTAAAAATCAATAGGAAGTTTCTATCCAACAAACCACTTTCAAGCTGAGAACAAGGGGCCTTAAAGCCTGAGCAATAAAGGGTATGGGCCCCCAGGACAGGATGTGTCAATACTTATGTGTGGACATTCACATTGCCCTGGAAGGATGAAAGCAAACCAGCCCTCTGGCTACCTTAAAATGTCAGGGGGGGCCATCCTGTCAAAACAGTGATTGCTTAGAAAGAAGTCTAATAGGAAAAGCCATAAATCCAAATGGATATAATGTCATAATTGTTTAATGTAATACTTCGGGCCTGACTTTGACTTCCTGCATATCCAGAAAGAAACAGGCTCTTTGAAAGTATTTACTTTAGTAATAAGGGTCAGGAAAATAAGATATGGTCATTCTTGCCTTTCAAATAATTCTATTATAAGCTTGGATGTTAAGGTTATAATTACACATTATAAAAATTTAATAAAAATTGTAATTGCCCATTATTAAAAAAACACTGGAAAAATTATGTGACAAATCTCCATATTTACATATGGAAATATTACTATACTATTCAAATCCTTATTGCCTGATTATTACTTTTCACAATATTCATGAAGTTGGAAAAAATAATACAACCACAAATAACTCTAAAAAAAATTCTAAATGCTTTCCAAGGTCAGTTAAAAAAATCTTCAAATCTTCATATTTTACAAATTGTGATAAAAATATTTTTGAGTTGAGTCTGATTTCTGGTTAAAAAGATATATCTGCATTCGTGAGTATTTTACTATAAATCAGAAACATACATCTTTAGTAAATGAGAATGTATTGATTAGTCAACACTATACGAAAGTAACATCATGGACTTCCAGTCAAGATGGTGGAGTAGGGAGGGCCTAGACTCGCCTGCTCTAATACCAAAACTAGAAATAGAGTTGACCCTTGAACATCAGAGGGGCTGCAGGCATGGACTGCCCCACATGGTCAAAAATCTGCATATAATTAAGTCATCATTTTGCATATGCAGATTCCCAACTGCCAGCTGACCCCTGAACAACTAAGGTTGGAAATGTGTGGGTCAGTTGAAAATAAACTGGGTATAAGTGGACCTATGCAGATCTAAACAGTGTTGTTAAGGGTCAACTGTACCTATGGAGCAATTATTTCTGAGAACAGCCTGAGGACTAGGGAACAGGTTCTTTGCAACTGGGGATATAAAGAAAAGCCACATCGAGACAGTGACACAGCCTTGGCAGGCCCCACAGCCTTGGTGTCCCAGGCGAGAAGAATTTTACAGCAGCAGATCCCCTCTGATGAATGAAGGGTCCAAGAACCAAATCAGGATTCCCAGCCCAGGGGTCTGATACCAGCACCAGGGAGAAGAGCCTGTAAATTATCTGCTTTTGAGGACCAGTGATGCCTACATCCAGGGGAGCCGGCGTCTGTGGGAAACTGAGCCTCTACTCTTAAAGAGCCCACGCAAACTCATGCACTCTGAGTCTCAGTGTAGATGTATGAGTTTGAAAAGCATTGGGTCATACACAAAGCAGATACACTAACTGATTTTGGAGTATGTATCAGAGGGACAGGGATCTGGCAGAGATTTTTCTGGGGATGGCGGGACTGGTGGGCATCATTCTTCTCTCGGTTTGGTTTGATTTGTTGTTATTCCACTTAGCTGGCCTCGCACTAGCAGGGGCTAGTTCCTCTGAGAACTGGCCCAGCCCAACCTGCACACCTGGTCAGCATACATGGAGGGCCTCCCAAAGAGAATGACCTACCCCCAGCACCCAGCTTTGTGGCCTGAGAGCCACATGACAGCAGTGCACTGCCCCTGAGGACACAGCAGGAGGCCATGGGTGGCCATGAAACCCCTCCAAAGTGACTCCCCACTCCAGGGGTGTGAGCCCCCACATATCCGCACGGCCAGAACAGTAGAGGCTGGTCTCACAGCCACCCACACTGGAAGCCCGGACTGCACACCAGCATGCCCACAGCAGCCATGCCGGGCCTTGCTGCCAGCCAGGCTGAGGGCCAGCCCATCTCATCAGCATGCCCACAGAAGCTGTGTCTGGGCCTCACAGCCAGCCATGTCAGGATGTCAGGTGCAAGACAGCACTTTAATGTGCCAGCAGCATTAGCAGCCAGGCCTCCCAGACAGCCAGCACAGAAAGAAGCCCATCCATCTGCACACCCAAAATAGCTGTGGCACAATAACAACCGGAAAGTTCATGCAGCCCATATAAGGGACCCCCTGGATCACATGGCTCTGTTGGGCAGGAGGGACTGTACCACTGAGCCCCATAGAACACCTTTCACATAAGGCCACGCTTTCAATACTCCACGATGCAGGTGATTTACCTAATATATAGAATCAAACACAGAGACTTAGGTTAAATGAGGAGACAGAGGAGTTTCAATGAAGAACAAGAGAAAACCCTAAATACAGAATCAAACAAAATGAAAATAAGTAATCTACCATATAAACAGTTCAAAGTAATGATCATAAGGATATTCATCAAACTCAAGAGAAGTATGGATGAACACAGGGAGAACTTTGGCGAAGAGATGGGAAATATAAAAAGAACCAGTCAGAACTGAAGAACGCAATAGCTGAAATGAAAAATTACACTAAAGAGAGTCAACAGTGGGTTAGATGACGCAGAAGACTAGATCAGCAAATTAGAAGACAGGGTAAGAGAAATCTCCCAATCAAAATGGCAAAAAGAAAACCAATTTAAAAAATTAAAAATTAGGAAAGTATAAGGGACCTTTGGGACAATATCAAAATATACTAATATCTGCACTTTGGGAGTTACAGAAAAAGAAGAAGAGAGAGAGAAAGGGACAGAAAGCTTAGTTAAAAAAAAAAAAAGTAGCTGAAGAATTCCCTAACCTGATGAAAGAAACAGACATACAAGTCCAGGAAGAACACAGAGTACCAAGCAAGATGAACTCAAAGAGTCCCACAACATGACACATTGTTATTAAAATGGCAAGTTAAAGACAAGGAGAGAATCTTAAAAGAAGCAAGAGAGAAAAAAAAAACTTACGTAAATACAAGGGGACACACATAAGATTACCAGCTGATCTTTCTGTAGAAATTTGCAAGCCAGAAGGGAGTAGCACAATATATTCAAAGTGATGAATGGAAAAACTACAATCAAGTATACTCTACCCAGCAAGGTTAACATTCAGAATTGAAGGACAGATAAGGATTTTCCCATACAAGCAAAAGCTAAAACAATTCATCACTACCACACTGCATTATAAGAAAAATTAAAGAGACTTCTTTAAGTAGAAAAGGCCCAAACTAGAAATTAGAAAATATAAGAAATAAAAATTCTCACTGGTAAAGGAAAGATATAGTAGAGGTAGAATAAATCAATCAAATATTAAGCTAGTATAAAGGATAAAATAAAAATTAGTAAATTCATATATATAAACAATTAGTTCAGGAATACAGACACACACGAATATGTAGAATATAATGTCAAAAATATAAAACATAGGGTGCAGAAGAAATATATAGTGCTTTCGGAATGTGTTCAAACTTAAGCAACCATCAACTTAAAAAAAATTGCACTGTATAAATGTACCATAGCTTTTTGATCCACTCATTTACTGTTGGGCACTGAGGCTGCTTCCAATTCTTGGCTATTGTAAATTGTGCTGCTATGAACATCGGGGTGCATAGGTTCTTTTGAATTGGTGTTTCAGGATTCTTAGGGTATAATCTCAGCAGTGGAATTGCTGGGTCAAAAGGGAGTTCTATTTTTAGTTTTTTGAGGAAATTCCAAACTGTTTTCCATAGTGGCTGCACCAATTTGCATTCCCACCAACAGTGTACTAGGGTTCCCTTTTCTCCACAACCTTGCCAGCACCTGTTGTTTGTTGATTTGTTTATGATGGCCATTCTGACTGGTGTGAAGTGGTATCTCATTGTGGTTTTAATTTGCATCTCTCTGATGGCTAGTGACGCTGAGCATCCTTTCATGTGTCTCTGGGTCCTGTGTATATCCTCCTTGGAGAAGTGTCTGTTCAGGTCCTTTGCCCATTTTTTAATTGGATTGTTTGTCTTCCTGGAGTGGAGTCATGTGAGTTCTTTATATAATTTGGAGATCAAACCCTTGTTTGACTAGGAATACTACGCAGCAGAAAGAGCGAGCTACCACCCTTCACAACAGGATGGATGGAACTGGAGAGTATTATTAAAAGTGAAATAAGCCAGGCGGTAAAAGACAGATACCATATGATCTCACCTATAAGTAGAAACTAATCAACAAAGTAAATAAGCAAGAAAAATATAACCAGTAACATTGAAATAAAAAACAAACTGACAGTAACGAGAGAGGAGGGGGATAAGAGGGGAAAGGGAGGTCATCAAGGAACATGCATAAAGGGCCCATCAAAAAACCCAAATGGGGGAAGGATTAAGGGTGGGAGGTGGGGGTGGGTGGGGCTGGGGAAAGTGGTGGCAGGAAAATGCCGACCAAAAGAAAAACAGACAGGGGGAGGCTAAGAATAGTATAGGAAATTGAGAAGCCAAAGAACTGATATGTACAACCCATAAATATGAACTAAGCAGTGTGGGGATGATGGGATGGAGTGCAGGGCAGAGGGGATAAAGGGGGGAACAAAATGGACAACTGTAATAGCATAATCAATAAAATAAACCAAAAAATAGTGTTATATACATAGGCTGTTATATATAAATCTCACATTTACCACATGAGATACAAAAGCAAGACTCATAAATATACTGCCTACAAGAAAAACTTCAGATCTAAAGACACCCATAAACTGAAAGTGAAGGGATGGAAAAATATATTATCATGCAAATGAAAACAAAAGAAAACTGGATTAACAATGCTTATATCAGACAAAACACACTTTAAAACAATGACTGTATGAAGAAACACAGACGAGCATTACATAATTATAAAGGGGTCAATCTAATCATAGGACTTAACACTTATAAACCTCTATGCACCCAATATAGGACCACTTAAATATGGAAATCAAATATTAACTGACATAAAGGGAGATATTGATAGTAATGCAATAATAGTGTGAAGGACTTTAAAACCCACTTGCATGAATGAATAAGTCATCCTAAACAAAAATCAAAAAGGAAACAATTAACTTTAAAAGGCACATTAGATGAATATATATAATCTCCATCCAAAAAACATCATAATTCACAATATTTTCAAGTATACATGGAACATTCTCCAGAACAGATCACATGTTATTCCACAAAACAAGTATCAAGAAATAAAAGAGATTGCAATCATATCAAACATCTTTCCAACCACAACGGTATGAAACTAAAAATCAACTATAAGAAGAAAACTAGTAAAAACACAAATGCATGAGGTCTGAACAACATGCTACTAAACAAACAGTGAGACAATGAAAAATTCTAAGATGAAATAAAAAATACCTTGAGACAAATAAAAATGAAAACACAATATTCCAAAATCTATGGGACGTGGCAAAAGCAGTTCTAAGAGGGAAGCTTATAGTGATGTAGGCCTACCTCAAAAAATGGACAAACAAAAAACTCAAACGAGCATTCTAACCTTATACCTAAAGGAACTAGAAATAGAAGAAGAAACAAAGGCCAAAGTGAGTAGAAGAAAGGAAGTAAGATCAGAATGGAAATAACTGAAATAGAGACTAAAAAGCAACAGAAAAGATTAATGAAACTAAAAGCTGGTTCTTTAAAAGGTAAACAAAATTGATAAATCTTTAGTGATTCTCAGCAAGAAAAAAAAGAGAGAGGGCCCAAATAAAATCAGAGATGAAAAAGGAGAAGATACAACTGACATCCAGAAATACAAAAGACTGTAAGAGAACACTCTGAACAATTATAAGCCAACAAATTGAGCAAACTAGAAGAAATGAATAACATTCTAAAAATATACAATTTTCTAAGACTGAATCAAGAAGAAACAGAAAATATGAACACTGATTACCAGTAATGAAATTGGATCATTAATAATAAAAAAAAATCTTCCAACAAAGTCCAGACTAGATGGATTCACAGGTTAATTCTACTTAACATTTAAAGAATACCTATCCTTCTCAAATTATTCTAAAATGTGAAAAGAAAGCAACACTTTCAAACTATTCTTTGAGGCCAGCATTACCCTGATATTAAAAGTAGATAAATATACTATAAAAAAAATTACAGGCCAATATCCCTGATGAATACACAAGTAGATGCAAAAATCCTAAATAAAATATAATCAAACAAAATTCAACAATATATTAAAAGGATCATGACCAGTCTTTGCCAGCAGTGAAGGTGATTGTGGGGGGAGGGTGTTGGGAGACTGGACTGGGTGAAAAAGGTGAAGGGATTGAGAAGTACATATTGGTAGTTACGAATCAGTCATAGGGATGTAAAGTTCAGTATAGGAATATAGTTAATTGTGACAAGTATGTATGGTGTCAGTTGGGTACTGGAAATATCAGGTGAAACACTTTGTAAATATATGACTGTCTAACCACTATGCTGTGCACCTGAAACTAACGCAACATAATATTGAATGTAAACTGTAACTGAAAAATAAAAATTTTCTAAAGGCAAAAAGAAAAGAAGATCATACATCACAATCAAGGGGGACTTATTCTAGGGATGCGAGGATCATTTAATATCCACAAATCAATCAACAAGGCACACCACATCAACACAAAAGGATAAAAATCATATGACCACCTTAATAGGTACAAATAAGCTTTTGATAAAAGTCAACATCTTTGACGATAAAAACTCTGAACAAAGCGGATATAGAGGGAAAATACCTCAATACAATGAAGGCCATATATGATGAGCCCACAGCTGACATTATGCTCAACAGTGAAAACTAATAGCTTTTCCTCTAAGGTCAGGAGCAAGACAAGTATAGCCCACTCATGTGAGTTTTATTCACATGAAGAAGTCCTAGGCAGCTTAATTGGACAAGAAGAAAACAAAAAGCATTGGATGGATGGAAGGAAGGAAGGAAGGAAAGAAGGAAGGCTGGCTCTTTTTTTAGATGACATATTATATGCAGAAAATACTAAAGATCCCATAAAAACACTGTTAGAATAAACAAATTTACTAAAGGTGCAGGATATGAAAACAAAGTACAAAAGTCAGTTGTTTCTATATACTAACAACACATAATCAGAAGGAGAAATTAAGAAAACAATCTTATTTACAATTGCATCAAAATGAATAACATACCTAGGAATAAATTTAACCAAGGAGAGGAAATACCTTTACACTGAAAACTGTAAGATATTAATACAATTTTTTTGAAAAAAATAGGTAGTTATGTTCTTAGATTGAAAGAATTAATATTGTTAAAATGTTCATATTACCCAAGTCAATCTTCAGATTTACGCAATCCGTATCAAAATCACAATGGCATTTTTCACTGAAATGGAACAATCAACCCTAAAATTTTTATGGAACCACAAAAGACTCCAAATAGCCAAAGCACTCTTGAAAAAGAAAAACAAAATTGGAGTTGTTATGCAACCTGATATCAAACTATACTACAAAGCTATGGTAATCAAAACAGTATGGCACGGGAACAAAAACAGGCACATAGATTAATGGAATAGAGTAGAGAGTCCAGAAATAAACCCGTGCTTATGTGGTCAATTAATCTACAACAAAGGAGGCAAAAATATACAATGAGGAAAAGACGGTCTCTTCAATAAATGATACTGGGAAAATTGAACAGATCTGTGCAAAAAAATGAAACTAAACCACCTTCTTACACCATACACACTCAAACAAAAACAAAACAAAATACCCTCAAAATGGTTTAAGACTTATATGTAAGACCTAAAACCATTAAAATCCTAGAAGAAAACACAGGCAGTAAACTTTTAGGTTCAGCTAAAAGATTTTATTTTAATATGTTTCCACAGGGAAAGACAACAAAAGCAAAAATAAGCAAATGAGATTATATTAAAAACTGCAAAGCTTTTGCACAGTGAAGAAAACCGTTAACAAAACATTTTTAAAAACCCACTGAATGGGAGAAGATATTCACAAATGATGTACCTCATAAGAGGTTAATATACAAAATTTATTTAAAAACTCATATGATGCAACATAAAAAAAAAAATCTAATTACGATAAGCAGAGTAGATATTTTTCCAAATAAGACGTGGTTGGAAAACAGACACACACAAAAAATGTTCAACATCACTAATCATTAGGGAAATGCAAATTAAAATCACAATGAGGTATCATTTCACATCTGTCAGATTGGCTATCATCAAAAACAAGTGTTGGTGAGGATGTGGAGAAAAGGGAACCCTTTTGCACTGTTGGTGGGAATGCAGACTGGTGCAGCCACTGTGGAAAAAGCTAAAACGAGAAGTACCATATGACCCAGTAATTCTGGGTATCTATCCAAAGAAATCAAAATCAGTAGTTTGAAAAGATATCTGCATCCCTATATTCATTGCAGCATTATCCACAATAGCCAAGATACGGAAACAACCTAGTGTCCACTGATGGATGGATGGATGGGTAAAAAAGATGTGATATGTATGGATGTGTGTGTGTATAAAACGGAATATTACTCTGCCATAAAAAGAATGAAATTTTGTCCTTTGTAACAGCATGGATGAACCTAGAGGGTCTTATGTTAAGTGAAATAAATCAGAAAGAAAAGGACAAATAACATATGGTTTCTCTTATATGTGAAATCTAAAATGAAAATAAATGAACAAACAAAACAGAAACAGATTCATAGATACAGTGAACAAATTGATCGTTGTCAAGGAGGAGGGGTTGGGGGATAGGTGAAGAATGTGAATGGGAATAAGAGGTACAAACTTCTAGTAATAAAATAAATATTAATATTCTTTAATAAAAATAGAGTAACATTATTGCCCTTATACCATGATTTTCAGAGCTACACTAATGGCAACGCTGCCATGGATTTGCCCAGCAGCCAGACAGTAAACATTAGATGTTTATGGCAGGATGACATGAGTCCCAAGCCTAGTTAAAAATTGTGTAATTTAAATCTCATTGAAAGTTTAATGACACTAAAATCAATGTTCATTTGTTTTCAATAACATTTATTTTATTATAGCAATATTTTTAAGCCTAAAGTGGCTTCTACAGAAATAAGGATTTCATTTGATATATCAAGTTTATTAATTATACTTTTATATATAATGCACACGCACATAAATGTTGCTTTTAAAAATAGTCTAATAAGACTATTGGATATATTACTAAAAGGTAACATTGAAACTGGTGAACAGATAAATACCCTGACAAGTACAAATGACATTTATGTTCTATCTGTCATGATAAATCTTTAGTAGGCTGACATGAGCCTTTCATGCCAAGATCTCTAGAGAAAGAAAATAATGTGCATTGGGCCTCAAGGGGGAATTCTCTACCTATATTTAACTAATGCTTCTAGAGACGTTGGGCCGTTCTCCCCACTGTTGCAAAGTGCACATAAACACTGAAAAACTAAAATAGATACCCTTGGATTACAAAGCAAGCAAACAAACATACAAACATATTCAGATTCTGTTTTTTTATCCAATACTGTCAACAAGAAACAATTAACACCCTAGATAGTCCTTTGATAATATATACACAATTATCTAATTATCACTTTTAACTATTCAGTGGACATTTCATGTCAGTAGCTCTGAACCATATTTTCCTATTTTTGAAATTATCAAGCAGCAAAATATAAAAAAAATAAAACTTACTGACATAAAAGCACTGCCCTTTCAGAAACAACACAGCACAATAAGAGCTTCCGTGAACACTCCTTGATCTTAATATATTTTCTGAAAGTGTTCAAATAATTTGAAGTATTTCTGTAATTTTTTTCAGTGATTAGGCATGTAAATAATGGGTCATGAAATGAAGTAGAGGCGGAGGTGAACAAACTACATTTGCCTTGAAGGAGTCATTTGTCTTTGGTGGATGAGCAGGTCATTTTCAAAAGGGAGGGCAACTCGAAAGGGAGTCTCCGGCATAGATTTGGATTAAGCTAATTGAAAATGTGCTTCAGGGTTACATATGGAGACAGCATTCCGGGAATACAGAATGAAATAAAGTAGCCAGGAGCAATTTCTATTTTTAAAAGTAACCAGTAACCTCAGGTTTTTTTAGGTATTCAAATAGAGAGGTTGTATTTTGCATTTTTTAATAAACTGGGCCAAAATTACTAATTTTTAGAATATGTAAATTGTCTAAATTCATCTAAATCAGAGTAAATGTAGAGATGGTCTAATAATTAATTCAAATTTTAATCCAATTTACAGATTTGCTTTTTATGAAAAATAGATAATGCTGGGCAGTTTCTCCTTCTGGAAAACGGGGATTAATAACAGGGTCCAGGAGGTTGTTGTAAGAGTCACATGTGAGAGAAATTTCAGTCATGCTAACAAAGAGTTTAATTGTGGAAGTGGGGGTGGGTGATGGGTGATGCTGTGTAAATAGATTTCCATTCTCCTCTGTGGATAACCGACTATTCCACCTGTGTCTATCACCCTTGTCACCTGAGATGGTGTATCACAAACTATGCGACTCAATCCTGCTGCACATCGGTGTCACTTGTGACACTTTCTTTCAACTTTAGCTCCCTGAGCTCAACCCTCAGAGGTTTTAATTCAGTCAGTTTCATGGTTAAGTCCCAGGGCTCCCAGCTTTAAAAAGCATTCTGGGTGATTCTGATGAGCAGCCAGGGTTGAGAACCACAGTACAAGGGGATGTTCCAGTTTATTTGTTCCTGCTGCAAGGCTATATTATGTGGACTTCAGTGAGAGTGAGAAAGAGGAGGGAGAGAGGAGCAGGAAGGAGCGGGGAGGGAGAGGCGGGGGAGAGAAAAGAGAGAGAGAGAGAGAGAGCTAAGCCTGGTTTGGATAGTGATCTTACTGAGAAAAACCAATGGAACCATGTTTCTTGAACAGCGATTCAGACTTTTCAGTAATTTAATGCCTCAATAAAATACAAAAAAACAAACAAGGCCCTGAGAATACTATAGAACCACAGGTTTAGAGATAAGTAGATGTTTCCTTGGCAATGTGTAAAGATATCTACTTTTAACATTGAAAAGAACCCTCCTTACAATTCATCGCTGTCTGTTTGGACTGTGTAAGGTAGGTTGGTGAGTGTGTAAAGTGAGTTCAGACAAGTGCCATTCACAGGCACATTTGTGAGGAGGCCTAGAGTAGGAATGTGATCCAGTGAGAGTTCAAGCAGGTTAAGGAGAAAGTACGTGAAGCACTAAAATGGCTTTGTAGTAAAATACTCAAGTTACGGCAGAGATCCAAAAGAAGAGGGAGAGGAGGGGGACTTGCTTGTGTAGGGAAAAAGACGTCTTAGATCAAAGAGGAACAGGAAATAAGAAGGATGAAAGATATAGTTAGGAAGATACAGTAATAAAACCAGAAGAGGGGTGAAAAAGAACAGACTTTTTAAACTGACAGTTCAATATAAGACTAATCACACTGGGAGCTTTTAGCACGTGAAAGCAAAGCCCTGCAGGGCTTGAAATAGCCCTGGTGGTTCCTAGGTATGCATCTCCTTAGTCAACGGCTCACAGACACCCTGCTTGTATTTAACTTTTGTATTTCAAGTAAAATAAATTTCCCTAGAGAGATTTCCTCCTTGCTTTGTAAATTGCCTTTTGCAAGACATTTTAATTGGATATAGTTTTTGTATAGTGTTTGTCTTTGATTTGGAAGGAAGGAAGGAAGGAAGGAAGGAAAAGAAAGAGAAGAAAGAAAGAAAAAGAAAGAGAGAGAGAGAGAGGGAGGGAGGGAGGGAGGAAGAAAGAAAGGGGGAAAGCAGTGAAGAAGGATAGCTACGGTTTTGACTCCGGAGTTAAACTGCCTGCCACAAAAACTAAGGATACATATGGAGTGGGAGGAATATTTTATTTACCCAGAAGATATATAAATGAGGTCCACCTCATTAGACTCAATTCCATCAAGGAATCAAAGAACGATGAGTTTTTGTTCTGGTTCTGCTGCTAATTATTTGCTTCGATCAACTATCTATGTGTCTATTTTTAATTGTAAAGTAAGGAGTTTAAATGAAGTTAATCATGTAAGAGATCATATGAATTTCTACGAGACATCACATTCATCACTTTAAGCTGCCTGAAATTTCACATCTTCATGAAGCCTCTTCAAATTAATTAAAAAATAAAAAATAAAAATGACAGACACTGACCTGTCCACATTTTAAGACAGATTTGGAAATTCAAGGGCCGCCGTTTTTTAACTTTGATTTCTAAACATACGGTTAATATAAACAAGACTTACACATGGGACAGCCATGTGTCTCTGCTATATTGTTCTGGCTTCCAGAGGGCACTGCCCAACCCTATGGTGCTAGGAAGCCTCAGCACTGCGCAGGAGAAACAGTGACTGCATTCCTGAGTCATCTGACTTCTTCATGTCAAAATGCAAAAATCATTTAGATGCTGCCATGCAATAATCTCCCTTCTCACCACCATGATCTTTGGAAGAAATATTTGAGAGAAATTTTTTTGAAGCATAACCAATTATATATCTTAAATATGGCAGATGAATGAGAATGAGAATTTGTATTGCCCATGGGTATCAATAGCAGTATAAGAACATTCGCTGACAACAGTGATGGTTCTGCATGCTTTAGTAAGTAAAGACAGTTACTTCATTCCCTTGCCTTACAGACGTGAACTGAAGAAAGTCAGAGCAAAGTGATGTCTATAGCTTCCTTTAATACCTCCTGAAAGCTACTTTTTACTAAAGGTAAATGTCACCTGCAATTAATCTTATGTTTTGTCTTTATTTTTCAACAAACAGATTCATAATACTTCCCAAAATGTTTCTAGTTACCCAAATTCATAATGGCTCCCTTTGGGGGAAATTTGACATCTGTATTTAGAAAATACTATGTGTAAAGTTTCAGATGAACTCTTATGTTTAAAGTTCAATAAATGATAGACTTTTTGAGACTCAAAAACAATTGAAATTAAGATATCATGCTCACGGTCCCAAGAAAACCATTTGTGTAAATAGAGAATTGATTTTAATGAGGCCGAGGATGAAACAAGGATGAAAATAACCCCTCCTCATAAGCACTTGTCTTTCACAGGCTTTCAAGTCTGCTTATATTTCCTCCTGAAAAACTTTGTTGTTAATGTGTCAAAATTTATGTCTAGAAAAAAAATGAAATAAAATGAAGGGTCAAGAATAAGCAAATAAAATTATCCTTGTTTCTTTAAGGTGGGTTTTCTATGAACCACAGAGATACTCTAAGTACTGTTTTCTGTAGCATAAACCAGAATAGAGGTTTTTGCCTTTGATAAAAAGACAAAAAATGGTTAGCTATTTTTGATTCTTTGTGGCATGTTACATTACTTATTTTCCCTAAAAATGTTACTTTTTAATCCTATGTTTTTACAGAAGATACAGATGCATTAAAGGTAAGTCATGCTAACACTAATTATAAATGCTTATAATTAGTTAATAAAATAAACTGTATAATATGACCTAATTTGTTTCATAAAATATTCTGTAATACTCTATCCTAGGATTAACAAATACCAACCAATGTTCATATGAAATTCTTAACTAACTACAGGTTCTTCCAATTCTGGTCATATGGTCGCATTTGAAATGTACCATAGAGTTTTCCTTCACTCAAAAGTATAAAAATACTTTTTTTATAAGTATAAAAATACTTCACTGGTATTTTCAGTTTGGTTGATTGAAATAAATACTAAATAATCTAAACCAAGGATTTACCATGAATGACCAAATATTAGATAATATTGTACATAATGGCTTGGAAGATATTTTAATCTTGTGAAACATGGATTCACATATATACATTTTTTTTCTCATTTAGGGCTTCCTCATTTTATGCAGCACTTGAATGAAAGTATAAAAAGGGCTCTTGAATATTTAAATGATTTTACTGAGGCTTTGCAATTTTCTAATAGATGAAATAAACATAGAAATTAGTCTATTTCTATAATAATTCCTATTACATTCAACAATGACAAAATCTATATTTTGGGTTCAAACCTACTTTTGGATGTCTACAACTGATACTTCTTCATTCTAGAAGAACTTTGATTGCCAAGGATTATCTTAAAGAAGTTTTTTCATGCTGATCATAAAACCTACAAATGTATTGCAAGCTGAACTTATGGCACTTCTGAAATTTTTTCAGTTCTAACAGCTTGAGAGCTTTTTCTTACAACACATGCATTTCCCTGCAGGATTTTGAAAAGTTTCCCAGCAACACTCATTAAGAAAGGCCAAAGCTATAGATTAGCCTTGCCGCTACTGTTTTTTCCTTGTAAAGTATTTTTTTGGTGACAATTTTCTATTCAGTAGTGTAACTGCATATAATTATTCAAATACAAAAGCCTGTTGTAAAAGAATGTGAAGATGAGAGCAAAAATACCACAAAGCAAATGAGCTGCTATGACTTTAGACACAGTTTTGTTCTTCAGTGTATTTATTCATAATTAGCATTAGGAAGGGTTTTTGTGTAAAAGACTGAGGGCAGATTTGGCCCATTTGCAAGGAGATAATGTTCCTAAATACAGTTTAGATTGCTTCAGAGGTATAATAAATAAAATAATTTACATTTTTGGTATACTGTGTATCATCACTGAATTGTTGGGGAAAAATACAATACCCAATGCTAGTGTCTACATTTTAATACCAGGGCACAGAAAAATTAGAATATACAAATAAAACAGACACTGGTAGACAGTGGAGTTTATGGATATCACAGCAAATATACTGGGAAAGAAAAGAAAATCCTTTTTTTTCTAGCTAAGAATACTAGACTCTTAGAGCAATAAAGAAATTAAAGATGGTTTCCATTTAACCTCTCCTAGCAGAGTCCAAGCCTCCCCTTACTGTGCTTCGACCAACCAACCTCCACCAAACATACACGCATATATTCTCATTCTTCTGCTAAGAAAATGAGTATTGAGACATGCTAGAAGACTAGCTTAAGGTGATCTGATTAGTGACAGGGTTGGGATTTGAGACAGGGGCCCTCTTTACTGTGCTGAGTTCACTCTGAAATATGAAGCGAAGGAAGTCCCAATACAAAGGCAAAATTAATATTTATTTTTGCTCTCGGTGAGGAAGGCCACTCCTCTCCCCTTGCACTCCTTAAAGAAAAGTAAATGCATTTGAAGTTTAGGCCCTATTACTCATGTGTATCTGAATTATTGACTTCTGGAAGATGGGACACTAAAGCCTGGTAAGACTCATGGAAGTACATAAAAACAGACATGAAATATCTTCCTAGAAGCTGTACTCATCATTCTGGTTTACTGTGCATTAAAAGGACAGGATTCATAAAAAATGTTTAAGTTTGACTTTTAATCTGTCCCTTCCTCATACTCTCTCCCCCACAATAAAATAGAGAATTATAAAAACAAAGAGTCTATAACAGAGCACAAACCACATCATACACATGAAAATGTACATATATATATATACACATGATTTTGTGTATTTAACAAAAAGAATTTATATAAGGCAACTTCATTGAAGAGATGCTTTTTGATCATGTGAATTTGAGTTAAACACTAATTCAAAAAAATACATGCACCCTTATGTTCACTGCAGCATTATTTGGAATAGCCAAGATTTGGAAGCAGCCCAAGTATCCATCAATAGATGAGTGGATAAAACAGTTATGGATACATTTGTACAATGGAATACTACTGGGCCATAAAAAGGAAGAAAATTTTTCCCTTAGAGACTGCGTGGATGGACCTGGAGAACATTCGGCAAAGTGAAATAAGCCAGTCAGAGAAAGACAAATACCACATGATTTCACTCATATGTGAGATCTAGTCAAGTAACAAGCAAAATAGAGAAGGACTCATAGATAAAGAGTAGGCTGACAGCTCTGGGGAGGAGGATGCTGGGCAGGGGGTGGAAAAAGAAAGAGAAAAAAGAAAAAAGAAAAAGAACACTGCAGTGATTGCATGGGGGAGGAGGAGTGGAAGCAGAAGAGGGTATGGGGATAAGTGGTGATGGGAAAAAATAATTAAATTTGAACTAAACAAGATTTTTAAACTTCTAGTTAAAAAAATTTTTTTCAGTTCCTAATGGTAATTTTATAGTCAGGAAAATATGACTTGTTATAACCTGAAAAGAAAAACTCACCAAGCTGAAAGAGTTTCATTATTTATTTTTATTCTCTTATATTTTGAATGTCTTCTTAATACCTGATCCCATTAGTATTATGTGTATATATAACAATTGCCTGATTATATTCTAAGACATTATTACACATAAGAAGTAGGGGAAAAACAATAAATATGTTATTGTTCAAGTTTTTCAAGGTTAAAACTAACCACATATCTTGAATACAGATGCAGGCGAACATTAAAAAAATGTAGTGGGAGGGCTGACAAATTGGCTGCAACAAGGTTAGTCATAGAAGACTTATAAGATATCTAAAAAGATATTTATTACCTAAAATTGTTCCCTGTGTAGGCCCAACTTTTGTTGGATCTCACCTGTTTCGAGCTGAGAACTTGCATTAATTTACACTGTACTGACTCATTTTCTTATTAAGTAAATTTGCAATGATATGGTATTTTTGGTTCTGCCAATTCCTTTCTTTTAATATCTTGTGCTTTTCTCCAGAAAGGTCAAAGAGTTTAATATTAATCTTCAAAACATTTCTGTGGTATATGCTTACCCTTATGTGACATGCAGTAAAGCTGAGGTAAGTAGATTACATGGAATAGACCAACACAGAAGTACTGACAGGCAACTTCAACCTTCAATTTCTTACCCATCTTTTCACTCGCTGTTGCAAGCTCCCAAATCAGGATTCTGAACCAGGACATCTACCTGAATCACCTGCAGAGCATTTTCAGTCTATTTATATAATTCCCAAGGGTATCAACTTTGGAGAGGGTGTGGGGAAGGTGGACTGGAAACTCTCCATGTGCTTCTCAATGCCCTCTCTCCTGTACCCTGTCTGAGGACCACTACCATCTTAGTATAGTTTCCCAATATATGCACTTTGATTCTTAAATATATTTCCCTTGATAAGTCATTCTCTCTTAAATGTTTATCCCCTTTTAACTACTTATTAATTCTTACTTTGGGGTCCTGGAATAAATACTATTTGGTCTTTAGAATGTGGTTGTGAAATCTAGCATTTGACACATACAAGTAATTCATTTTCTTAATGACTCTGTAGTTTCACTTTGTTGAATGCACAAACTTTACCGAATATTTTCATACTCAGCACAGTTCCCAACTGTTCCTCACTTCTACGTGCATGTGGATTCGATATGCAGACATTTCTTCTGTTGGCAAGTTATTCTTTTACCACTATTCTATGAAAAGAGCACCAATATTATACATTATTTTATTTTCAAGTTCAAAAAGAAAAACAGAAAAAAAAGAATCATGCCAGGGTAAGATTTTTTAAAAGAATAAAGATCGGCTCCGCTTCATCAACATTATTTTTAACTCTGAATCTTGCCTGTTGTCCTCTAATCCCCAAGAATTCCTTCACTGATCTTAGAATTCTCCCTTCCCACAGAAATATTTGTCTTTTGAAAAAATCTTTCTCTGTGAATACAGTCCCATTTCTGAAAATGAAGCTTAGGCATGTTTTTAAATTGCTAGCTGTGGAGATTTCATTCAAATTCCCCTCTTTTTCAACAAATGGGCTCTGGAAGCTCTTAACAATGATCCTCTTCATAGCTGGACATGAGACTGGGGAGGTTGCATAAATACACTGCAGCTAACTCCACTATAGAATAGCAACCAAATCTCTACAAACAGATAGGTCTGCCAACAAGCATCAGGAATGCTGTGTGAGCTATCCTGCACGATACCCCGAAGAACGTAGTCTTCCCCTGATGTGTAGAGCTGAGCTCTATTAGAAACAAAAGAAGCTACAAGAGGGTGGGTACCCAGGACAGCATGTACACTGAAAATGCACCTTTCTCATAAAATTCATGCTATCTCCCTTTGAGACACTAATGTCGACCAGTCAAGTAAACCTTGAACATGATCAGCAGACAAAAAGGAAAATAATTAGCTTTCCCCCATCTGTGTAATACATTTTCGCCATTTTTAAAATTGAGTGAATCACCACTTGCTAGCAGTGGAAATAGGTAAACAGTATTTTGTTTACTTCGGATGGCGTTTCTTCTTTATACACAACCAATAGCTAAAGACGCCAAATGAGAGGGCTGCAGATGCAGGCTTCCCGGGGAAGTCAGTGGATACAGGATGTGATACATATTTCAGGGGGAAAAATGAGTCCTTATAGAATAAGGAAAAGCACACAATAGGTAAATCTTGGAAATAATTATTAGGGTTCTAGCTTCAGGATTTAATGATCAGAGAAAATGTATAAAAAGTAAAAGTGAAAAAGATAATAAAGAAATAGCTACACTACACGCTCATATTTCCATATTACTGAAATAGCCCCACAGGGAAAAACAGAAAGGCTAGCTAGTAATAAAACACAATTTATACATAGCAGGATCCTTTCCAATATTTGAAAAAAGAAAGTGCACACTCATGCTATTACTTTATTAGTAAAATGGACTAGGCTCAATTTATGACACATGGGTACGTGTCTTATGTTAAATTTTGAATAACAACATTCATTACGTTTATGTTTATATTATAGGCAAAAAAGCAACTATTTTCAGATATTTGGATGCTGAGCAATTCAAAGGAAACCAGATACAGAATACTGCCTATACTGTTAAAAAAAAAATGAAAACCTAGATAGTGACATTTAAAACACAAATGCTTTCTAGACAGAATATTACTAATGGGTTTTAAAAACTTATTCATTGGACATAAAGTCAGAGGTATTATTGCTTGGCATAAATTCTGTTCTTTGTACTCTCTTCCCCACTTAATTTGAGAATACTTTGCTCCCATGTAAGAAGTGTGTCGCAAGCCTCTCTGACTTCTGGGAGGGGAGCACAGCTGCTCACTTTCTAACTTTCTACGATGCTTTGCATATACAGTCATGAAGGACATAACGGGGCATGCCCACGAGCCTGAAGAGAAAGTGGTCCAAGGATTTTTGATCTTACAATTTTGCCCTCATCTGGTAATTAACAACTCAAGAAATTTAAAGAAAATAGATTTGGTCTGTAACTGCATATGTTTTGATGGAAATAGATATATCATTTGAGAAGAACAATACTTTACTTTTTAGAGAAAACTTGTTTAGGCCATAATAATCAAGTGAAAAATCCAAAAAGAGTGAAGAACTGAAGGACAAGAGCAAGGGAAAAACTGCTTGGAGCATTTTCCCCGGAGCAGGATGAAGATCCCCCCAAGGACTGCTGATGCTCTGCAGCTATGTCTGCAGTTGAAACATGACCATTGTCACAGCCCAAAAGAACACTGTAATTGGTAAGATCTCTTCTTTCTCAGTATCCTTATTCAATTGGTCACAAAACCTTTATAGTTCTCTTTCATGAAGCCAATCAATACACACTGCCACTAACTTAGTATTAACAGTTATTGAAAACGAATACCAGTTCTTTCCTAAATTGACCTGAACAAAGCTAACATATGATGACAGAAGTAAGAACGATGGTTGCCAAGAGGGATGGGGGTGGATTGGATGACAGAGATAACTTTCTGGAGTGACGGTAGTGTTCCGTATCTTGAGTATGGCATGGGTTACATAGCTGTACGTTGGTCAAAAATTAGCACGTTATGCCTTGTACATATCACTGTATGTAAATTTTACCTTAAACAAAATTTACTGTAATCTTCCTTGATCCCAGGTGTAATCTTCCTTGATCCTCATGACATTCCCTCCCCACTGTTAGATTAGAAAACAACAGTTGAGGATTAGACATTTCCTCCATTCATTTAAAAATATTTAATGAGTGCCTGCTGCCATGTGCCAAGCACTGTGCTGGGCACAGGGTATACAGTGTAAATCAAGAAGATAATTTCCCTTCCCTTCTGAATTTGAATAAATACAAGATGGCCCCTATGTTCACTGTAGCATTATTTATAATAGCCAAGATATGGAACAGCCTAAGTATCCATTGATAGATGAATGGATAAAGACGTGGCACATTTATATGATGGAATATTACTTAGCCATAAAAAAGAATGAAATCTTATCATCTGTGACAACAAGGGCGGACCTAGGGGGTATTATGCTAAGTGAAATAAGTCAGAGAAAGGCAAACAGCATATGATTTCACTTATATGTAGAAATCTAAAAAACAAAATAAACAAAACAGAAACAACTCATAGATATAGAGAACAAACTGATGGTTGCCAGATGGAAGGGGTTTAGGAAGATAGGAGAAAAAGCAGAAGGGATTAAGAAGTACAAATTGGCAATTCTAAAATAGTCATGGGGATGTAAAATACAGCATAAGGAATATAGTCAATAATATTGTAATAATTACGTATGGTGTCAGATGGTTGCTAGACTTATTGGGGCGACCACTTGGTAAGTTATTAAATGTCTAATCACTATGTTGTACACCTGAAACTAATATAATATTGTATGTTAACTATAATTAATAAATAAAAACATTATATAGAAATGATCACAAATTAAGGTATGGTTATAAAGAGAAGTAGAAGATTCCTTGAGAAAGAGTAATGAGAAAACTATTATAGTGTTTTGGTTCTGGGGATATTGGGTTTTGGGGGAGTCGTCTCTGAGAAGATGGCAGTTGGGCCGCAGGCCATGTCTAAGTTAAGAAGGCTGGCCTAGGAATGAAAGAGTACCTGTGGCAGAGGGAGAAATACGTGAGAAAGCCCGGAGGCAGGGGACCAACCTATATGCCAGGCGAAGCATATAAATGATGAGACAATTTTTTAAGTGACTTTGTTAATAACTGCCCAAGGACACGAGGCACAAACCAGACATCTGGTCACCTGGTCGATGGCTAATTGGCTAATTCTGCAGTGTTTCTAGTGGAAGGCCAGTGTAACAGGTATATAATAAAAGGAAAAATAATGACTATGAGGTGGTTGGGTAGGAGAAGTGCTTAGAGATGCAGTCATGCAGGATCCTGTGAGCCATGCTATGGGGTTCGATACTATCCCAGGTATAATAGAAGCTTCACTTATTCTAACTGAAGGGTTTTAAGCAGACAAGTGTCATGATCTGATTTATAATTTATATAGATCACTAGGCTGGTTTGTGGAGAATGGTTAAATTTGATAAACGGCACATGGCCAGTAAACAATAAAGCTAAAAAACCCTCCATTTAGAATAAGTGAAGCTCTTATTACTCCTGGAATGACAGGCCACCTTACAGTGGATCCGCCACCCCGGTCAAGCCTTCAGATGACAGTGGCCCTCGCCTGGCTGGACCGCAGCCTCCTGAGATACTCAGAGCCACAAGTGCCCTGCTGAGCTGCTCCCAAATTACCGACTCGTGGAAGCTGAGAGGTTTATAAATATTTATTTTTTTAAGCCATGAAGTTTAAGGTAATTTGTTATGCATATTACCATTTTTATTTTTATAAAGGGTATTCTCCCTTAGGTAAACATTCACATTGTGAATTTATTTTGGAAGTTAGAAAAAATATGTAACAAATGTTTCTCAATAGAGAAATTAGATGCTTGTATTTCTTACAAAAAAGAAAAAAAAAAGTACTGTATGAAAAAGAAAACCAGAAACACAGAACAAATTTATATCTTGTAAAAGCAATATACATCATTCTTATCCATTAGGAAAGAATCACTTTGAAATCCAAATAAAATTTAATTAACAATAAGAATGTAAAATAAACAGAGGTAAGATTCATTCAAAATTCTTTGTCAAAATTCTATATGTGTATATACTGGTTTATCATCTATCAAAGTCATATCTATAGAGATATATAAAAACTATGTGTACTGTAGTTTACCACAGACCACATATACAGGCCCTTTTATAAATATTAATTAAATTTTATGAATTAAAAATTATCATTTTATTTCTACTGTTAAAGTTAATGAGTTCTCCTTTCATTACAATTGTAACCTAAATTTTTGATTCAGTACACTAGCGGCCTAGGATGACTATAAATATTTTAATTTCCTCACTTTGAATTTCATACATTTTAAATTTCATAGTTAAGACCTAGACTCAACTCAATCATAAGCCTACTTTCTTTAAGGCTTAAGATTTAAAATGAACTAACTAGCATCACCAAAGAAGTGAAAACCAGAGTTTAGTCTTCTAACATGCTTATTTCTCCTTGTAATGGGCACAGTGTTTGTGCTTTAGTTCTAAGGTTTGCAGCGGCAAAGCATATGATCTAAAACACACAACAATATTCCAACCTTTAGGACAGTGATGGGGTTCCGGCTTGGAGGTTTCATAAAAGGACTCTCTGGGTGAATTTAGTGGGGAATTAGCTGGAATCTGTCATGCCTACTTTCTATATTGGATGTTACTGTCCTGCCCAAGACTGTCAGATGAGGCTACACAGCCTTCCCCTAATAGAGGCTTTAACATTTATTGCTGTACTTTAAGAAGTTTTCTTCTACAAAGACAGCTAGCTTTGTTATACCTTGCACTGGGCATTTGTTAGCTGCTTTAGGCTTCTTCTATTCATAAAATGTCCTGTTTAGTTGAGGGTATTTTGATCCATGTTTTAATTTTTTATATACCGGTAACCGATAGTCACCATATGTGAAGAAATTCTGTGTTTAGTTCTTGCCCCAAAGAAGGAGTTCAAAGTGCTTTTACTCCTTTTTATCTCTGCAGCAGCCTTTTCAGAAACTGTCAAGGGATCCCTGTTTCAGTTCTGCAGGCTACACAGACTAAATCTTGGGTGGGCACTTCAGAAATGAAGGCCATTTTTGCATAAGTACATCAGCCTAAGAAAGGCCTCACTTTATACTGTAGTTCTTCGATTTGTACACACACTAGATGTTTCTGGAAAACTCAAGGCTGCCCAGAGGTGGCAAGCAATGACCTTACACCAAATTCAACCACATTCATTTCTTTATGTTTATGGTTGCTTTGGAGCTATAATATCAGTTAACTAATTGTGACAGATTATATGTCCCACAAAGCCTAAAATATTTTCTATATAGCCCTTTACCCCCAAAGCCTGCCGACCCCTGAACTACATTCTACTACTTGTAAAAGGAGTTCTCTCCTATACTCTCCACCACATTTGATCTCATACTAAGGCCAGTCCTGCCTTGGTCAAATGATCTTTAGTGATAACCTAAATTCTATTTTCTTTATCCTACATTTGCTCTCAGAGAGATATAGCATCAAAGTTGGTATAATGGCACACTAAAAACTATAATAATCTTACTCAGAGACCTTTCATTTTTGTGACGGTATCTGACTTAAAATAATTCACCACATTTATGTGGTGTTTATTTAGCACTTTAGTACTTTAAAGTGTATTTAGAATTCTCATTGACATTATCAGCTATAATTATACAACATGGCCCCCTTGTTGACATTAGCTAAACTTCTGACAAGTTCATATTGAGAAGAGGGAAAGTAAAAAATCATACATAGGGATACATTTTGAATTTCTCTACTGGTTTGATTCCAGGGAAGAAAAAGAGTTAATCTTCAAGTGTTTTCCTCAACTCCTATAGGAAAATATCGTAAAAGAACAACAACATGTTAGTATAATAGTTGTAAAGCCCAAAAATAAGAGAAAAAAATGACCCTGAAGCATCAGAGTACAGTGGGCAAGTTTGATCAGTAAATGAATAATTATAGAATAATGTGATTGATACTAATAACAGAGGTATATACCGTGTGTTATGGAAGCATAAAAGTGTGCTGAAGAACTTCACTAAGATGATTTGCATAAGCCAACTCCTAACAGGTAGTAGCAGTTTCTCAGGTAAAGTAAAAACAAGCACAAAGGCACAGAGGCAAGGCTGGCTCTGGTGGACATGGATTACCCTGGGAAGTCCAGGGCCAGTGCCTCCGTCAGGGAGCAGAAGTGGGAGGCCAGAAGGCCTGCTAGAGGCTGTCTCAGCCTGGAGAGGGAGGGGTGTTTTTATAATTCATTTACGCAGGAGTGCCCTTTTAATTTCTCACAAAGTCCATTTATGCACTAGAGACAGCCTGAATCAACGTGGGCAATGGTCAGAAAATGAAATTAATCTTATGAGCCCTGTAAACTCACTGTAGAGTTGGAAGTAAAAAAAATGTCATAATCAGAGTTTTCTTTTCCTTTAAATTTAAGATCTTTTGCACAGTAATATGAGGGATGGGCTAACAAAAAGAAAGGCTAAAGGAGTAGACAAAAGGTAGACGGAAGTTATAGCAGTCTAACTGAAAAATCATGAAGGCTAGGTCTAAAGGGGGCGGGTGTGGAAACTAGGAATTGGCCCAATCAAGAAGTCCCTTTATATTGACTAGAAGACACTTTCGTATAACTTCCTGAGAATAAATGAACAGAAGGTAATCAAAATTGGCCTGACACTTTCCAAACAACTACGGCATACAAGTCTGAGTCGGGTTCTACTTCTTCTCCATTGAAGAAGTGCTCACTCTTTGGGAGTTTTGCCCAGCCTAGCAGTCTGACCTAAGGACACATACTTAATGTTTAAACTGGCTTCCTTGTCCCCCAAGGTGATTTGACTCTTAATATCTCAATCATCTTAGTAACTACTTGCTGTCAAATAATTCCACTTTCATCCTCTTGGCTTGTTTCAAACCCATCCTTAATACTGACCTCTTGACATATTTTGAAGTTGACTTTGGTAATATGATCTTTGGCTCCTATAATGCAAAACTGTGGAAATGTATAATCAGGGGACAAGAAGGTTAAAGTGGGCCAGAATTTTCTCCAACTCCACTGTCTCTCAAGTTGTGAGCCCCATTAGAACAGGACAAAATAATCCTTCATTACCGGGAGCCTGGGTGAATGAAGAAGCTGACAAACCATTCTGTTCCTTGCTTTGATAAAGGTTCTGAAATCCAGAAGAACCCCGGCAGAGTTATTAAGGTACCTCGAAATGGACTCAATGAGTCACACGTAAGCTTATTACATTTAAATCCTTTTACAAGCATCATAACAAGTCAATAAATTAGATTTTAATAAACCTGAATAGGAGGCTTTGGCTTCAGCTATTAGGATCACACACACATCTGAGATATGATAAACATGCATTTGGGACATTATTAGCAGGAAATGACTTCTATGAGAGAAATAACGAGTAAGCAAATTTCTTTTAAAGGTTATGAACATTATTTTACATGACTTATCAAGTGAAAAGATTCACATTTGTTAGGTTTCAAAGTCTCTTTAACTAAAACCCAGGAACCAGATCACCTTTAAAGCACACCGTTACTCACTTATAGTTTAAGCCAGGCCCCAGAAAAATTGTCTTTATCACCATATTGGTTTAGATTCTGTCAGAGGGACTCTAATCCTTGTAAAACTAACTATAGCTATTAGCTCCATAGGATGAGTCCAAATGATAAATTTAAATAAATGCATTTACTCATTCATTCAATAAATATTTATTATATACTTACTGTACTCAGATTATATGTTGGCAATAAATTTAAGAATGAACATAATCTATACCTGCCCTAGAAATGTGTAGTCTGTTTAGAAACAGGTAATAAAATACAAGATTGTAGGTATGCACTGGGAATCATGGATTCCCAGAGCTAATGTACCTATCCGGGGTAAAAAGAAGAGGGCTTCTAAAAGTGGAAGAAAAGACTGACCAGAGTATCAGAGAGTGAACACAAGAGAGATGAAAGAATTTTCAAAATTCAGTAGGGTGAAGGAGACTAGGAGTGCCCCCTGCTGAAGAGTAGTAAGAAACCAGAAGCCATTGGATGATTTTGATGATCTATACGCAGTTTGGTGTTGCTGGTACGATAAAAAAAGTCAGTAAAATAGAACGAGAATGGAGAGGTCAGTACAAATCATATTCAAGGTTTCTCAAATTTTATAAGCTACAGAACTCTTTCTCCATAACATTTATTCTCAAGCCCCAGTATATTAATACAAATAAATCAGTGAATAGAAAGTTTGAGAGATAAATAAAACATTTTTCACTGCTTGTGTCTGAGACAATCTGAAAATCACTTATACAGGAAGTGAGACAACACCACATGTTCACAGGAAATATTTGGAGCAATGAGAGCTAAGAACATGCAGCCTAGATCGCTCTACCCAGCAAGGCTCTCACTTAAAATTGAAAGCCAAATAAAGACCTTCTCAGGCAACGTAAGGTTAAAAGAGTTCATTACCACAAAACCAGATGGCAAGAAATGTTAAATGACCTTCTGTAAGAAGAAGAAATAGATAAAAAACAAAGGTACTATATTTAAAAAATGGCAATAAATAAGGACCCATTTATAATAACCTTAAATGTAAATGGATTAAATGTTCCAATCAGAAGACATAGAGTAGCCAAATGAATAAGAAAGTACAACCCATATGTATGCTGTCTACGAGTGATCCACCTCAGAGCAAAAGATTTCCACAGGCTGAGAGTAAAGGGGTGGAGGAAAATATTCCACACAAATGAAGCGAAATAAAAGCGGGTATAGTAATACTTATATCTGACAAAGTAGACTTCAAAATGAAGGCCCTAAAGAAAGATAAAGATGGTCATTAAATTATTTTAAAGGGACTGGTCCAACAAGAGGACATAACACTTGTAAATATATATGTACCCAATAGGGGAGCACTTAAATACATAAAAAAAATCTTGGTGGACTTTAAGGAAGATATCAACAACAATAGTGTCATCATAGGGGACTTTAACACCCCACTGTCAACAAAGGACAGATCTTTCAGACAAGTCAACAAGGATATAGTGGCATGAAATGACACACTAGGTCAAATGGGTTTAATTGATATTTAATTAATTAAATATTTGGGGGCAACATTTCACCCCAAAGAAGAAGTATATGCATTGTTCTCAAGTACACATGGATCATGCTCAAAGACCAAATGTTAGGCTACAAAACAAGCCTTAACAAATTCAAGAAAATTGAAATTGTATCATGCATTTTCTAGGACCACAATGGCACTAAATTAGAAATCAACCTCAAAAAAAAAAAGACTAAAAAACATTACCTCAAATACCTGGAGGCTAAATAACATGTTATTAAATAGTAAATGGGTAAAAAAAGAGGAGATTAAAAAATTCCTGGAAACAAATGAAAATGAATACACAACAATGCAAAAATCTATGGAACACAGCAAAAGCAGTTCTGAGAGGGAAGTTCATAGCACTACAGGCCTACCTCAGGAAGCAAGAAAAATTTCAAATAAACAATCTGACATTACGCCGAGAAGAAACAGAAAAATAACAACAAAGCCCAGAGCAAGTAGAAGGATGGGAATAACCAAGATCAGAGTGGAAATCAATGACATAGAGACTAAAAAAACAATTCAGAAGATCAATGAAACCAGGATCTGGTTCTCTGAAAAGATAAACAAGACTAACCAGCATTTAACCTGACTCATCAAAAAAAAGGAGTGAGAGAACCCAAATCGATAAGGCAGAAATGAAAGAGGCAAAATAATAACTGATATCACAGAAATGCAAGTTATTGTAAGAAATTACAATGAACAACTACATGCCAAAAAATTGGTGAATCTGGGCAAAATGGGTACATTTCTAGAAACATGCAATTTCCCAAAACTGAAATAGGAAGAAGCAGAAAACCCGAATAGGCTGATAACAATGAATGAAGCTGAAGCAGTGATCAAAAATCTCCTGGCACACAAAAGCCCCGGACCAGATGGCTTCACAGGAGAATTCTACCAATCACTAGAAGAACTATAACCAATCCTTCTGAAATTATTCCAAAAAATCAAGAGGAAGGAAGATTTCCAAGCTCTTTCTGAGGCCAGTATTAACTCCAAAACCAGGTAAAGACACAACAATGAGGAAAATTATAGGCCAGTGTCCCTGATGAACACAGATCCTGAATCCTCAACAGTATTAGCAAACTGGATCCAGTAATACATCGAAAAGGTCATACACCATAATCAAGAGGCATTTGTCTTGGGGATGGAAGGTTGGTATAAAATTCATGAATTAATAAATGTGATTCATCATATAAACAAAATGAAAGACAAAAATCACATGAGCATGTCAATAGATGCAGACAAAGCATTTGATAAAATCAAGCTTCCATTATGATAAAAATGCTTAGCAGAGTAGGAACAGAGGAATCACACCTCAACATAATAAAGGTGATATGTGAAAAATCTATAGCTAACATCATTTTCAGTGGGGAAAAACTAAAAGTGTTCCCCTTAAGATTAGGAAAAAGATGGGGATGTCCACTTTCACTACTCTTATTCAATATAATTATGGAAGTCCTAGCCACAGATATGAGACAAGAAATAAAATGCATCCAATCTGGAAAGGAGGAAGTAAAGCCATCATTAGTCACAGATTACATGATATCGTACATAGGACAAACTAAAGATTCCACCCCAAACTACTAGACCTAATAAATGAATTCAGCAAAGTAGCAGGATGCAAAATTAATACCCAGAAATCAATGGCATTTTTATACACCAATAATGAGCTATCAGAGAAACCAAGAAAACAATTCCATCTACTACTGTAACAATAAAAATAAGGTACCTAGGAATAAATTTAATATGTCCTTGGGAAACTATAGGCCACTAAAGAAAGAAATCGAGGAAGATACAAATAAGTGGAGGCATATACCATGTTCATGGACTGGGAGAATTGACATTATTAAAATGGTCATTCTACTGAAAGCGATCTGTACATTCAATACAATTCCTATTAAAATACCCATGGCATACTTCACAGAACTAGAACAAATATTCCAAAAATTTATATGGAACCAAAAAAGACCCTGAATAGCCTCAGCAATCTTGCAAAAGAAGAACAAACCTGGAGGTATCACAACTCCTGATATCAAACTATACTTTAAGGCCCCACTGTAATAAAAACATAAGAACAGCACAAGAACAGATATATAGATCAATGGAACAAAACAGAGAGCCCAGAAATAAACCCACACCTGTATGAGCAATTGATATTTGACAAAGGCAGCAAGAGCATACGATGGAGCAAAGACAGTCTCTTCGATAAATGATGTTGGGAAAACTGGACAGTACATGCAAAAAAAGAAACCAGACCACCACCTTATACCACACACAAAAATAAACTCAAAATAGATGAAAGACTTTAATGTAAGTCACTAATCCATAAAAATCCTAGAAAAAAACATAGGTAGTAAAATCTCAGATAGTCAACATAGACATATTTTTGCCAATATATCCCCTAGGTCAAGGAAGACAAAAAGAAAAACAAACAAATGGGACTACATCAAGTTGAAAAGCTTCTGTACAGCTAAAGAAACCATCGGCAAGACAAATAGAGAACCTACAACATGGGAGAACCTTTTCACCAATGATACATCTGACGAGGGGTTAATCTCCAAAATATGCAAAGAACTAATACAACTCAACACCAGGAAGACAAATAACCCAATTAAGAAATAGGCAAAAAACCTGAATAGACAGTTCTCCATAAAGGACATACAGAGGGCCTGTAGATATACGAGAAAACGCTCCCCTCCAACATCAGTAATCATCAGACAAATTCAAATTAAAACCTCAATAAGGTATCACCTTAAACCTGTCAGAATGGCTACCATCAGTGAATCAACAAACAAATATTGGTTGGCAAGGATGTGGAGAAAAGGGGACCCTAGTGCACTGTTGTTGGGAATGCAGTCTGGTGCAGCCACTGTGGAAAACAATATGGGGTATCCTCAAAATTAAAAAATGGAACTCCATTTTGACCCAGCAATTCTGCTTCTGAGAATATACCCCAAGGATCCTGAAACACCAATGCAAAAAAATATATATGCACTCCTATGTTTATAGCAGTGCTAGCTATTTATAATAAACAAGATTCGGAAACAGCCTAAGTGTCCTGCAGTAGATGAGCAGATAAAAAAAGCTGCGGTATATTTACAGAATGGAATGCAATGCAGCAGTAAAAAAGAAGAAACTCTTGCAAGAGCACGAATGGACCTGAAGAAAATTATGCTAAGTAAATTAAGTCAATCAGTGAAAGGAAAATACCATATGACCTCACTTATATGTGGAATCTAATGAATACAAAAAACTAACAAAATAGTAACAGAAGCTTAGAAACATTAAACAGACTGATGGCTGCCAGAAAGGAGGTGGGGGTAGGGAGGAACGGGATGAAAGATGGTGAAGGGATTAACCAAAGAACATTTAGGCACAACCCATGGACACAGACAACAATATGGGGACTGGTTTGGAGAGGGGAGAGAGGGGCTGGGAGAAGGGGGGAAAGGGAGAAAAAAATGGGAACTCTAACAGCATAAACAATAAAAAAATTCATGTTTGCACAGGGAGGTGGAATGGTCCGATTTGAATTTTAGCTCCAACACTTGGGCTACAAGGTAGAGAGTGGGTTTAAGAACACTGGAAGTGGTAGATTAGTGAAGATGATTATTAGTACCTGATAGAAGCCAAAAGCTGAATTTGAGAAATACATGAGGATACAACTGGCACAGGCAGGTGATTTATTAAATTTACTACATGGGAGAGAAGGGGAAATCAAGGATAACTCTCAGAGTTTTAGCTTCTGTAACTGGGTTGGAAACTACAGAAAATACATTCAATTTACATAGAATACACTGGAGTGTGGGGCAGGGATATGAATAGTGAATTCAGTGATAAGCAAAAAACTGGACACAAGGAAATCTAAAGCTCAGAACAAAAGTATAGAATCAGATGTACATGTGGGTCCATTGTTATCATCATCGCCATAATCAAACTACTGTTTAAGGAGCACTTACCAAGTGCTCCATAAGTACTAGCTCATGTAATCTTGACAACAACACTGTAAGGAAGATACTAAGAAATAGCTAAGGCCTAGAGAGGCTGAGTGTCATGCTCATGATCATACAACTAGGACGCAAGAGGTAGATGTAGGGTGCTTAGGTCTATCTGGCTTGGAGTGCCTGCTCTTAACCATCACCACCTGAGAGATATTTAATACATGTCTCCAGGGAAGCATGAAAACCCCTGAATTCCAAGAGGAGGGGCGGACTGTGTCATAGGGTTTCAGGAGAAGCAGGATGGAGAGCTGAAAACACATGCTCGAGATTCCTTCTCAGAAAATTCAATACATATACATTCAGAGGCTAGGCATGTACGTAATGTTTGAAAAATCTGGATCTCTAGCAAAAGAAAGTCAGGGGGTAATAGGTGGATTACAGAATATTTCACCCAATTCAAGGTATTTAAATTCAAGATGTTATTTTTAAAAAACACACTTCTGACAACACAAAAACTTTTTTCCATTACAATGACTATAGGCAGCCTTCTAGTTTGTCCCAACATTGCTAACTATCTCTATACAAACTAAATAACAAAAACATAACCATTTACAAAGCGTAAATGAGTACAAGATTAAGTAAGAAAACTAGAGTATGTGACTTTTAAAACATGCTCCAATGGAGATTTAAAAATTTTTTTTCCAAGACTGAAAAACATACCCCATTATGTAATTCAATACGCAAATAAAGAACTAGGAGATAAATTCCTCCTAAATAGTGCTAAGAAAATGTTTGCCCATCTGAAACAATGTGGAAAGCTTCCTTTGATCTGTCAATGAGGGCTCTTGGGACTATAGGTGTGTCTAACTTTGACATCTCATATTTGAATATTATTTTTCAAAATGTTTAACATTTTTAAGCCTGTTTGTAATTTATTTTATAATACTTGGATATTCTCATTATCATGCTATACACATGCTAGTTAGTTTACCTTCAATTCTAGCTGTCTGGGAATGCACAGAACAGGAAGGTCAGTGGGCATTAGATTTGAAAGAGCCCTACTCCATTGGTGGCAACCACAAGTCTAGGTAAATCTATTCACAATCAACACTGTACTTAGCAACAAACTGAATGTGAAAGGTGATGAACTAGGGTCTGATTAATCATTATGGTGAATGTATTAATGGGCTCCCTTTGGTAAAAATAAAGGCATTGAAGCTGTGTAAATTAGCTAATACAGTTAAACGCTTCTTAACTCCTGAATGAACTGTGTGAAAGATTCCACTGAGACCTTTATCCTGTACTTCTCAGAGAGGAGGCCCACAGCTATTGGACTAGGAGGACTCTGACTGAACCGCGCTGACTGAAGGGCACAGAATTCTGCTTCTAGAGTGTTGCTAGTCCACCTCAAGTGAATGTTGCGTACAAAGTGTCATCAAAGTACCTAAAATGAGAAAGACCTAGAATTTCATCATGTTTATAGGACAGGTTTTGTTCCTGATTTGCCTATAAGTATTTATCCAATAAATATCTGACTGTGTGATAGAATCTGTACTTGACTTGCTCTCATTGTAACCTGGTAGTGACTGTCTACTGTCTACTGAACATCTTGAAGCAACTGCGTGGCCACCGTTATCTAATCCCCCCAAAAGCCAACAACGACAGCAGCAGCAGCAGCAGCAACAACAAAACCCAAGAGTGTTGCCAAATTTGGCTTCTATAAGTTAAAAAGAATGCTATGAAATGTTTAATATAATAAATCATCTCAGAATCTTCTAGCAAGTAGCAAACATATTTTTGTGATTAAGAAAATTATTCTCTGGATATATGTTTCCAAAATCATTTTCGCTTTCTGCAAAACAGTACTATCAGGCTCAATGAAAAATATTCATACCTTAAGGTCTAAAGGAATCTTAAAAAATAAACAATATTTGAGTGGTACATGAATATCCTGGTCCAAATTATAAATGCATAAATATCAAAGGGCAATGACACCTTATGAGAAAGCTTAAAAGTGAGTTATAATTAAATTTTAACTGCATTTTAATAAAAGATATAAGCAACTGAATTTGATTCTTTGCTGCCTACAATTGAATCTATAGCTTAAAAATTTTAATACATCATATTTTTAAACAATGGATTATTTCAGCTTCTTTCTATCTCAACTCAAAAGAAAGCAGAAATACTCTGTAGTGAGATAATCAAGTCAATTACATTTCAACAAGCAATTCAGAGAAAGATCCCAATATGACACTTCAAAACTATTTTGGACATCAGCATCAAATACCAGTTTTCACACAAACTAGCCATGACAACTCTCAGAGGAAGTACCAAATAACTTGTTCATCAAAAAGCTCTCGCAGTAGTTTCTATTTTTCCAAGTGGGGAATACTAAAGCATCAATCAAAACTTACCAGGAAAGTCAAATCTAGGAACCTGATCAATTACAAAATGCCCACAGCAGCAACAGGGTCCTACACAAACCTACATAAAACACTGTAGCCACTGATCAATCGTTTACAGTTTTAAAACACTTTCCTGCAGCTTATACAGAGAAATACGGATGATGCATTTTAAAATTTCTCTCTTCTCTTCTTTTCTGAGAAATCATTAATCCCAAATACAGTAAAGCAGGTACAGCTTTTCACTTACTGCTACTTCACCTGCATTTAAAATGAAGTAGGGTCAACTTAATTTCATCCAGCACATATTTCACATAAACTATATGATTACCCCCCTTAGAAACTTGTTTTTAGAAAAACTAAGAATAAAACCCCAGTGTTTTACAGTTTTCCCTCCTAGTCACACTATAGTGAATTGTTCTGGGCTTGCAAGATCATCTATTCAGAGCCAGTAATAGCAAAATTAACACAGCATAAGAGAAAAACAATAATTTCTTATTTTGTTCCTCACCACTACCACCTACCACATGCTCCTTCCCACAAGCATCAATAACTGCAGTGGCAAAAATTAGAATGGTCTATCTGGAACAGAACCATTATGATCCCCAAACCAGGTAGAATCTATTCTGCCATTGATTACTTGGGGAGATCCCAAATGACATCAAAATTTTCATTTTTAACTAAGCTCTTACCAACCATTCTTTATAACCAGAAATGAAAAATAAAACAAGGTTTGTCTTATCTTGCCTTTTATGTTCCTAATATTTGCAGAATTTTCATAAAAACAGGGACATTGAAAACCTGGGAAAACCAAAAGGGGCAAGAAGATTGTAATTTCTTGAGACTGTTTAGTTTCAGAATATTGCTAGCATTTAGACCTATGATACAATATTCACTGAGCAAATGCAGTGGACCTAGCCTAAACTGAGATGTATGGTAAGCATCAATTACATCCAGATTCAAGACAATATTGCAAAATGTCGTATTAACATTTAAAAATAGTAATTATGTGTTAAAGGGTCATCTTTTAGATATATTGAGTTAAATATAACTTACAGTCAGTCCTCATTTACCATCATCAATTGGTCCTGCCACTGAGTAAAACAATGTGTAAGGAAGCCAATTTTACCATAGGTTAATTATATAAACTAGTTAAACTCCTACAGCACCTCATCAATATTATATAGTAATGGCATTGAACAGTATTTGAGGACATGCTGTATTATTAAAATTAATTTTACTGCTTTTATTTTGTTAATGTGGCTACTAAGATATTCTAATTATATATTTGGTTTGTATTTGTGGCTTATATTCTATTTCCATTGGACAACAATGATTCAGACAATAAACACTGTAATATGTAGCAAACCTTGTGGAAAATTCTATTTTACCACTTGGCTCAGGACTAGTAAAAACTTTGCCACAGAGCATGAAACAGTTTTGAAAGCATATTTCCTGCTGAAGATCATATTCTAATGAGGGGCATAACTCAAGAGTGTATAGCAAAAAATTACAGAAAGGCAGGCTTTGGTGGAAAAAACTTTAACTATACATGTCCCACAAGTATCTCCTATATCAAAGGAACCTAATGGAAAGTACATTTGATTTTTTTTTTATGACAGCTTATGGGGAAAAAGTTCAATTATTGACTTTAATATTTGAAAATAAAAACTTTTTGAGAAAAACAGACATGAGTCGATCGACACAGTATTAAAGCAGTGTTTACCAGAATTCCTTTGAGGTAGGAATAAGTTAATTAATATTGTTATTATGGGTTTCTTGGAATGCATTTCAGAGTAGTTTAGTAAGGAGAGCTGACAGCCACTTCTGGAACAAACAGTCATTCGACTAAGTCAATTCTTACAAACAAGACCTATATTTTTACATTCTGCTGAAAGTGATTACGCATTTTAAGAATTGCAATGATGATTAAGTATCAAAATAATTTAGGTGAAGTAAAGCTTTTTGAACGGCAAAAACCTAGAGTTGCTTTCACCTGATACTGTCTTTGATTATTGCCTATAGACAATTTTTAGGTAGATTTTCAAGATCTATGTTATACTTGTAAATAATTTAGAGTTGACTTTTCAGAATCAATATGTGAATAAATTAGTCCAAAACACAGGCAATCCTATGACGATTAAGGTAATGAATCAAAATTTGTGCTTTTGATGTTCTTAGGCTTTGAACTCATAGAGCTTTGATACAATGTTTAACAAACACATATTTTACTATTGTAACAGCCACTCAATCCCCAGGAAATTAAGCCAAGGGAATGTATATCTGGTCTGGAATAGGTAATATTTTCATTCAGAAATAAAATAATTTTAAAAAATAATTTTGTCAGATGGTCTTTATTTTCTCTAGAATATTTAGATTATCAATAACCAACTTTCTTTCAAACCATAAACACACAAAGAGAATCAGAATAACCACCGATCATACCTTATTATGAGTCTGAGTCTGTCCAACCAGTATGAGGATGTTGGATGAGATGATGGACAGGCAGAAATTAATTAGGATTATTGATCTCTCAGAGCGTATGTACCTAGCCAGAGAGAGAAAGAGTACTCAACTTTAAAGTTCAACAGAAAGATAAAAAATCCTATATTGTGCAAATTGGTGGAATTCATCCAGAAAAAGAAACACTAAAATACAGCCTTTACAAGAGGAAAAAAACATAAAAACATTTTTTTAAAACAAAGATTATTCTTCGAGGCCCAATTGTATATTGGCATGGCTGGACCTTTGGTCCTTTAGAACTATTTTTTTTCTTTAGAAATCAGTGTGGACATGACATTTCTGATAAGGCCTAAGTTGTACAACTATTATCAGTATAATTTTTTTACAAGGAATGTAAAATTTCTTGCAAATATATTAATTAGCATAATTACCTTTATATATATGTATATAATATGTTAAGTATTATCATAGAAATCAACCAATAGAAAATCTGAAAACCAAAAGAGAAACCACAGATTCAGAAGTCTCCCTTGTTTGCTAGAATATGCCATTAATCTTGTGATACCATGAACACTTCATCCACCATTTCAACCACTCAAGTATTTTTATGTAGTCAGGCTGCTCCTTATATTTTATTTTTCCTAAATAACTGTTCCAAAAAAGAAAAAAACCCTGAAGCTTTATCTCTAAAAACTAATCTAATCTAGGAATAATAACTCATCATTAGGCTGGAAAATTACATGGCATCTGCCATATTTTACCCTTATGAAGAAGTGCTGTAGACAGTCTGTTGTATAATTTGTAAGTGCATCAAGATTGTAAGCCATGGAGAAAACTGCTTAGAATCAAATGTTCTACCAGCTGTTTACCCTGAAAGGGTAACAGCTATTTTGCTTTACTGTACCCTGTAGTAAATTGCTGAGTGACAGTAACAAAAAGACACACTGGTACTTGCTATGTGTTTGAAACTGTTCAGTTTGTATTAGAACATGAAATCACTTTCCACAGCAGGTGTGGGCTTTCCTGTGCAGTGTTAGATGGGGGTGCCAGAGATATGGAGGCACTCTTTGGAAGATAAAATCTCTGTCTGTCTTTGAGGAATATTTAGGAAGAAGCCTCACATTCCAACACACATTTCAGAAGAAAAATAAAAAATAAAACAGGAGTAACAAAATACAAAAAGAAACTTTTGTATTAAAAAAATTTAGTTTTGCCTCAGCTGGTGTAGCTCAGTGGATTGAGCGTCAGCCTGCGGACCAAACGGTCACTGATTTGATTCCCTAGTTGGGGCACAGGCCTGGGTTGCAGGCCATCTTCCCAGTAGGGGGCGCACAAGAGGCAATCATACATTGATGTTTCTCTCCCTCTCTTTCTCCCTCCCTTCCCTTCTGTCTAAAAATAAATAAAATCTTTTTTAAAATTATCCTTTTTTTTTTTTTTTTTACAAAACAAACCCAAATAGGGTTAACCTAGGTCACTTTTGTAATAGCCTCAAGAGTTGCTTAACCTTGTCCCTGCCATTATCAGTATCTAAAAATATAAATAAGCCACATACCAGGATGCTGAAAACATCATAAAATATTAAGAGTTTTGTGTGTTTGTGTGTGTGTGATATAACATAAAAAGTTTAAGGGCTGCACAAAATTGACCCTTTATATGATGTTAATGGTTTCCAAGATAGAAGAAGCACAGAGGCGACATTATTAAAAGGATTTCAGTGATATCATTTGCCCTGTAAATAGGAAAAGTGTGGTAATAAAAGAGTGAGACTGACACCATGAAGTGTCTTTAGATGATTCCATTTTCATTAATACTGAATCACATTATTGCCTTAAAAATAGTGATAAAATGTCTCCACTTTAAACACTTTCTAATATACATCTTTGATATTTAAAAAAAAATTTGTGAACACATCATTTCAATACATGGACTGAAAGGCCATGTTCAATTGCTCTTTGGTATAACAACTCCACAGAACATATCTACATATGGAAAGACCATAACTTAGTGTATTAATTATTTGATGAACATTTCTAATGAACTACCTGGGACACAAACAAATTTCAAAATACTATATTATATATTGAAATAATTTTGATGTCCATACATTTTTACAAATCCTTACAAAATAAAAAATTATTATTTTTTTATTAGAAAAGAGGCAGCAGGATCCTAACACAAAAGAATCTTAAAACTTCTTTCAAACTATTCATATTAGTTCAGTTCTTCTACTGGTGGGCAATGAGTTGATGGTCACTAACTGCTAGGAATCCAAACTGACGTTGTTTCTGGGCCCTTTCTCCCATGCTTCTCTGTTTCATGTCAAGTTTTGATAGACCCTTTCAGATGTCTTGGTGATCCTTAGGTAACTATTGTAATAGGTGATTTTCCTGGATTTTTTGGAGTAAAGAAAACTTTGTTATGAATTAATCAATCCTGTACTTCTTTGACAAATTTTATATACATTTATATTTGCAGTGTCTGTGCTAGTGTTAGCTATATGTACCAAGGGTGAAGAGAAGGTGGAATTCATGTCTGAATTCTAAGTGCCGAGATGCAGAAACTTAGTTCTAAATACTTCAGTGAGTAAAAATTATGATGCTATTATAATTACGTGGTATCCTGACCCTTAAACATTGCCTAATTTGCCTGGAAGTGCCATTTAGACAACCGTGAGAGAGAAAGTTGTCTTCTTCCCACATTGTTCTGCCCCTTTATTACCAGAACAATGCCTACTTGGTTGAGCCCTGAACCCTAGGTTCTGTTGTCTACAATGCCATGCCTACACCAAGCAGTTCCTTTATTTTATCAGAGTGTCACACTTTGTCAGTGTTTTACTACCAGATAACTCCTTAGCAGGAAGACAGAACCTCTATTATACATATCTGTGCCAGTAGGCCAAAAAAGTGTACATATTTTATTTTTGTATAAAGAACAAAAATTTTAATATCTTTGACATTTTAATATCCTGAACAATTAATTTTTGCCTGCAAAGGAGTAAAACACATAATGAACAATGATTTTTTTAAATGATGTTAAAGAAAATGAACTTTTCTTATTAAATTGTAATTAATTTTTCAACTAAATGTTTTTTATCTTAAGTAAAATATAAGTAAAACCCTAGACTGGCTGCTCTTGCAATTTTAATATTGTAATTTTCAGGAAATAATAATTATTTATTTTTTAATATAGTGACTGTTTTTGGAACATTTTTAAATAATCCAAAATGGATATGAAATGTTTAATATTTAAAAATCCATTAGAAGTTTGGTGATTTGGTTATATACTAGTTATGTACTAGCTTATTATGTACGTAGACATAACAAACTTCACAGGTCTAATTTTAATAGAAAAACAATTCTTGAATAATAAATTTTCATATCAAGCAGATGCAATTTTAAATAGTGTAAATTTTTTTAATCACTTGGACTTGTTTTTTTTTATGACTTCATTTGATTAATTTGTGAAAATATGACTTATTCAGAGTATTCAACCAAAGGCGTTTTCAGAGCATTGAGGTATGATGTTAGTGCACTAATATTATAGAAGATTTTACCTATTGTCTGGGACATACTGAAAGCATATGTTTAAAACTTAAGAATTTATAGAGAGACCATATTTCTATAACAGTGAAATTAATTTGGCTGTGTCAATTAAACTCAAGATTAATAGCAATTTGGGTAAATATCATAGAAACCACACGCAGACTGAACTAGGGTATAAGAATACCATGCTTGGGGTTAAGCAACTTGTTGAGGGCTGCCATCATTTGAATGGGAAGGAAAAGTATGCATGTTTGTTTATTTTCTCATCATAGGCAAATACAGACAAGAAAATTGGGTAAATATTTATTATTATTGTTGGGCTCATTTATTATAGCTCAATGAGAGCCATTATAACTGTACTAAAAGTACTTTTTCAGTAAATTAAGAAAAGGAAACATAATAATCATTAACATATTTCCTAATTTAACTCTGAATAACAGAGCGTTGCACTTCATATGTATTAATTGATTACGTACCTCCATAATGCTGCATAGACAACTGCTAGGGTGACCAGGGCCAAACAAGAAAGGCCACTGCCTACTATTAGGGTAACTGAAGGTGTACCAGAGGACTCCATGACCTGCAAGTCAAACAACAACAAAAAGGATTTTTAAATAAATTAAAATAAGCTCTAAACTCAGCAAAACTATCCTAACACTCAAAAATAGACAAGATAGCTGTTATAGTTACCAGATAATTACCCAGTAACCACTCTGTTCACATTTTCTCAATCTCTAAAGTGACTAATTCTAGCTCCGCCCCACCCCCTCAACTGTGAAGTAATAAAGGCCTTAGAGTTTTAAATGTTTGATAATGACTTATTATTCACTAATGGCTTTCTAAAATAAATAACTAAAACTACAACTTGGTAACATGCATATGTTAAATTTTTCCAGCTAAAATTTGAATCAGCATTCACTATTCTTCAACTAGCTACAGTTCAGTTATTTCACAATATATTTTTTTGGTACAAATTACTTTGATCCTCCCATTTACAACTCATTATGTGACCTGAATCCGGTACTCAGATATTGAAAAATTTTCAAACTTTCTGACTTTTGACAACTTCGTTCTAAGTCAAGTATTCTCTCATTTAATTTCACTTGCTTGGCCTCTAAGGATATAGAAGAAAATAAAATTTAAATGCAAGATCTTAGAATGTATTCAGTGATTTTTTTCTATGGACAAAATATGCAGAGATAATTTTGACAATGAAAGTAACAGTTCCTAAATACATGACCTTGAAAAATAAGCCTTATATTTTTAAAAACATATATCAAGATTATAAGCAGTCACAATGTGAGAGGTTTCTTTCAGGCACTAACATGATATTAACTAATGAAATCTGTTGTTTTTCATATTTTTTAATATTGGAAGTTTGAAGAAATACACTTTAAGATCAAAAGTGTTCCAAATCTTAGATATGCACATTAAATTATATTAGGGTTTTTTTTTTGTCATCAAAATAAGTATGAAGAGTGATGCATATTTAGGCCAAATTTAAACAGAAAGTCACAGTTATCTTAATAATTATTTTTCAGTATTTCAGCTTTTGAAATAATTTTCAAAATACATTTGATGAGGATATTATTTTTCTTCTAGACAGTTTATACAGCTGTCTAGTTCAGAAACTAGTTTTATAAACCTATATACTTTTAAGGAATGATTTTACAGTTTTTGACAGCTCATGCTTTCAGGAAAACTTCATTTGATTTTTAAAAAATACACATCCAAAGACCCCCCAGAAAACCTGTACTGAACATATTCAATGCAGATATGCAATGTGTTTGGCTGTAGTGTCTGGGGTCTTCATTCTACTATCAACAGTATCCTCAAAAATTCCCCAGAACAGCTTTCCAGTTCTAAAATAAAGGTTAAGTTGGCAATTATTTTTATTTGAAAGTTTCCAGCATATTAGTAATATGATTGAAGTCTTTCCTCAAAACTGTACTGCAGAAATTTCAAGTTAGAAGATATAAAATTGAGTAGAATTTAGTTATAGCACACCAACTGCAATTCATTCCACCAAGCTACTGTAGTTAAGGAGGAGAACCCAATTTTGCCACCCTGCAACATTTTCCATTTCCCCATTAAAATGCAGTTCCCTGGAGAAACACTTGCCACAATGTCCCTGCTTTTGCATTAAAGCCGTGTTTTCCCTTTGTTACTTACTATTTCTCTAGGTTGCTGAGCCAAAATGGCGAAGGTAGAGAGACGATCACATAAGCATTTCGTATGGGATGCATCGGTAAGCACAGTTTTACATCCCTGGGTGGACCACGTTCCCAAAGACTCGTTCCTGCAAAGGGGGGGAGATCGGGATAAATACGCCTGACGGCCAAATCCGTAAAGAAGAAAATGCAGTTTAATTAAGAGAATTGTCTACTGTAATTCTCGTACAGGAAAAAAAAATCTACTTGTTGTTGAACAGGACGTAATTTAGATGCATCTCCAGTAATGCAAAGCGAGAGTGTTTGGAAAAAGCAAGCAGGCGGTGGTGCTGCGTGCGTGCAGAGAGCTGTCCAGCGCCGGGGGTGCTGAAACCGGGACTAGCTCTGTCCAGCCCTCTGCGAGGAACAGCAGCGGCGGCAGCAGCGGCAGCAGCACGAGGAGCCGCCAGAGCATTGGCAGCCGCTTCCTATGCTCATCGGATCATTTCAAACACTCAGAGTGTAAAGAGGCTTTTTACTCTGATTCCCGTCCCGTATTTTTGGATCATGAATGCTTGCTTTTGAAATGCGGATTTCTCTGAAAATCCTGCCTAAAAAGGTTACATAGGTTGAGTTGGGTGATAGGATCTTCTACGCTGTTGGTTAGGGATTTTTCTTTCCTTTAGAATTAGCTGCTGTGAAAAATTCACCCTGGAAACGGGAAACAGCAGCAGCGGCATCAGCTGGTTCCGATTCTCATTGCCTATGCCTGGTATCCAGGGGCGGGGTGGGTTTCAGACATAAGCTTTCCACTCCACACTTTGCTCAGCCCAAGGTGCCTCTGAAGCCTTGACATTTCTTCCCCTGTCCCACCTCTTTGCCCTGGAGTAAAGCATTAAGCTCACTCGAAATCAGCTAGAACATTTAGAGGAATAACCCCCCACCCCGCCCCAAGTCTGGTAGGAAGGGGAAAGGAGGGCCTGTTTCAATTTTCTCTTTGGTGTAGCCATTCAAAATTCTAAAGCATATGGTTTATTTCCCACCCCAGCAGAACAATAAAAATGGTATCAACCTACGCCTCCTTGGTGGGGAGGAAGGATGGGGAAGAATGCATCTACCCCAGCTAAACTACTCTACAGGAAGAGGCAGAAAGAAAAAAGGAGAGTTATCAGTTTAACCAATCAACTTTATTACCATTACACGTGTTATATACTGACTGCACCAAATGTCACCTCCCCTCCCCCAGGCATGGAAACTTTCCAAATAGCAAACCTATATATGTGTGCATTTAAATTCCAAATCAAGTTACTACCTGTGTTAAAATTACTCTAAACTCTAAGAGGATAACAAATAGCTTAATGTTAATTTTTCATGATACTTTTGATTTCACCTGCTTCATCTCTGAATACCTAAAACTATTGGGTTAAATAGGCACAGAGTCTATTTCTAAGAGAGTGCAATGAGAGGGGGCTTCTCTGTGACAGCTGGACTTCCAAGTTGAGCTACAGAATATAACTCACATAATTTCTTTTTGGTATCTAGAAGCAATGTCTTTTTAATATTCATGATTTAAGGTTTTGATATTCCTGATTCAAAATACTCTTTACAACTTCTTTTAAGAAGAAACACACTGTATTTGGGGAGAGTTACATAACAATTATACCTAAGTTCACCCAATACTTCTAAGTATCAGCCATTTCAAATTCTGGTCTCTTTTCTTTCTCATGATGTCATGCAACCATGCCAAATTAAAAAAAAACAACAAAAAACAGACCATCAACCAAAGCAACAGTAGTTAATTTCAATTCTACCTAACCATAGCACTTCAATTTATTTTATTAGCTGTCTATCTCTTATCTTCTTGTGACAAACAGTTAAGGTCAAATGAAAAACATTTGTCTTAACTGATGAGAGTTTAGAGAAAAAAAGATTCATTTAAGAGAATCTGACATATTTTAAAACATAACTATCTGCATTATTCATCCTGGATGACAGCTTTACGTTAATGCAGTATCTGTGTTTTCAAGATGGAGTCCAGTATTTACACTTTCACATTATGTGGTTATGACCAATAGAGCAATTCAAAGTCTTAACAAGGAAAAAAATCTTTACTATGACTAAGACCTCTATTAAGACAAAGTTATATATTTATATCTAGGTAATGAAAGTTTGTTTACTCAAGAAAATATTAACATCACTAAACTTTGGCTGTCAGATATAAAGTCTATCTTTATAGTTCAATATAATATTGCTAGACCCTTAAAAGCATATAAACTTTATATGCCATCTTTAAAAAAGTAGGTCAGTTTACTTTAGTTTGTACTATTATTGATTTGCTGACCTGGCCCAGCCCCAGGCAAAGTTGGGAAGTGACACTGATCTCCATGCTTTACTCTTTCACTCCCTGCAGCATGAAATGCATCTAATGTCCCCATCCCCTTTTCATGTGTACCTTCCTGAGGCTATATGACCTCTATCCTTAACTTTCTTTGGAATTATTAGTCCTTTGTTGACTTTATTTGAATAAACTAATGGATAATAATATCAAACTGTGCTCAGTCATTCATGTGCTTATACTGAGAAATAAAACATAAACTAATGCATCTGATTGGAAAACAGCAGAATGTGGAGATGAAGAGGAGAAAAGATCTTAAAAGGTGAGGGGTAATAACCACTTTCTACTCAACTCTAAAGAGTTGAGTAATAAGAAGCATGATGTCATTCTGATGCTAAATTTAATATTGTTTCATGAAACCTCTTGATATTTTAAAACCACATACAACTCTTAAAAGTAGTTTTTAAATCACCAGTGTACATGTCACTATTATTATAAAACCTATAGTACATGTCACTTGCATTTTCAAACATTTCATAGTTTATCCTACCATATAAAGTTCTTTGAAAGCATTGGTGCATGTCTTTGATTGATTTCAGGAGACCTTGTAAAACAAACTGATATGTTGTAGAGGTAATGTGAAGCAAAACAGCTTTCCCAGTCTGCACACTACAAGGCTTTTAAACATGTGGACGATTCTAGCAGTCACGTTATTCTTCCATGTCACAGTTTTGTATGCTGTGATTAATGGCATATCTGAATATTATTCTTAGCTATTGAGTTTAGGTTGTTATCAATAGGGCAAAAAATACAATAAAATATGTATGAACATTAAAGATAAAAATAACAGACTGACAATGTCAAACACAGACACAGAATAATGATACAGACATACAAATTATACTGAAAATCACATATTTCTTTTCCATAGTGTCTTGTGTGTTAAATATGTACACAATTTCTAAGAGATTTCAATTCAATTCAATTTTTTTTTTTCAAATAGCTTTCAAAAATAACTAGGCCTGCAGAAGTTGCATACAACCAGCACATTCTGTGTGGGTTACACCTACAGTCACCCATGTTAGCTGTCATCTTACCTCTTTTCCTTCTGCCTATTATTAGACTGGCTAAAAGAAGAAAAGAGTCTGCCTGTCCCAACTACTCAAAAGTACATACCCACAAGCACAGAATTGTATAACAATATAAAACAAAATCTATTACTTCTCAGCTTGATATTTGAGGCCATTCCCCAATTTCCTAAGAATCAGCAGTTTCTTTATGGATCTGAGTGTATTGTTGTGTTCTTGATTCTATGGGAACTTTAAGTAAATAGCATGTTTGCTATATTTTCTAATATTTAGGCTTAAGGGAAAAATGATCTGTTAACTCTAATGGAAAGTTGTTTAGTAAAACACAGAGCAAAAACTTATTCTGACACATTTCAAAAGCATTTCAAAAAAATCAAATTTATCTTTTGAAATACCAGCACAACTAGATATGACACTCAAATCAGTCTTTTATAAAACTTTTTATTTTGCTTCATAATAAATCAGTGTGTAAAGTATTATGAATAACTTATACACTTTAGGACATTTATTATCTCTTAGGATATTAATGGTCCATTTATTCAAAATCAAAATAGCTACAATAGCAATTTAAGAGATTTTACATGCAATTTTTTAGTACACTATCCTTACAGTGTATGAATAATGAAAATAATTATTTCCCAATCTAGCGGTGTTAATTTCTAAGACTTAGGTAAACCTATGCTATTTTTAATGTACTTATATGGCTCTCACTTCAAATTATTCTCAAAATATAGAAAATTTTGGAGTATAGATGTTATCAATTTTGAATAGAAACAGTCTTTAAGGGTAATTTAAAATACTAAAAGGACACAGCAATACTGAAAACACATATCTCTAGCAACTGTTACTATGTCAAAGCACAGTGAATCATAAAATTAGAAAGTTTTGCTAGAATTGACCTTAGTGATCATCTAGCTTATTCATTTTCAACCCTTGCTATACCTTACAGTTACCTGGAGACCTTTAAAAATTAAACCCTGGGTGGGGCCTGGGCATTATTACTTTTCTAATGCTCCCCAGAGGATTCTAGTGTGCAGCCAGGTTGTGAACCACTGATCTATCCCAATTGCTTTATGTGAGGTCATTTACTGTTTGAGGTGATATGAAGGTTTAAATTTCAAATTATGAAAAGAAAATAGGTAAAAGTTAAAGTTCTTTTTTCTTCTAAATATGAAATTCTCTGTATTTTGATTCAATGGATGATTGTGATTCAAAGTTATTTTTATATCAATTATCATAATGCCTATATAGTATTATATACTAGTTTATGTAAGTCTATATGTAAGTATATATATGTATATATACATATAACATACATATATAAGTTATATATATGTATGTTAAATATACAGGGGTGGGAAAAGTAGGTTTATAGTTGTTTGTATGGTAAAATACAAATTAATAAATGAATAATACAAGAATAAACTCTGTTTTGCATACTCACAACTGTAAAGCTACTTTTGCTAACTCATGTGTATGATTATAAAAGAATAACACCAACATAAAGCACATATATTTCCTTCATTGGGATGGAATTTAGAAGCAGGTGCTTTGCTACCACCAGGAAGAACTCTTATCGCCTACTATTCTGGCCTTGGAATTAACAGTGGCCCCTCCACACTACAGCACTGGGTTGCTAATTTGTTATTTAGAAATGAACTAGATTCAGGAATATTCCACACCTAGATCTTCCCCAAACTCCTATGGGCCTAAAGCTCATTTAACACTAGAATATTAGTTGAAAAATTCACCTCATTTTCTTTCGTTTTTATAAAATTAACACTCTCTACACCACACTAGAATATTAGTGCTTTTGAGAACTGTATCTTGTTTTGACTTTGAATCTCTGCCACACTGCTTTTCACTTAGTGGGAATTTAATGATAAATGCTTGTTCCATTAATTTAACAATTATTTCTCTTTCAAGGGACGGCCTTTAATACTACTGGATCCAGACTGTCTCTGCCCTATGCCATTTACTGTCCTTGAGCATTTAACAGAAATGCCATCTGAAGAGTATCAGTGGATCTTAATAGGCTCGTCTGCTGGCTTTTGGTCTTCAAAAATCATTTGATAATGAACTCCAAAAGACTCAGCATCCTGTAGTGATCATGTTCAATCCAGAAGCAAGGCCTGAGTCTTCACTAACCAGTCAGTAGCTATTTATTGAGTGCTTTTAAAATGCCAACGTAGAGAACACACATGAAAATAAAATTAATGTAGTTTCTTTCTTAGAGATGCTTCTGATTGAGAAAACTTTACATAATCCAAATATTTTCTGCCGTATTAGCTCCAAAAATTATTCTAAAACATGCTCTCACTTCTACCCTTACACTCCAACCCACCATCATCTCTCATCTCAATAAATCTCATCACTGGGCTCCTCAATTCCACTCTTGCCACCTTACCCTAAAGTTCAGTTTTAACGCAGCAGCTAGAGAGATCCTGTTGACACATACGTCAAACCATGTCACTCTGCTCAAAACTCTACCAATGGTTCTTCCAATCTTAGAGTAAAAGCCCTTATAACAGCAAACAGGGGCCCATATAATTTGGCCTGTCATTGCCTCCCTACCTTCATCTTTAATACACTTTATCCATTATTTCCAACCACACTGAGTTCCTTGTTTTCTCATCTTGGCATTTTGTGCTGGAAATTCCCTTGGCCCAGAATGCAGTGCTCCAAGATATTCATATGGAGTATATCCTCACACCATGTTACGTCTCTGCCCTTAATTAACCCTACCAGAGATGTCACTGGCTACCTGATATAAAATAGTAACTCCCCATCTGTAGTAGGTTACAAATGGACACAAATTCTCTACAACTCTTTTCATCAAGAGGTGGCATTTATTTCATCTTCTTTTGAAATTTGGTAAGCCTTGTGATTTGATTTGGTCAGCAGAATGCAATGGAAGTTATGTGTGACTCCTAGACTAGGCCTCAAGGGTTACAGTTTCCATTCTCATCATCTTGAAATTCTTCTCTCATGAGAGGTAGCCTCACTGAAGATGAGAGACTGGCACTAACTCCCAGCCATGTTAGTGAGGTCATATTAGATCACCCAGTCTCAGAATGAACTGTCAGATAGATGACTAGAGCCTCATAAATGACACCAGGTGAGACCAACGCAAGAACCAGCCAGTGCAACTCAACCAAATAGTTGACCGAATAGAACTGAGAGCAAATAAAATGGTTGCTGCCTTAACCCACTAAGCTTAGAGGTCGTTTGTTATATAATAATTGATACACTTTCCAAGAATTTTCCACATGCCCTTTGCCTTTATCCTGATCAGTTTGTTGTCCATAGCACTTATCACATCTGATATTTTATATATGTATTTAAAAATTCACTCTTTGCTTATTTTTGATTACTACAGTGTAAGCTTCATGAGGACAAGGATGTTCTCTATGTTCACTTCGGGATTCCCAGATCCTAAGGCAGTGCTTGACACAGAGCATGTACTTAATAAATATTTGTTGAATGAGTGCCTGGTATAGATTTTGGTCTTTTATCGTTAGATAAACCCCACATCATTAATTCATTCATTTTGGCCTTTTATCATTAGATCTTCCCCACATCATTAATTAATTCATTTATTTATTTAACGAATATTTATTCAGCATCTAACGTGATGCAGGTGCTGTGCTAGGTTATTTTGTGGACACACTAAGTTAGCACTTTGCCTTTTGGAGCTTGAGAGCTTCAATGGAAATTATCTTGCAGGTGTGGTATCACTGCCTCTTTGTTATAAAAGACACAATAAAACAAAGAACATATTGCTCTTGAGGATCATTAAACATCATTTGCAAGAAAGGTAGCACCTGTTTTATTGCCAGTAATATTTTTTATGCATTTATTTACTTTTTAAATTGTGGTAAAGATCTACCCTCTTAACCATTGTTTAAAGACTATTTATTTTAGGAGGGGGGAGGGAGAATGAGAGGGAGAGAAACATCGATCGTCAACAAAGGACCTGGCCTGCAACTCAGGCCGGCAACCCAGGCATGTTCACTGACAGGGAATAGAGCCGGTGACGTTTCAGTTTGTGGGATAATGCCCACCCACTGAGCCATGCCAATCAGGGTCCCTATTACCCATTTTTTAGGTGTAGAGGCTATAACCACAATGTTGTACAGATCTCTAGAACTTCATTCACCTTGCACAACTGAAGTGTAATAACCTGTTGAACAGAAGCTCCTCATTTTTCCCTCCTCTTAGCTCCTGACAACAACATTCCAAAAGTACAAGCAACAAGAACAAAAAAAAAGGTAAGTGGACTATATAAAAATGGAAAGCTTCTGCACAGCAAAGGAAACAATTACCAGAATGAAGAGGCAGCCTATAAAAGGGGAGAAAATACATGCAAACTAGCTATCTGATAAAGGGTTAATATAAATATATAAGAAACTCCTACAGTTCAATAGCAAAAATGGAACCAAAACAAAAAATTTCAAAATGGATTAAAAAGTGAGCAAAGTATGAATATTTGTTGTTTTTTTTAAAAACTAGAAATAGAGTAGAAAGGAGTAGGAGAAGGAAAACATTAAGGAAACCAATTTTCTGGGTTATAAATATGTATAAATATCTTCACCATGATTTATTAATAATTAAAGATTAAAATATGCTAGCTGCCATCATTAATTAATCAATAGGCAAGTAATAATAATTACACTAATGAAAATAACAGCTAACATTTATTGAGTAACTACACAATGTTAGATGCTGTGGTAGATATTTTATATACAATTTTTAAAAAATTTAAAACAAAATATCAAGGTAGATATTATTGTCCTTTTCCCAGATAGAAGATTGAGATAAAGGTAATGCTTGCCTCCATGAAGAGCTATGAAGAGACTAGAGATAAAAGAGCCTGGAGTTGGATGTTGCCTGGATATTTCAATCTGTGTAACATCCATGTAAGCCCTGGGCTGCCCACCTTTGGCCTTATTATTATATGCTTAAAAGAAATAAATGCAACAGAGACACTAAGATTTTTCCTGAGTTCACTTAGCTGATAGAGGGCTTTGCCAGGAATTTTGCCCAGGTTTGCATGGCTTCGAAGCAGATTCCTCTTCCTCTGTTCTCTCAGTGAGGGGTAGAGACACAGAGAGCACAGCCAGAGTGAAGACTATACAGGGAGAGCCCTTGAGGGGGGTGACAGTATTTTGGAAATTAAAATCTCACAGAAAATAAGTGGGAAGGATCTCATGAAACAGTGATTAATTGAAGGAGGAGGAGGAGGAGGAGGAGGAGCAGAAGGAGAAGGAGAAGTTGTAGCTTGAGAACAATCATTGTGTGCAGGGAGGAGGACACTGGGAGCCTTTGAGAGAACAGTTTTAGAAAGGGATCAGATGGAAACTAGATTTCTAGAAGTTAAAAAAAGGAACCTGGTATTATCAAAGAGTTTGGCAACACAAGGAAATATACTGCATGCAAGTCAGGTAGCAAAGAAAAATAAAATTTTGTCTATTATGTTTTTGCTTTGAGATAGGAATGAATCTCCTCATACTTTCCAATGCAGACCTAAACAGTCCACAGGGAGAGAGACTATACAGCATGCAACAATGAAGAGACAGAAGTCCCACAATTTGATTCAGAGTATTCATTCATGAGGGTGTTGATATTAGAAAATGAAGAAACAAAAAAATCTTGTTCTGAAACTCCAAGGGGAAAAGCATTATTCCTTTGAATAACAGAAGAAAATCCTAGAATAAAGTTTCATTTACATTATGTTAGGTCTTTCTTCCTCAGAAATTTTCCAAAAGTGTGTATGGTATCTCTAAAAAATAAAAAATACACTTTAGGTCTGTATATCACTAGGTTAAGAAAGATCTTCAAAGTCATTTTTGAGTGTAAGTAAAGGCAATCCATTTTTTTTTCTCTCTTTCTTTTTAACAGACTTTTAAACATCATAAAAACAGAGCATTAATCTCTAAACCACAAAGTAATTCATTCTATTCGGACAATTTCTCTCTTAAAAAAAGCTGTTTATCTAGGTTTATAACAAATCTTTAGTTTGATATAATGTCCAACAGCTGAGATCCACAACCCTGGGGAAAAAAGGGATTATTGAAATCAAATAAGCAAATTTAAACAGACAAGGTGGGGCAAAAGTAGGTTTACATTTGTGTGGAAAAATAATACAATAATAATAACTAGTAATACCAGAATAAACTCTGTGTTTTGCATATTCACAAGTGCAAACCTTCTTTTCTTTGTTACCTTCCATACTAGTTCTCAGGTAATCTGAACTCAAACCTGTGCTGGGGTATGGCTAGACCATTATAAAATTTATAAAACAACAACACACTTTCAATATCTCACCAATTTAAAATCAATTCATTCATTTCCTGATTCTAATGCTTTTGTTTCATATTCCTTTTGTAGAGGATTACTCCTAAATAAGTAAAATACACATAGAAAAAAGATTGGAAATGTGACAAAATAATTAATAGTACTTGTTTTAGGGCATTGAATGATGGGTGTTATTTTTTGCTCCTTTATATTTTTGTACCTCTGTGCTTTTTCTCATATGACTACATTACCTCTGTAATCAGAACTATTTTGAGATTTAGAAAGAAAATTATATGAAATAATATCAAGCTATCATATGATTATCAGATTAATTCTTTCATAGTATTTGTTGGAAATGGAAATTTCTTCCTAAAGTGCTTTTATAACTTGAACCAAAATATTCCCTTACCAGAAAACTAAAGATAATGTTTAGGAAAATCTGTATGTAGTTTTCAAAAATGCACACACACACACACACACACACACATATTTATATGTGATTTAGGATTATAAGAGAGTTCTTATTTCAAATGGATCCTCCAAGTATTTTATTTTTGGACATCAAAAGTCATTTTGTAGCCCAGGCTGGTGTGGCTCAGTGGATTGAGCACCGGCCTGAGAACCAAAGGTTCGCCAGTTCAATTCCCAGCCAGGGCACATGCCTGGGTTGTGGGCCAGGTCCCTAGTGGGGGGCACACAAGAGGTAACCACACAGGGAGATGTTTCTCTCCCTCTCTTACTCCTTACCTTTCCTTCTCTCTAAAAATAAAATAAAAATAAAATCTAAAAAAAATGCTTATTTAAAAAAAGTCATTTTGTAGCATACGAATATTTTCTCTCACACTACAGTAGCATTATGGTGAAGGAATTGAATTAATAACCATTGGATTCATAGACTGACATTCATTTTCATTACTTTGCATTATTTAGCAAGGATGTAACCTTATGCAATCTTCTGCTAAAGTTATATAAATAATCAACCCAGATTTGTAGTGATAAGGCAGACTTTGCAAATTGATGTGTAATTACTGTCTTACAATGGTCATCTTTAAGCTTTAACCATTATTTTGCAGAAGACTCAGTAAAAAGACAATTTATAAGAAAGCATATGGTCATAGGCCTGCAAGTTGAAGGTCAACTGTTTCCCCTAAAAATTTAAACTTCGTGTCTTGGGAAATAGATTATGACAATTGTGATCTCCTCCACTGTTTCCAATACCTCTAAGTCAAATCACTACTGTGTTAAACATTATCTACCAAAATATTTTGTTAAGTGTTATGAAAAGATATTGTACATCTATGATTAGTAACAGTTTTCCATAGGCTAAAACCCTGGCACAAAAACTTTTAACAGCAGAATAACAGAGTAAGCATCTTAGAAAGATATTTGTATTATTCAACTATATTTTTTCCCATTCCACTTAAAATTATAATAATGATATGGCTTGGCTGTAAACTGATCCGGTCAAGCTTTTGGCACTCGGTCACAGGTAGCTGTTTTCTAAGTTAAAAATTTAAGCACATGACTGCAGTCTTGACCTAAATTGAATAATAGTTCTCCACTATTTACTGTTGAGATGTGAAACAGACATCAATGAAATGTTGAAGACTTAATTCACTCAAAATTCTGATACTTGATTTCTGGGATAAAGGTAGGAATATGTAATTTGATATCTGAGTTAGTTTCAAGAAATAGAAATTTTAAATCTTGAGTTAATCATACTTCAAAAATATGACTCATCACTACTTACATAGAAAATGTAAAAAAAAAAATGAGAGATCACTGGACATTTATATAGCTTAAATAACTGTTTGGATGATATGATATGGTTAGAACTTAGTAAATGGGAGCCCTGAGTATTGGGGGCATATCTCTGCTCACTTCCTCAGTGTATTTTATGTAATTTGGAGAACTGGACATTAGGAGAAAGAAAATAAATATGATTGGAGTGATAGAACACAGTATTACTATCCATAAACATACAGAAATGAGATAAAATGGTCTATAAATAAAAAACCTGGATCCAGTTAAAATATAAAGAAAATCTGTTCACATCATCCAGTGGTTCATAGCCATATTTATTCAACTAGCACTTATTTTGTACCAGCCCAATACCAATCATTTGCAACTACTGAATTCTTTAAAAACTAATCAATATCCCAGCACTGCAGTGTTTAAAGTGAAAAGGCTCACTCAATAAAAGCCGTGCTGCAAACGTTTTGTACCTATTTGATGAAAGAGATAAGTACATTCACCGAATCAAACTATAATGGCTTCAATAAACCCTAGAATTTTTTTTTCATCTTTGTTTTCTTCTAATTACAATTATATGTTGAATTTGCTTGTGACTAGTGTCAAAAGAGCTTGCCAATTTTCCTCCCATTACATCATCTATAGAATCTATGAGAGAACAAATGTCATCCTGCATATAGTATTTTTTTAAGTCACAGTTGAACTGGGAAACTTGGCCTCTGGTTTCAGATGCACCAACACCAGAATGCTGTTATCTGCAGGAATCCCTTAGCCTAACTTGTGAATCAATTTCTTTATTGATAAAATTAGACAATTGCCTGTTCTATCTTATAGGGATATGGCATTGATAAAACTCAAGAAAATGGATATCCTCACCAATTATTTATTTAGTAGTTATATGGGCTGGGCGTTATTAATGGGAATGAAAATAATTTTTCTAAAAATTAAAAGTTCTATATAAATGTAATATATTATGAGAATCACATATACCATTTCGTTGGCAAGAAAATCATGTCAGAGGAGTTAAGTGACAGGAATGTGATTATCCGTTAAAGATCATTTCTCTTATGGAGGCACCATAACATTGACAGGTATTAAGAGGAAATACCAGACAGAGTTTAGGTTTGGAAGGCCAGAAGTTCAAAGAAATAAAGTAATTACTATCCTACATGAAGAAGAAAAAAGTGATATAAGTTGATTTTCATCATTAATTGTTGTTGTTACTATAAAGATTTTAAGAGGTGGAAACAAAACCCCGGATTAGCAAATTTCTTTGGGATTACATAGACACACAGCCAACACCTAAATTCCATATTGCTTTTAAGTTATGGATGGTTAATGAAATATCTAAAGTATATCCCACCAGGGAAGGAATCTATGTCATACCCTGACATGAAAAGCAAAGGATGTAATCTTTCTATCTCCTAAACACTGTCTTTACCAAGAAATTATAATGAAAACCTCTCAAAGTACAGTCTTTGGAAATTATGAGTATTGGAAATAAATGCCCTGAGGAGTGTGGCCAATAGTAACAACATATAAAATTATAAATATGTAGTGATTTCTACAAACTTTTAGCTTTGAGGGAACTGGAAATAGAGCTCTTTTTTGGGAAAACATACATTACCTACATCCCACAAAACAAAAAGGGGTTAGGTTAGGTAAGTGAGAGTAAAGTAGCTGGTTCTTCTAACAAGTGTTCACAGAAAAAGCACCATTCTAAGGCTTGCTTGTACCATGCACCTGGCCACTCATCTGCCAAACTGTATACTCTTGACCTCATGGCATCTTGACCAGAAGTAGCAATGGAAGTCTGTGCTCAGTTCCTCAATGAAAGCGCATCATGCAGAAAGGATAATAAAGAGGCAGGAGTATTTTTGAATGAATTATGTAACATGGTTTTTTTAAGTTTGGTGCTTAACGGTGCTTAATGCTTAAGCTGATTTTAAAATTCTGATTAAAAATGGAAAAGACAGTATTCTCCTATGAATTTATGGGTAGGTAAAATTAAGGCCTTTTAGGTTCTGATTTAGACACCTTAAAACACTGACTTTCATAATTTGGAGAATATAAAATTTTGCTTTATCCTCATACGTTGTAAATTTATATAAAATGTTTTAGTGCCTGTGTGTGTGTGTGTGTGTGTGTGTGTGTGTGTGTGTTCTTGGTACAGTACTTGGCACAGGGATTTCAAAGATTAAAAGGTAAGTATAGTCCCTTTCCTCAAGCATAGTGTGGAGAAAAATATACAGCTTGTTTATCCTCGCTCTCAAAGAAAATTCCAAAACCTGTATAATACAATTAGAATATGTAGAGGTATGCCTAGTGCTCTGGGAACAAAGGGTATGTGCATGTCCACTTTTCAAGAGCTTTGCGTTTAAAGAAATACATGTTGCTTTGTATATTTAAATACAAATTTATTTAAAAATGTGCATTCTATCTCCTTATCACGCTACTGTTCCTCTGGTACTGTGCCTTCTTAATATATTAATAAGCCAAGCGGTGAAAATTCATGGTTGAAGGACAGCACTGACCCCTCAATGGCATAATTAACATGTTAATGAGCAGTCAAGGCCTTTTGTGTTTTGGATCTCAATCTGTCCTGTTCAGGGAATGAGGTGATTCTGTATTAGTGAGACTTTAAACAAAAGCAGATCACATAGGCAACTGTTTCAGCTTGATACTGCTCTCTCCTTTGTTAGCAGAGTTCACTTGTATTTGAATGTGCCATGTCAGAGTCCAAAAGATGGTTTTCAGCCCTGGTTTCCTTTCTTAGCATATACAAAAACTATTCACAACATTCACATACCAAGAGTGGCTAATTTTCAGTAACTGACTCACTAATTGCAAGGTCCCCTCATTTGTAAGGTGCAGTGGGATAAATGCTATTTGGGGACAGGATAGTTTGCAGAGGAAGCACTGGATAATGCTTATAATTTAATTATTTGCAAATCAAACTTTCCCTGATACACCAAAGGCACTAAAGTTCTTCACTAAAGACAATTTTGAAGGTCATGAAAAAGCTATTTGTTCTGAGGTTTCAGAAAGTACATAAAAAATGTTCTAATAGATAGAAAAACACTTTTATTCCCAGATAAAATCTTTCAGAAACATTAAAAACCAACCTCTTTATTTTCATTACAAGGTAAAAAAAAAAAAAAAAGAAAGAAAGAAAAAAAATTCTGTCCTGAGAAAAATTCCTGTGGGAAACTTTTAAGCATCTTTAAAAACAAGGCTTATAATAGAAAATCCTTCTCTGTCATAATTAATATAGCATCACTAATATAAAACCTGGGCTCCTTCTCCTGTCTTCACATCTCATTTCTGACTGCTGCGGACCCATCATTATAATGTACATTACATCTATAGCACAATATTTGTTTACTATTTTTCTTATTAGGAAAAGGCTACAGAATCTCAGTGAATTTCGACATTTCTTGGTGATAATAAAGTGTAGCTCAAGTTATCTCTAAAGATGTGAACATTAATAAATCCACATAGATATTGAAGTAGTTCAACCACTACTTTAAATTTTGCTTACTGATTTGTCCATAAAACCAAGGACACCGAGCACATTGACCTATGAGTTACATAATCTCTTAGCAAAGTTGCAGACTCCAGTTGTGTTCACTGTCCTTCAGTTTTCCTGTCTTTTTTTTTTTAACCATAGTCAAGGATATTTAAAAAAAGTTAAAGTATAAAAATGTCGCCATACTTAGTTGAATAATTTTATAAAGGATAGTTGTCACATGGTATCTGCCACTGAAGTAAATTTCATCTGGAGAAGAGAACTCCAAGTTCCCCAAAGAGAATCAGACATCAACATAATGTTCCACAATATAAACAACCTATTTTTGTAGCCAGCTATCAAGGATCCATAGAAAACCCCAGGAAATCAGAAATTTTCATATTGAGAATACATTTGGGAAGACTGGTGTGACGATTGTTTATTCTCAGAATGGCACATAAAATTTATTTTGCACAGTTTCCAACTTTGCAGTTTTATGTTCAAACTTCGCTAATTCAGGCCATTAAATGTATCTTCCATGTCCTAGAATTTAACTGTGGTCATTGTGAGGTATAGTCATGGGTTCAAATCCAGCCATGGGAAATATAATAACTGCATTCTGGAGTAGCAGTTTTATATTATTAAGGTGGTTTCAGGACCTTTATCACAAGAGACAAATGCTGACAGAAAGCCATGGCCCCTCCCAATGAGAGTGATGGTATTCCATAAACTAAGCACAGCTTTGGGAAAAAATTCAAGAGCTAAGTAGGTGTACCGAAAATGCACTGTGGGTTACTCACAAATTCCCAATGGCTCCAGCTTTGGGCGATGAGCACCACTGCCCTCCCTTTCCTGAGCTATCTTCATCTCATTAGGCTCCTTTTGCTACCCGGCCTGCCTTACAAAGCCTGTTATAAAGGCAATGGATTTTCTATAGAAATTCAAGTGTGAAAGAATAGGAAAAGGAGCAAGAAATTGCTTTTGGGGTCTCCTGTCTATATTTTGACAGTTTCATATAATTTCTTTTAGTACAGATGTATTACCATAAGTACAGATGTCCTTATGGTAATTTATTTATTCATATCCTTTTGAATTAGGTTTTTTTTCAAATCTCACATGACAAGATAGAAAAAACACTTGCTCACTGTCACTCAGCTTCTCCTCTCCTCCCTCTTCCCAGACTGCCAAAGGACAGACAGACAAGTGATCCGGTTTATACATCCATATCAGGACATTGGCTTCCACTATTACAGTTCACAGAGAATCCAGACATGAATGGGGCTTTAAGGATGGAAAAATACTACTAACGGATTTTAATACTGGACTGTTATTTAAAGTAAGAGTAGCTCCTTTTAGTAGCAGACTCAGTCCTGACATTAATGGGATCAAATATTCAATTTTATAAGCACTTATGGACCACTTGGGAACACAAGTTTTCATATAAATATAATGACTGCTTTGTTTTGCAATGTATGTAATGTTGAAATGACCTTGATCTTTTTTTTCCTGATGCAGATAAGGTTTTCATGTGTCTACCCAAATATATTTATGTTAAGTGTAAGAAAGAAGTGTCTTGAGACCATCTTCTGGATATCAGAGGGCCTTGCATCCCTGTGTAAAGGTCAGGTACTTGGAGCCAAATTCCCCATCACCTATATTAAATGTTTTTCCTTTTTTTGGGAAAAACTACCTATCTAGCATCAAAGGAATAAGTGTGGGTAAGGGTTAGAGCCACATTATTCTTAATTCTGCCAGATTCAAATCTTACTTTCAGATACATCTCAGGAAGTACACAAAGACAGAAAGCTCTTCCACCGGCCAGTCAAAGGGGATGTAAAGAGAAGCAAATCAGGGTTTTACCCATCTTAAGCTGCACAAAAGAGAAAACATACTAACACCAAATCAACCACCTTCCACTGCACCTTTCAGTCAAGTCGAAGCACTGCAGCGTGCCACAGCCCACAGGACAGTGGGTGACACACTGCTGCCTTTCTCCTGCAGCTAGGCCGTCTTGAACAAGCTCTGCATTCCTGCTTCATCACGAGGCCTTCCTTACCAGCCATGTTGCTGAAGTATAGATAATTTATGACTGCAACACTTCGGAATAAGGGACAGGAAAAGCATATGCTCAAGGCCAGGTTTTGCCAGTTTTATTTTGTGTGCTGCCTATTGCTTCTTGCAAATCCCCACTCCCCACCCCCACCATACGCCCTCGATTGCAATCCTGCAAATGGGTCTTATAGAGACTTGAGGTGAAGAAGCCAGTCATTATCTCAGACATGGCCTTCAATACAGTGCCGGTAAAGCCCCATCCCTTCTTAGTGATTGCTGCCAGGACTCCCACTGGGCCTCCGGAGGGCTTTTCTGTGCTAAGGAGGACCACACTGGTGCTGTCTCCAGTAGGGTCTTTAGTGAGATGCCCTCCTGGATGAGACATCTATACCCGCTCACTGAAGACTCACAAAAGCTGAAGATTCCCTCATCTTAGTCATTTGGTTGGACTGAATCCAGTGCTGTGGTGATTAATATACCCCTATTGTTTCAGGAATAAGAACCATGTCCCTTTGAGTGCCTTTTTCTTTTTTCCTCACTAAGCCCCTTCAGGATAAGACAGGCTGCAGGTAGAAGTGGGGATGGGGGGGTGGGGCAGCTCTGCGTCCTCCTCATCTCCAAACCGGAAGGCCTGTAATTCCTCTGTTGATTGATAGCTGATAACATCATCCCACTGAAGGCCACTGTTTAAATACCAAAGCCACTGGGATTCCAGCTCCGAAATCTGATTCTCTACTACTAATAGGTAGGTTCTTTGTAGTTATTCTGCCTTGGAACTCCTTTGTTCAAGGGCTGTCTCTAAACTATTTTTCTGTTTCTGCAGAACTGACACCCACGAGGGCTTCATTTTATGTGTTCTTGGGATGGCTCAAGGTTTTCTCTTTCCTCTGGTTTCTCACAGAGGGCTTCATGGGTGTGGGCTTCTCCACAGTCCTAGTCTCACCCACACGCATTGCACAGGATGCCGGCTAAGCCTTGCTTGTGTCTGTGCTCTCCTCTGTCTGGGTGGAGGGAGCTGCACCCACTGATAACCTGAACAGGGCTCTGTGAGTGACACGTCCCTTAACAAGGTGTTAAAAGCCCTTCAAATTACTTAGCTTCTCCATAGGAACCTTGATCTTGAATCAGTCTTAAGCAAATCTTCTCACTAATTCTGGGTATTCAAATGCAAATGACCACAGGCAGTAGCCTTTGGAGATGGAAAGTAGCTCTGTTTAGACCCATTAGAGCCTCTCAATCAAGCAAATTCTTTAGCCTAGTGCTTTCCATCCATCCATCCATCCATCCACCCTCTTAACAAATAAAGTGTAAACTATTATAAGGATTTACTAGTTTTGAGGAAATGAAAAAGATATTGTTAAGGAAACCATTAAAATATTGGGTTGGCTAGAAAAGTCATTTGATTTTTTCTGTACAATGGCTTGAGTAGTGCTTAGCTGTCTTTAACTCCATTTGAAGCAATTTTCTTAGATTGCATTGTGATGGTGGTCATATCAGCATGCATTTAAAAATAACATCAAAATTGGTGAATTTTTGCATAGCCATTTTAACAGTGAAGATGGAAGAAGATGCACAACATTTTTGGCATATTATGCTTTATGATTTCAAGAAAGGTAAAAATGCAACTGAAACTCACAGAAAAGATGTATGAAGTATATGGAGAAGGTGCTGTGACTGATTAAACGCGTCAAAATTGGTTTGCAAAGTGTCTGGGTACTATTTACATTTTGGCCAAATAATTCTTGCTGTGGTGCTCTTATGCACTGGAGGATGTTTAGCTGCACCCCTGGCCTCTACCCACTAGAAGCCAATAGTGGCAAGTAGACAACATACTCAAAATATTCCAATCGGTAAAGTTATGGGTGAAAATGAAAAATGTGTCTTTTATTTTATGGAAGCAACATAATGGACTTTTTGACCAACCCAATATTGAAAACAAGGTCAGTATTCAGAAGCAGCCTAAAAATGTGTTGGGCAGAATACACATTTATTTAGATTATAATCTTCTATCCTAGCCGAAAATTTTGAAAATAACCTTTGGAGTCTAGAAGGTAGTCAAGGAAGAAAAATCAGTTCAGGAGGTACAAATTCACTTGAACAATCTAGGTCAACTGTGAAAAAGAATGAAAGGGTTAGGTACATTCTGCTTGATGATTATCAGGACCTAAGAAATTTATTTCATCATGTCAAAGACAGCCGCCCACACTTCACCCCCTCTGACAAGATCGGAAAGTTTGCTTTAACTGTGAGAGGAGCTGTAAACATATTATGAGAGAATGGATAAAGCTACCACTAACATGCTCCGGAATTTCTTCTCTTTAAGTCTTTAAAATGTCCCTAATGAGAATTGAGGAGACAGGCTACATTAGTTCTCTTCTAGGTCTTATAACTCTTTATTCAAGCAAAAAACTCCCCTTGAGTTTAGTTGTTTCCTGAAAGGCAAACATCTAACCTTTGAAAGTAAGAGACTTCTCATAGATTAAAAGGTATATTTTGCCACTTTTTTTTTTTAAGTTAGGCCTAAGAAAGAAAGGGAATGGAGAATTATAATTTATATATTATTTTTTAAATATTTCATTTTGAAGTAATTTTATACATAAAAACTTGCCAAAATAATACATGGGATTCCTGTATGTCCTTCACCCAGCTTTCCATAATATGTTAATTGGATATAACCATAGTGCCATGAACCCAAATCATGAAATTAACATTATCTCTATTCAGAAAAAGAAAATAACAGGCCCAAGGTAGAACAGCTCCCTCCGAGGACCACCTGATTGCCTTTTCAGTCCCTCCGGGCAATGGAGCTTGACCTTTAACCAATCGGCCTGGAATTTTCTGATCAATAGTAGTGAGGTAATTTGTCTGATAAGACCTCTGCTACTTTTACTCCAAAGAAAGGTGACTTTTCCTAAAACGATCCTTTCCTTCTTTCTTTCCCTCCACCCTTTCTTCCTTCTTTCCTTCCTTCCGCTAATAACTTTCTTATCCTGCCCCATTTCTAGGTATTAAAAACCCTCCATTTTGTACTTTTTGGGTACCTATTTACTAGGTAGCACGCTGCTGGATTCATGAACTCTTCAATAAAGCCGACTGGACTTTTCAAATTTACTCAGTTGACTTTTTATTTATTTAATAGCACCTACCATTACCTAATCCACAAAACCTTATTGAAAATCCACCAACTGTACCTCTAACTTCCTCTTTGTGATCTAGCATCCAATCCATGGTCCTACATTGAGGGGGCTGTGGTCCCTATCTCTTTAGTCTCCAGTTGGGGACATTTCTCATTATCTTTCAGGATCTTGACAACTGTGAATAGTACTGACCACTTATTTTGTAGAATGTCCCTCAATTTAGATGTGTGTGCATTTTCTTTAGACTGGATTGACATTATGCTTTACTGACAGGAATGTCACAGATGGGATGTTTTGCCTTTCTTGGGACATCTTATCAGGAAGTCCATGATATGCATTAAGCCTTATTTCTGGTGATGTTAAATCCAATCACTTGGTTAAGGCTCCATCTACGAGCCTTAGTGGAGTTTTCTCCACTTTCTCCATTTGTAATTAAGAAGTATCTTTTGTGGAGTTGTATTTTACTTTGAGGGTATGTGCTCTTTGAGGAATTAAAACATAGGTAATTCTGAGGACTTCTTATAGGGATAGGAAGCTTCTTTTTTCTTTCCTTCCATTTTAAGGCATTTCCCCCACTGATCCACTGGAGAGCACTCATCTTAATTTTAAACCTTAGTAGATTTTGGGAGATAAGTCTGGGCAGCTAATGGTGCCACGTTGGCTGTAGTTTTAGACACTTTTTAGGTTGGTCTTTGCCAGAATTTCCTTCCACACATATAGTGTAGCTCTTGAATAGAAGGCTTGGCCAAATGAGATAAAGACAGTCTCTTCAGCCTAGCATAAAACTAAAGTGGATCTGAACCATAGGCACAGAGGATGCTTTAACTCCGCACCTAATCAAACAACACTGACTGCAGTATTCAAGGGCAGCAGAGAACCTGCTTCAGGCACCATATGTTGTGATTTATTATTAAGCTGACACCCCCAATGACAATTGAAATAAAAATGGAATTACAGATATTCAAATCCACTATGCACATTCATGTCTCTGTGCCTTTGCTTCTGCTGTTCTTTGCTTATCCTCCCCTCCCCGCTGCGTGGAATATCCCTTTCTTCCTTGAGCTCAGGTCAAACCTCCGGTCTGCTGTGGCTCTTTTATGGCAGAACATAAAGTATGTTCTGACAGCATTTTTTGTACTTTGTTTATAGCAAATAGCATATTGTACAATGGTTGGTTATGGAGGTCTTTTTTCACCCCTACTCGATTTTTAGAACCTTAACTTCGAAACCATATTATTATTCTTGGAAACATACAATATATGGTTTAGAACATACTGGGTAGTAAATATTGGGTAAATGAACTGCAAACTTCAAAAACATTATAACAGCAAATGCCATCTTATATTCTCTTTATTGATCTGTGTATTGATCTATCTATCTAATCTAGCTTTACCATTTTGATTATAAAAAGATTTAAGGTGAGATTTAAATATATACGATGAAAGATAAAAATAAATATTAAACAAAAATAGATATGAAAAAATAGGGGGTGGGAAGGGAAGACGCCAGGAGTGTATCAAGCAAAATAGGAGATTATGATCTAAATAAATGTTTATTCTGCCCAACACATTTTTAGGATGCTTCTAAATACTGACCTTATTTTAAATATTATAATGGTTTCCTTAACAATATCTTTTTCACATCCTCAAAAGTCTAGTTATAATGTTCTGAAATTGTTAGGACTGGAGATCTAAATAAATATATTAAAAAAATAGTTCCAAAAATGTCATGAAACCTAAGGGACCATGTTGTGTGGCCAGAAAATATTCTGTGTGATGATTTTTTTACTCAAAAGCCAATATTTGGTCAATAGTAATTTCCTTTTAAAAATTTTTTAAAAATTTATTCATTTTAGAGAAAGGGAAAGAGGAAAGGAGGGAGTGAGAGAGTGGGGGGGGGGTTGATTTGCTGTTCCATTTCTTTTTGCATTCATTGGTTGTTTCCTGTATGTGCCCTGACAAGGGATCGAACCCACAACCTTGGCATATCAGGGTGGAATGGAGCTCTAACCAATGGACCTGCCTGGACAAGGCTGTAAGTAATAATTTCTAAAAACAAGACTCAGCAATAATCTTGAGTCATGTGAAAGTATTTAGTGATTACCAGTCAAAAGTTGTTGAAGTGATGCACACACGCACCTGCCATTCACATTTATGATTCCGGAACAAAGCTCCCTGGGAACCATAAGGCCCGCTCAGTGCGTGAGTTGGAGGGCAAATGAATTCTCCTATTTGTTGAATTTTTCTCATTCCCAGGTCTAACATATAGAGAAGAGAATTAGAACATGTGAAAGCTTTTTTGAGAATGGAAGAGTGAAATATGAACAAACAGCTGAATTTGTTCCTGTGCATGTACCTTAATTTTACGCTAAGTATTTGCACTCATCAAAAAATAAAGTGACTTCTCTGTTTAATGAATACCTTATCTCTAGCTTGTACCTACTAGGGTATCTCATTAGATTAAGGTTTAAAATGAACCATTTTTTTATCATATTATAGGAACATTTCGTCAAGCTATTCATCAGTTTTGTTAAACAAGATCATATTTTTTTTCTCAGTTACAAATTTAAAACTAAAATAAAGTCTGCTTTCTCCCATCACTCATTTACTGATGCAACGAGGCATCCCAGGCCTACATGTCAATGAGAAGTTTCTAAAGCCAGAAAGATGAAAAACCAGTTCAGACTTACTGATAAAGGTTACATGCAAAAACCCTAATCAAACAATACCCATTCATTTCTAATACATTAAGTTTTTCTTATCGAACCAGTAGTTTCATTGTCTTCAATGGCATTTGAAATAGGAATAACTAGCCAATTAAATTGTTCAAATGTTCTGCCTACCAAATCAAGGAAGGAGTAGTATAGTTCACTAGTCTGGAGGAATAAAAGAAAAGGGCATATGCCAGTTTTTACTAGGGAGTCTCTTTTTCTTCCATTTTCAAATAAAACATACCGAAAAAAATACAACACATAATCACCTTTACCCTTAAATTCATTTTGAAAATGTTGTAAATTAGCTCCCTTGTTAGGTCATTATGTGAAAAATTCAGTGCTCCACATAAAATGGGGACTCAAAATAGTGTGGTCCGAATTACTTTTAAATAAAAAGTCCTTTGCTTCTCCTATTTCAGGCTGAATGAACTCATGTGCGCACTTTAATTTTTTAAATGTATCTGAGCGTGATTTGTGTTTTCACTAATTCAGCAAAGCAAATTAGAGGGAAATATTGGAAAAGGCCATCATCAATCACATTTCACAGGTAAATAAGCAACAAGCAGAATGAGTTTTGATGCTTCCTCAGATGCATTATTTTTCTAAGTGTGGTTACTGCAACCTTATTTGATTTCCTGCAAGTTCATTATGTCAATACTGGAAATTAATTGAACTCCTACATCAGAACTTACAGAGGCCAGAAAATATTAAATTTCTTTTATATTTAAGAATAAAAATAATTTTACTAAATAGAATAATAAATACATTCGAGTTCAACTCTCCTTTTTATACATATTTTGGATTATATAATTTCTAAATGTTCATGCTATAATAAAAAAAATGATGGAATATATTAAATACATGTAGCCTAGTTGTAACCCAAACAGATTTTTTCATAAAAGATTAGCAACGAATAGCAATATACTTTAGTGGGTAAGAGTATGGGTTCTTGAGTCATGTACTCAGGTATTTAGCAAGTTTTGTTTCAGGTCCAGTTGTAAGTCCTGGGGATATGAGAGTGGACAAAGCAACGCTCTTGTCCATATATTCGTGTGGGAAGCAGATGATAACATAACCAATAAATATCTGATTAATATAAATCAGAACAAGGGAAGAACATAGTCAGGGAGAGAGAGGGCTCAGGGCTTCTACTTGGGTAAATTGGCCTCTTTAAGCTCAGTTTTTACATCTTTTATGATATTGCCTTTCTCATAGAGTTGTTGTGCAGATTAAATACGATAATGCAGGTAAAATGCCTAGCACTTAGATGCACTAAAAATATATTAGGGATTTACAGAGTTAGGCTTGGCAGAAAGCCCCAGATAATATTCTCTCTCACATGAAATTCAGGGCTGGTATGATGCCCTATTGTGTTGGGACCAGGTAGACCACATTCCTTCTCTTTTATTGCTCTATCATTCATGGCATTCAAGTCAAGCACCAATCTGACTGATCCAGCTCCAATGAGACTATCTCCATTCCAGCCAGCTTGAAAAAAATAAATAAATGGAAACAGAACTTCCTCTCTTTCATTAAGGATAATTCCTGAAAGCTACATATGAAGTCTATTTGGATGATTCAGACGGTTGCAACTATGGGCAACTGGTGATTGGCAGCTTCATCACGACAATGCGCCCGCTGATGTATCATGTCTTGGGCAGAGTTTTTTTGCAAACCATCAATTCACTGAGGTGACTCAGCCCCCCCTACAGTTCAGGTTTGGCCCCTGCAACTTCTAGCTTTTCCCAAAACTAAAGTCACCTTTGAAAGGGAAGATATTTCAGACTGTCGATGAGATTCAGGAAAATTCAACAGAGCAGCTGATGGTGATTGGGAGAAGTGTGTGAGGTCCCAACATGCCTACTCTGAAGGGGACTGAGGCGTCATTGTCCTATGTATGTTTCTCGTATCTTGTATCTTCTTCAATAAATGCTTCTATTTTTCAGATTGCGTGGCTGGATACCTTCTGGACAGACCTCGTATTTTATTTCAGCTTGTGTTTCATTGATTAGAATTTGTCTGGCTTTAAGTGAAAGGGAGGCTGGGACATGTTGGGTTTGTTTGTTTTTAAGCCATGAGAGTGTGCTCCAACTAAAAATAAGAGTAATTATTTTATTATAAAAAAGGGGGAGAATAACAGTGGCAGTCTCAAATACATGGGGCCAGCATTACTGAGATTTACTTTATATAAAAATCCAAGCAAAAAGAGTCTTTTGCTCTAGAGCTGAAACTCCCCTAACATTGTGGAGGGGAGAGAAATGTTGCAACGATAAGGAGCCCAGACAACCTGAGTTAAATAAGACTTTCTTGTATTGAGCAGACATTAGCTGACTGAGTCAATATTTTGATTGCAAGAGTGCAAGGAGATATTCCATTCCACCTACACAGTGCTGTTTTAATGAGTCTTATTTCTGGTTGAGTTTGCTATATGTTAAAAATTTTACAAATTAGTGTTTACTTGGGTAATATTTTAAATGAAGAAGGTATGAGTATACAATATGAAAAGATTTTTTAACCTCATAAAATTAATTCAGCTTTATTGTACTAGGCTTTTCTGAATCTTACATTAGAAACATGTTTACAAAGCACACCATGATTTTTAAAAATTAAAAATTCTATAAAGTTCATGAAGGCTCTTATCTACTTTTACATGTCCTTAAATTTGTCAGTTAGTACTGGAGCTATGAAAGTATTGGTGATAATTTACAACAATTCCATAATTTTAAAGTCTGGGGAATCAGGACTCAGGGAGGTAAAAGAACTTGCTCAAGGGAAAACAACTCCTGAAGGCAACTAGGAGATAAGACTTCGGATTCCTAGATGAGTTGCTTTGTAAAAAAACAAAAAGTATAAACTAGAAAGGAAAGTAGCCAAGGAAATGAGTTTAATGAACCCAGCTCTTATCACCATCCTTAGAAAACTGAATTGGAGAGCAAAGAACACACAAGATATCCAGTTACTGTATTGGTATGTAAATAATGTCTCAATTTTGTATGAGCAGTTTGTTTTGGTCTTTAAATACACTGGAATTTTTAAAAATAAGAATTTAATAATGTTCTCTGTTGTTACAGAAAAAAATATGACTTAGATGTCAATTAAGATACATAATGTTCAATAAATATGCTTTTGCCTTAGGAAAAGAGAAATTATTTTGAGGGCTTGGGGGTTTTATATTTCACATAGAATATTTAGGCTTGAAAACCATGCCAAATCTCAGAGAGGCTTTGAAAATTACAGTTAATGTGCCCAGAATAAAGGTTAGTGCTTATGCTCAGTACCTCACTAAGAATAAGAATACTTAGTGGTGCACAGCTAGTTGGTAAATGCCAATTTTCAGTTTTACTGAAAACTGAGTGTGTCTGGGGCACAGCATTGGGAACATTAAAAAAAAAAAGGTAGTTCTGTTTCTCTTATCAGAATAGTTATTATCTTAAGGAGAGCTAAGAAAACTCTCACATGAAAAATTGGAACTAAAATATGTACAAAACTAGCGGCAACCTTCTCAGTCACTGTACATAAGAACAGAAGGATCACTGGAATTACTCAGAAAAAATTTGGGTAGTGCATTGAAGAAAATCAAACCACGAGATTGCAAATAATGCGTTTTATTAAAAGGGATTTCCCGGTCTTCAGGACTGCCTGGTGATGCTCAGTTTGTGTGAGTTAAGAATGACAATACTGACATGTTTATCATGTTGAAAGGCACGTGTGATAAGATGAGGGTAGGTAGGTGCTTCAGAGAATAATGTGTGAGGCAGGAAGAAGAACGCAGTGTGGCTGGAGAAATTTACGGGCAGTTCCAAGACAGGGCTTTATCTTGCAGATGATAGGACAACATTGAGAGACTTGGGAGGACAATGACATGATTTCTGCCAACTCTAATAATTCCTAATGGGTAGAAATTAGTATAATTAACTATGGGTAAAAGAAAGGGAAGAATAAGTAGAGAAAAGTAGAAGGAATAAAGGAGGTAAGGACAAGAGAATGTGTCCTGTCAATTTTTGACCTTAGAGCTTAGGTTTCTACTCAATCCCAACAACGCCTTTTTCGCTGATGAATGACAAAGAATAGCTGCTCAAAGCCCACTCAATGGTAATGATGATAAAACTATGGTAACAGCAACCTGATGTACAAGTCTATGCCCTTGTACTTTCCAGGATAAAGGTGTGGTTTAAAACTGTTTTCACAACCTCTTTGCATAATGGTCTGCAAATTTCACAAGATGGTTTTTATTAAATAGCTATACTCTTAACTAAGCTCCTCTCAGTCCTCAGTATCTAACCTTAAGTGGTTGTGATCAATATGTTACGTTATCATGATTACTAACTGTCATGATGTTAATGTTCATGTAATATTTGCTGCTATGATTATGCACTTGCAGCTGGGAAGACTAATTTATTACTTGGCTATTATCGTTGAAGGTCATGTAGCTCCAATGTCCTGTTAAAGCATTCGATCACATTCTGCATGCTCTGCCAGAGAGAGGCTGTTTTTTTGGCAACTCCTCAGGCTTCTGTGGAATTTATCACTTTCTCAACCAGCAAAGTTGAAGCAAGTAGCTACTTATTTCCATGGCTGCCAATAAAGTATCTGATTTTTCAAATGCCCTCTGTTCTCATGCCCGGCTTTACTTAATTCGGTGGTTGTAAGAAATGGTGTTTATAAACATTCAGCTATCTATGCACTCAACCTTCAAATATCTGTTAGAGACTAACTTAAGTTCCAAACAGTACTTGAAATCTCAACTACAAAACTTCACTATAATTTCAGGTATATTAGAAGAATATTTCCAATTCTACCTATGAAGGGGTCTATTATATTGCAGGTGTAAATTGTGGCTTATAGAATTTTGGGTTGGCCAAAAAGTCCATTATATTTTCTTCCATAAAATAAAAGACGCATTTTTCATTTTCACAAATGACTTCATTGATTTGGGTATTTTGAGTATGTCAGCTATCTCCCACTATTGACTTCTTGTGATTAGAGGTCAGAGGTACTGCCAAACATCTTCCAATGCATAAGACAGGCCTATAGTAAAAAATTATTTGGCCAAAATGTCAATAGTACCAATAAACTTCACAAACCACTTTGACATGTTCCATCAGTCATAGCACCTTCTCCATACATTGCACAAATCTTTTTTGTGTGTGTTTCAGTTGCATTTTTACCTTTCTTGAAATAATAAAGCATAATATGCTGAAAATGTTGTACCTCTTCCATCTCAATATTAAAATGGCTGCGCAAAAATTCACCAATTTTGTTAAGTTTTTTAAAAATTCATACTGATATGACAGCTGTCACAATACAATGTAACAAAATTGTTTTGAATGAAGTTAAAAACAAGTAAGCACTGCAGGAGCCATCATTCGGAAAAAAGTAATGGACTTTTTGACCAACCCAATAATTTGGAGACAAGCAGAGGAAGAACCTGTCTATCAATTTAGGTAAATAAATGAAGTGGAAAGCATAGGTTGAAATGTTGTAGAATTTAAGATAAGTGGAATAATGCAACTGGTTGTGTCCATGCCTTAGATGCAAGAGAAACGAGGCAGGGTCCACTTCGTCATACAGAATAAGTATAGAGGTTTTTGGAATCTGTCCTAGATATCACAGAAAACTTCTCAGTTAGACATTATTTCAATCTCACAATTATTCATACCATTGAAAAGCAGAATGGGAACTTTGAACATCAAGTTAATGAGACAACTTGCCTACCAGCACTAATAGACTTATAACAAAAACACAGCCTCATTAGATTCAATATTTGAGAATTAACAGAAGCTATATATCCTTAAGATAAGTCCAAGTTCAACTTCTGGTATGTAGAACACTCATGGAGAACTGCAAATCGGCCTCGTAGACCACATTGGCATGTAAGAAGCATGTCCCACTGGAACACTTTGAACAGAGTTCCAAATACACAGAGCTATATGGTAGATCTCAGCTTTTTACCTGGATAAGATTTTTGAGTAGTGATGGTGTTGTCATATTTCTGGACATTGTATTTGTATAATTTAAAATCACAAGGGTAGCAGACAATAGAAGATACATTGGCATTTGATGAAAGGACAGATTAGGTTGGAGAATAGTGGGAATATTCTGAAGGTGGTTGGAGTAGATGATTCAGGGAAAGACTAGAGTTCAAGACTAGGGGAGTCTGGTATATGGAAAGTCTCATGGAAGGAGAGAAACAGTGAAGGAGGGGCCTAACATCAGTGCCACCTGTGTAGCTATAATTCTGGAATAGGCAGAGAGCGGGGATACGGACAATGGTGACGTGAAGAATCCAGGCCTATAAGGAAGAGAAAAGGGTTTACTTCTGATATTTTTAATCATAAAGGGTAAATATATAGAAGAGGAGGGAGACAAAACAGATCTCTAGGAAATGATTGTTTTCAGAAGTTAGGAAACAACGAATTTGAAAAATCAAAGACCATGAGAAGGATAGAAGGGTCAGAGGCAGAATAATGAGGCAAAGTACACACACACACACACACAAAGGGGGATGGAAAAAAGTAGTAGAGAATTTCAAGCTCAAGTACATAGTCAATGGTGCCAAATGTCAGAGAGAGAGATCCAGAAAAAAACAGCTAAAACAAGGACGTGGGAACTAACTGGAAGCCGAGAGGAAGTCAGGTCCAGGGATGGGGAGAGTAAGAGGGCAGCACATGTAAACCATATTGTGAAGATGCTGCAGGAAAGCACTTCCAAAGATGGGGCGTTACCTCAAGAGGAACCGGGGAAATAAAGAAAAGGAGAAATAATAATTTGTTGTTTGTTCCTTCAGAGAAAAGAATCTGGATGAAAGTGTCTGAAGAAATAGAGGAGGTAGAGGGTGATTTTTGGGGCAAGGTCCTATGAGGAAAGAAGATGGAATGAGAGCAGTGATTGCTATAGTAAAGCTATGAAGTCATATGTTCTATGAAGCATTTTTGTCCTCATATGTCAATTAAATAAGTGCAAATGCATTTTTTTTGCATTTCTTTAACAAATCAATAACCATAGAACAATATGCTCTAAATCTAAATCCTGTCGAAATGGAATAGATAATGGATTCTAGCTTTGGTTTAGAAAAACTTCTCTTCCATTGCTTCTTTTTTTCTGATTGCTTTTAAAATTCCACTTTGGGAATATAGAGTTGGCTTCTTCTAGTTTGCCAAAAGCCACCTGCTTGCAGGTTTCTGTTGTATGCTGGTGGTGTCACTTGTTAAAGCCATGTGAGCCTGCAAGGACGTACAGGAGAGGAGCCTTGCAGAGATCCTCACGGATCTCACAGCGGCTTCCCTCAGGCCCTAACTGCCACTTGCCTTTGCACAGATGCTTAGATCTCCATTATGAACGGAAACGCTCTATTTTTGGTCAGACTCTTGAGTTGAATAAAAGCTGCAAGAAGGCAACACCTTGTTGGAGGCTCAGACTCTGACATTCAACATTTGTTTCAGAGTTATATTCTCAGGCCTCTGCTCTTTTCTAATCCACACATGTCTCTCTATAGTAATTTGGTCTGTCAAAGTGGGTTTAATTTTATTTGTATACTGATGACAACAGATTGATGCTATAAAATGAGCCTTAATGTTCTCTCTGCCACATCTGTGCTATATGCTTGCCAAACTAATGTCAAAGATAGGGTATGGACAGGTTTTCTTGAAGTTATCACTACCCAAATAGATGTTTTTATGAAATGCAGGCACCGCCCTTACTCTTTGGATTCTCCCGCTCAGTTTCTTTGAACTTCATATTGCAAACTAACACTTTGAATATGAGAATATTAGACCCAGTAGTCTTCTCTATTTTTCTAATTAAAAATTAATTTTTTGTTAAAAAAAGAAGTATACATAAGCCAGAAAACAAATAACATCAAGTTCTAGCAATCTAAATAGAGAGACAACACATCTACTTGAAAAAGCAAATGCCAGAACTATGTGCCTTTTCATCTTAAGAAACGCTTTTGATCAACATTGAAAGGTTCAAGAACTGTAATAACAAAAGCTTCCATTTGAACAGGGCTATATATGTTTCAGAGAACATTTCTGTACATGATCACATTTAATTTATATAAAAACCTTTCAAGGCAGATACTATTTTCGGCCTCATTTTTAGCTCAAAACTTAAAGAATAGAGAACTCAAGTAACTTCCACAAGATCATCTGTGAAGCAGGTAGCTGAGCTAAGGACCAAGTCTAGGTCTTTTGGGTTCAGACCTCAAGATCCTTCTGTCATTCCCTATCACCTCTACGTCACGTGCACGGTTCCAAGAATGTTCATGGCTTTTGTTACAGTAATGCTTTGTCCTGAGCCACTGCAAATGAGAATAGGATGTGCCTTTCTTCTCCGAGAAGAGGCTGACCCAAACTTAGTTTTAGAAATTTGCGTGAGTAATCTTGATAAGGCTGAATGTCAGAAAAAAATGTCTTTCTTTTCATGGTTACTATAAAAAAAAAGTTTAATGGTCTTTGAACAATTATCACATTGCAGAAACTCTATTAAGTACTTTAAGTGAATTACCTAATTTAACCCTTACAACATATTATGAAGATTATTATCCCCATTTTACCATATGGGAATCATGGCAATGACAATTTAAATTGCTCCAAGATCATCCAGCTGGTTTAAAAAGAAGTCTGACTCCAGAGCCTGTGTGGTTAACCTCTGTACATATTCCCTGTCAGCTAAAATACTGGGAATGCTAGTGGTCTGTTGAGAAAGGTTTTTTTGCAGAATAATAATGTAGCACCTAAGGAAGTGTTGGCAGAGAAGTGCTGAGAAATGATAAAGGAAAGCATGGGGAAATAAAGATTTCAAAGTCTATCCACTCCAGGCAAATTTACTGCCACACCTGCGACTGCTGGGAAGCATGTCACCTGGGGGCATGCTTCTGCTTCACCTCCACTGGAACCCTTGCTTGCTTTGACAGGACCAGGTAACAGCTCTGCATTGAGTCACATACTCAGTTGCTCTGTGGTTCTCATCACTTGCTCCAATGAGCCAAGCCCTTGCACTAGATTCATATTAAACTATGAGGTTTAATTTGGATTTTGATAAATGATGTAATTAGTATACATAACATGATATTACAGCAATTAATCACTTAACTGTTCCTAAGTAAATGTCCTTGAATGCACTGTATTTGGGAATCATTCACTCTCATTCATTCATTCAAATTACACTCAAAATAAAATCCAAATTCCTTCTGGATGACTATAAGGCTCTATGTGACTTGGGGTCTGTTTAATCACTCCAGACTTGTCTTTTAAAACTTTTCTCTGTGCTCCCTTATTTTTTTTCCTTTTCTGTTCAATATGCCAAACTTATTCGTGCTTCAGAGCCTTTGTGGTTGCTGCTACCTTTGTCAGAATAATCGGACCCCTCCCCAGTCCTCTGCTGCTCACCTCATTCAGGTATCTGCCCAAAAGTCACTTCTTCCCGGAGTTCTTGCCCATCCCCTTCTTTATACCTTCGCGCAGCTTTTCCCTTCTGCTGCTTACACTGACTGGTGACACAGTGTGTACATGTGCGTTCATTCCCGTTTTTTCTTCACCAGTATATGTATTTGGCTTGTGGCACGTGCTTCAGTGCCTAGTTTTTCCCAGGCACTTCTCTAAATTCTGGGATAAAATTGTGAACAGGGCTAAAAAAGTCTTGTTTTCACAGAGTGTATATTTCAGTGCAGAAGACTGATTTTAAAAAAGTAATTATTATGGCAGATGGTAATGAAGTAATAAACTGAATACCTACAGTACATACCATTGTTAAGAGATTCGGAAACACAGAAGCAAAAATATTATCCTACTTGAAAAACTCACAATCATTTGCATAAATACAAAAGAATCAAATGGCATGAAAAGACAGAGCAACATTTAAGCAGGAATAAGAGTATCAGGGAATTAAAAGGAGATAAGTTTTTAATTAAGTAAGGGAACATGGGGTGGGCAGATGACTGCAAACAGAAGGAAAAACAGGAGAGTAAATCTTTTTCAAAGTACTTTATGAACCCTGATTTCAGATTGTTTTCTTTCCTCCCAGCCTATAAATTGCTTAGCTTTTTAGCTTTTGTTGATATTATACCCACATCAATAAAACACCCATATGAAGGTTTAATTTACACCTGATTCCAAAGTTTTTCTCTGCCTCAGTTCTGGAACATGAATTGGATGACAAGGGATCAGGAGTCCCACACTTAGAACAGGTGAGTAAAAATGTAAACTTATAAAAATCAGTGGAGATTTAAATTGACTACCTGACATATCATATTTATACCTTTTCCATGAAAAGCATACTCAAGGATATGTGTTTGTGTATATTTTATTTTGAGGTCCTGAAATGAGTCAGTATTTTGCTTTTCACTTACATATATTAAGTGGGTAACTGAAAAATCTAACAGTGTGAAAAATAGTCTTTCAAATAATGATCTTAAGAAAGTAGATCTTATGTTTAGTGTTCTTACCATACACACAAATAATAAAGAGGGAAGGAGTAAACTTTTGGTATCGTTTATGGTGTGGACTGTGGTAATGGTATTATAAGTTTATATTTATCTCCAAACTCATCAAATTGGATATATTAAATACGTTCGGTTTTTTGTATGTCGATCATACCACAAAGTGGTTGAGAAAAATAAAGAACTTTGCTTTCAAAGTTTAGAACAAATATAAATCTAGTTACTTAATATACATATGTATGCAATATTCTAAACAATTATAATTTGTAAAATACATATATTTTAAAAATAAAAATGTTAAAATATTTTTGATTTGAGAAAATGGCAAATAAATTAGCTGAATATTAACACTACTGAATATGTACATAGGATATTAAGTCGACCAGAAAAATTTTAATTTTGATTAAAAGTTACCAGCAGAATTTCTATCTCTTATCGTCTGACTTGTACTCAAGAAACAGCAGTATATATAGTATTGACAAGATAATAGTAAGAGCTATTAGACACACACATACTTATACATGTATAGACGTGGTTGGCAGAGTACAAAGTATAATTATTTCTAGCTCTCACAACAACCTAGAAGAGTAGCAGCACTATCTTCATGTTTCAGAGGAAATATTGGCACTCGAGGGGTAAAGTAGCTTGCCTGTAATAATGCATTCAAATTCAGACCTGTCTGACCATACAACGGGGGACCCCCAAATCTCAGAATTTATAAAAAATTGTGTATTTATTCTTAAATGTTTAAACTTAAGTCTCCTTCAAAGTACTCTTCATTTGATGTAATACACCTACAGAGACGTTTTTTCTGCTGCTCAAAACAGTTTTTTAACTTGTCGATTTTGATGCCTTTTAGTGTTTCTGCTGTTTTTGTTTCACATCTTCCACATCAGCAAAACGTTTCCCTTTGAGGACTTTTTTCATCCAGGGAAATAAAAATTGCTCATGGCCAGACTGGGTGACTAAGGAGGGTAAGAAACGGGGGTCATGTCAGTTTTGTTCAAAATCTGCTGAACACTCAGCATGGTGTGGTCAAGTGCACCTATAAGTCTCCCATCATGAAATGGGCAAACATGTTGAAAGAGTCTTCAAAAAAAAAAAAATTCACTGAAGCTGAACGCAGCCTCTTGCAACAACACCAGCTGGTACACTGACACAGATGGGTTCCTAGAACACTTACCTAGTGGGGAAAGCCTGTGCTACAAGGGGCCTGCCCTCCAGAAGATAATTCTGGTTTTTTGGGGGTCCCCCCCTCATAAAGTCTGTGGTTCTTTCACTATGTCTCACTGCCTTTCATTAGATGAAAAGTAATCCTTTGAGATGAACCAAGGAATTATTTAAATAAAAATTATCTCTTTAAATAAAACTCCATCTTTAAATAAATTAACAACAGAAACCTTATTTTCTTTCTCTTCCATTATATAATTGTTATGGGTTGAATCTTGTCCAACCCAAATTAATGTGTTGAAGTTCTAAACCCCAGTACCTCGGACTGTAACCCTATTTGTCAAAAAAAAAAAAAGCTTTTAAAGAGGTAAGTAAGTTAAAACAAGGCCTTTAAGGTGGGGGCCTAGTCAATATAACTGGTGTCCTTCTAGGAGGAAAAAGGGATCCTGAGATGTACGTACACAGAGAAAAGGCTGTATGAGGACACAGTGAGGAGGCGGCCTTCTGCTGGCCGAGGAGAGTGGCCTCGGGAGGAGCAAAACTTGCTTATACCCTGACCTCAGACTTCCAGCTTTCGGAAATGTGAGAAAATAAAGGTCTGTTGTTGAAGCCGCACAGCCTATGGTGTTCTGTTATGGCAGCCCTAACAAACGAATGCAGAAAGGTTGACCTCTTTGACATTTCATGAAGACTGACATGATAGATCTATTATATGGAACTGTATTTAAGACTTTAATTCACATTAAATTGGCAAGGGAGAAGATTTTTGCCATGCAAGAAGTTTATGAGTTTATGCACCCATGCATTACATTATACACGTAAGATGAATGGTAACTTCTGTTTAGAAGTAATTTGAGATTCTCTGGGCAACGTACAACTTTTATCAGTAGCATATTCATTTTTCCTTTGAAATCAATACTTGTTTCCTAAACTCCAAATTTCAAACAATAAATAAGGCCTTGCTCTGACATATTTGTGCTCTGGCGAGGCATAAAGCAAAAAGGAGTTTATTTAAACTGATGTTTAGGAAGGTGGTACAGACCAGGGAGACAGATGGAGACTGAGCACTGGCAGGACTCTTTAGTCTGGCCTTGTGTATAGAAAACCTTTATGTGTATTGGTTTCTCCTAATGTAAAGCCGATAAATGAAAACCTGGCCTCCCTGACGAAAAGCAAGAAGGTGTGGGACGGAGAGCAGGAGAATGACAGTTGGAACTGGGGCTCCGTGCTCTATGCAGACCCAGCCGGTCTCTTTAAACTTTGGACAGTAGCATCTGCAATTTGTACGGGTTTGAAATATTTCCACTAAGGCAACTCTAAATATTGAACGGGTTCAAATATGATCTTTACAATGAGGACCCAGTGACAAGTAGGTATATGTGGGGAGGCTCATCCCGTAACTTCTAGAACATTTGAGGTATGTTTCTCTCCACTTCCACTACTGCTCAAACACAGCGAGACCAAGGTATCTGCCATCTCCAACTTCTCTATAAACACCCACTCATCCATGTCAACGAAATCTAGCTATCTGTCCACATAACGAATGAAAAACAAGGGCAGTTAATGTTTATTGAGTACATGCTACATGCAGGGCACTGCTCTCAGTACTTTACATGTAATAGCATATTAAAGTCTCATAATCTTGTATTATTATTATATTTTGCTGCACAGAGGTGAGAGATACAAAGTGCCCAAAGTCACATGGCCCAATTAGCATAGAGTGGGTCTCAGATCCAGGCAGTATAGCTCCAGAGGCTCTACTTTTAAATATTAAACTCTATAGACTCTAATAATAATAAAGCTCTCTTTTGGAGCACCCAGACCTGTCTAGTAAGGTTAATAAGTTAACTATAATTAATTAATTAATTAATTATTAACCTTACTAGAAGTGAGGGGTTTTGATCACCATCACATGCCACATAAGTAGTAGGGCCAGGTCTAGAAACCAATACATCTCATTTCTAGGTTCATTCTCACAAAATCAAATGCTGTTTTTGGCAACACAGAATGGAACTCAGCACTAACTCACCCTTTCTGTCTTTTATGCTGCCAAGCACTGCTCTTATCAAGAAGGAAGTAAAATGGTGTTAAGAAAGTCTGCCCATCTTCTAGAAAACCTGAAAGGGATCCGGTTATAGCAACCAGCCCCAAAGACAGAGCCCTCCTCAGCCAAGGTTATAGCTGGGCCAGCATCGCCATTCCCAGTGTGTACAAGTGTGAGTCCCCTGTGGGGAACACAGCACTGTCCTAACTGCTGTGTAAGGCACAGTTAAGTAAAACTGCACATGCTCTCAGGCCCAGGCTCTCTGGAGATACCGCATCCCACTACTCTGATTTTGAGTGAGCTTCCTTCATTTCCTTTACCATCTGCCAGATGACTTACATTTAAAATAAAATTAAAATGAATCTAAACTTATTTTGTTTTAGAAGTTTATGGTAACTCTGGAAGTAAATGGAGAAATAAGAAAGAGATATTTCAAAATGGAACTCACTAGTTTGTAGATTTACAAAGAGAAGTGAGAGAGATGAAGAGACAAGAAGAAGAAAACATTATGAAAAATAAAAATAAACAGAGAAGATAGAGAAGACAGATGAATGATAAAATGGTAGCTGGAGAAAGGAAAATAAGTGCTACATATCAGGGAACAGAGCAAACAAAAGCTTTATCTCTCATCCTGGCTCTATTTTTCTGTCAGATTTGTCCTAGGTTTTTTCATAGCTCAAGGGCTGCAATACTGTCATCTTAATATGTATTATATATCAAAGTTCACACAGCACTCAATGCTCCTTAATTCATAGAACAATCCTATGATGTGAGAGGGGACCCCCCACCAAAGAAATGGAATTTATTTATTAAAAATTGTGATTATTCTTACATGTTTACACTTCGGTTTCCTTCAAGGTACTCTTCATTTGATGCGATACAGTTATCGAGACTTTTTTCCACTGTTGAAAAACAGTTTTTGAACTCATCAATTTTGATGTCTTTTAGCACTTCTGGCATTTTTTTCTTTCCTTTCTTCCACATCAGCAAAATGTTTCCCTTTGAAGACTTTTTTTTCTCCAAGGAAACAAAAAAGTCACTTGGGGCAAGATCGGATGAATAGGGAGGGTGGGAAATGGGGGTCATGCCATTTTTGGTGAAAAACTGCTGAACATTTAGCCCAGTGTGGACAGGTGCGCTCGAAAATCACCAATCATGAAATGGGCAAATGTTAAAAGATTCTTCAAAAAAAATTCACTGAAGCTGAACGTGGCCTCTCACTACAACACCAGCTGGTGCACCGATACAGATGGGCTCCTAGAACACTCACATAAGGGGGAAACCTGTACTACAAGGAGCCTGCCTCCAGAAAATAATTCCAGTTTTTTTGGGTCCTCCCTTGTATATTCAGAGTAGGTTATTATTTTACTTTCTACGTGAGAAAATTGAGATTCAGAGGGTTAAGATGTTTTCCAAAGGCAGTGGCAGTGCCCAGGTGTTCGAACCAAACTCAGTATTCTTTCTACTTCATGATGCTATGGCTACAGTGTGCTCTTCTAATAGTGTCAGAGTGAGGAAAGCTGACATAAGTCTGCATCTCAGTCCTCAGCATGTTGATATCTCCAACTCTCTTTCTCTCTGTTCTCTCTCCCCTCCCCTACACCTCTCTCTTTCCTTTCCCCTCCCCTGATTTTCTCTGAGATTAAGGTGAGAAGAGAGGCTTGAAAAGAAGTAGACGGTGGGCCCTGGTCACGTAGAGCAGTAGGTTGGCGTGGCATCCTGAAACACCAAGCTTGTGGGTTGGATCCCAAGTCAAGACCCACACAGGAAACAGCCAATAAATGTACAGATAAGTAAAACAACAAATTGATGCTTCTGTCTCTGTCTATCTGTCTGTCTGTCTGTCTCTCTCTCTCTCTCTCTCTCTAAATATCAATAAATGAAATATTTTTAAAAAGTAGACACTGAAGCACATCTGCATCCATTAATAGATGTTATTTATTTTCCCTCCATAAAATTCTTTCTCAAGACAACAAATGCAAAAAAAGCTAAAAAACAAAAACAAAAACCAAACCAAAAACCAAAAAGCCCCTCAGAGCGGTTTTTGTTTCAGGTGCTTTTTCCTGTTGGCCCATACCTGAATCTGGCCATTGAGTTCCCTCCCCGCACTCCTGCCCGATCTGAGGCGAGGGCAGTCGGCAGCAACAGAATGCTGAGTCAGAGGAAGAAGGCCTGACAAGATCTCGAGTGTGAAATTGGCTGTGGGCTGGTGTGGGATGCACGTGGATGATGGGAGCAGGCAGCCTTGATGAAAAACTGGCAAAGAGTACATCACAGAAGAATCTCAGAGGGTAAATTCAAGGTTTCTTAAAAGCAAAAAGAAATCTAGCTTAAAGTAACTTAGCAATGGTTTGGCCTCATGATATTAAAAAGCAAGGAAAAGAATGGCCATCGACATTAGTCTCCCCCATATAAGCTCCAAGAAAATAATAATTTAGCCAAGCATATGTTTCCTCTACAGACTAAATAAATTTGTGAAAAATATGTTGCAGTCAGTCAGCAGTGAAAAATTATGATAAATATGTATGGATAAAAGCTCCAGGTAGGCTGGGATATGTCTGTCTTGTTCTCTGCTGTACCCCCTTCACCTACTTTAGTGTAGAACATAACATGCCCTCAAATACTCCTGTTTAATCAATAAAAACTATGAAGTAAAATATAAAAAAATTTAACAATTTTCAAAATATAAGCAAGACCTCGAAAGAAGAGGTTAGCATCTTGTACGCAAAGGAATGGATAACGCAGCTTGATCTACTTTGAAATAAGAAAAACAAGCCACTGAAAGACTCCAAGTTTTAGAACCATTTCACCACTTTATACTGTTGAGAGAATTTATAGGCCAAAATTCACAAGGTTAAGATGAAAGCTAAGGATTATGAGACCACCAGGACATTGCCTGCCACATTGTCCTTCCCTCGCTTCCCCCAACCTCTCACGGAGTTTTTAACTCTGTACTCTAGACTTAGAAAAAAGAAATATTCCTTCATTGTTGTCCCGGAAGTGTATGTAGCCTGCTTTCCCAGCAGCAAGGTAGAATGGAAAAAACACTGAAATGGAAGTGAGAAGCCATGGGTTCCAGTCTTATATTCACCACTACTAATTCAAGTCAGATTCTTAATATTTGGAGGCTATTTCACTTCCAAGAGGATAGTAATATTTGTTGAGAGAATCACATGGAATTAAGTACATGAAAGCATTTTGTAAACTCAATAGCACCATACAAATACAGGACATTATTATGGTTATATTCTGCAAAGAACCTCTTTATCCTAAAACAAGATTAGATGTGATAGTAAATAAGATTCATTATGCTGTATGTATCTTACAAAGTAAAGAGACTAGAGTTTTATTGATGAGCAATCTAAGGTCAACTGATGACTCACTGTAGCAGAAATTGGCCTAAATTATAATAGATGAGCTTATTTATAATTGTGAGAGATTCCCAAAGGAGAATCATATTGAACTAAATGGTATTTTTACCAGACAGAATTCTTTTCCACAGAAATGAATGTGGATATTAATATGTGTTAACTCCAATTATAGTCACGTTAATAATTCCATAGCGCTTTTAACAAAGCAATAATGAAAAGATGTCTATGCCTTTTCATGTGCTGAATCAATAGTAAATCCTGAAATAGTTTATTGCTGATGCAAAAATCTTTAATATGAAACAGCACCATTGTGTATGAACAGTAGTAAGAATTCTAAACAGGGCCTTGACCAGTGTGGCTCAGTTGGTTGGGCATCATCCTGCAAAGAAAGGTCGCTGGTTCAATTCCCGGTCAGGGCACATGCCTGGGTTGTGGGTTTGGTTCCCAGTCAGGGGGTGTACAAGAGGCAACTGATTGGTGTTTCTCTCCCTCTCTTTTTCCCTCCCATCCCCTCTAAAAATAAATAAATAAAATCTTTAAAAAGAAGACTTCTAAGAAGAGAAAGTGCTGGAATAAACACAAACATCAAAATATAGTTGAATAGATAATAATTTTTAGGTGAATAGTTCTCAAAAGAACCAACCCAGAAGTATGGATCAAATACTGATCAAACAACTTCAGTCTCAGTGCTCACCCCACTAGAGAAAAGATGTTACTGAGAAACTTAATTTGACAGTTTGACATTCATGTGATATCCCCAAACTGTGTAACTTTAGTATTGCTTCTATTGCTAAGTGTTTCTAAATTATATACAATGTTTGAAAAGGTGATGTTAAATTCAATGGATATTTCAAAGAGTAACTATGTGGAAGAAGAATCTAGAAATACTTCCTATTACATTAAGTTTAAAACTTTATCTTTTACTGTAAAATAGCAGAGATTATTTATGACACTATTTTTATTTTGCCTTACTCTATATATTTAATTTTACTACATGTGAAAAGGTATTTATAAGTAAATTTTAGTTAATTGTGCAGTCCAATAAAGATAAATGGAGACAAATGATTGATATATATACATATATATATATACACACACACACATACACCAAACAAATTTGTTGCTTATAATTAAAAAAATTAAAAAATTAACCCAAAACACATTGAATTTTTAAATGTTTTATGTTTTCTGTTTTTAATACTAAGGTCTTGGACACACAATTGCACACAAAAATACGTATCTGTTGTGAAAAGTCATGAGTCATAAACCTAGTTTGAGACTCCAGGATGAAGACATAAATGAAAATGGCCTTAAAATAGTTCTTGGAAAAATAATTCCTAAAGAAAACAATATTTCATGCAGAATATTTTTTTCTATTAGAGTGAAAATGCAAAGAAATAAGAAGACAACCTTATAGTTTTAGTAAAATAATTCCCTGTGTCTGGATCTCACTCCGTTCTCCAACCACATCTAGAACAAGGTAACACTGATCACAGAACAGTTATCTGAAAAGAGAAATTTGAGAAAAAGAGCCCCCTTACAAAAGAAATTGCATCTCAACATGATTTCTGCAAAGAACCAGTACCCTCAGTTTACCAGCAGTTAGCCATCTCTTGTACAAGCTATGGAATTATTTATTCTCTGAATGACCCCAAATCAAAGGGCATTGACAGCTCCATGTCCTTCTCGCTTTTGCTGATTCCAGAACTCTCTGGGTAAGCAGAGCTTGGTGACCAGCCAATGTTGGCCCGTTCTCTGTACCTAGCAGCTTTTCCTCATCACAGCCATTGTGCTTCTAATCTCCTTTCAAGAGCCAGCTCTGTCAAAAGGTATCTGTGGAAGCTTCACAGAAAGGTGGGCTCTTGAACTTCCCTGTATGTAGAACATATTTTGTGCCTAGACAACATCCTTCTATGATTTGTGTTGAAACTGAAATAACTGATTTCCAATATGCTTTTAAATGCGTGAAGCTCCTGGAAACAAAACTCACCAGGTAACAACTTCAAAAGGGAGAAGTCACAAATAGATAGCACGACATGAATTTATTATTGATGGTACATTACCGCCTGAACTTGAATATTAGATGAGTTACAAAATTTCACTTTAAAAATAAAAACATCATTCAATAATGACCTGATCTAATGCAGGCGACTGCCCATTAGTTTTGTCAGAAGCCTTCATTACACAGATGTGCTTGTAATTTCAGTAGGTCGCCAGACAGCCGCATACAAATGGTGGCAGCTGTTACTGCCCTAAGCCTTGTACCAGATAAAAATATTATCTCTAAGGCTTCGGATCGAACATATGGGTAAATATCCTAGTTTTTTTTAGTTTAAAAATTGTCATTTAAATAAATTATTTAGAAGATTTTCAAAGCAAAAATGATTTCATTCTGCAAATCAATTTCTCTCCGTCATCCTGTGCCCGCACATACACACACACCCCGCAAAACACAAAGCAATGTAAGTACCATGAAGTATTATTTTTGACTTCTCCTTTATAGTTTAAGAAAAGGAGGAAAAATTAGAAAGAAAATTACCATCCTATTTACCACTCTAATTATTATCTCATAAATGAACTGGATATTAAAGAATTCATTCAGTTGCGTAATCTCTTTAAAAAATCTTGCTATGAGTATGTATGGTACAGAAGGCCAAGCAATGGTAAAAGCACAACTTAGTTAAAGAAATATATGTGTACACACACACACACACAAATTCAGACATAATTGAGCACTGGCTCTGATTTTTTCCTACTTTTACACACTAAAATTGAGTTTGGTTCTGGTATTGGCCTTACAGGCAGATTTGAGGAAACAGAATTTTGTTTGAAGGTTAATATTATAACTTGGAGATCCAAGTTTATTCTGTGTAATCATTTACTTAAATCTGTATTAATAAATAGTGACTGACCTCTGACTTTGGGCTGGGCAATTTTTTTAAGTGCCAGGGATATAATGGTCAGAATATGGACGGATATGCTGTTTCTGTGTTCTATGCTAGGTAGGGGCTAAATGAGATTGGTGACGATGGGGAAAAGGGAGCTTCTATTGAAGTAAACTTGTGCCCCATCCTCACAACAAACTTCAAATTTCTGAGGGGCAACAAACTGATATTGCTATGTTTCTTCTATGAAAAAAAAATGAATAAAATGTATTTAGAGCTATTAATCTTAAAATAAGCAGTATGGGTTTTATCTGTGTAGCTATGGTCAAGGACAAGGGCAACATAAGTTCCACTGGATTAGGAAAGGACTGAGACCCTGTTGACTACTGTTTTGTTGCTGTTTTATTTGGTGACACATTTGATGAATTATTTGAAAGCCCAGCAAAGGATAGCCGCTTCTTTTACCTCTATGGGCAGACTTCACCCAACTCTGTCAGAACACTGCGAGCAAGGCTAATTGATTACCCACTCTCTGCTTCTGAGACAGACAGAGACACAGACACACAGACACACACACACATACACACCCACACACCATTACCCTGTGTATTTTTACCTCTAGAATTATGATTTACCATCTTTTGCTCAATTTAATCACTTTGGTCCTTTTAGCTCATTGTGATTTAATGTGTTTGCTACTTAATAGAGATTTTATTGGGAATACAAATTCAAAGTGTATCAGATGACAGATTCTGGTATAAGGTCGTCATTTCACATTTGGGAATTCACAACATGTTAATTGCTTCTCAGAACATACAGAAGTCATTGTATATTCTTTGAAACTTAAAAGTCAATGATAAGTAGATTCTGCCTTTGAAAAATAAGGCACATACACAAATTTTATTTCCTTCAGTTACATGAACAGAGACCAAAATAGAGCCTCCTGAAATAAGATCAATGTGTGCTCCTTGTAAAGGAAGTGGTAAGAATGAATGAGGTCCTTTAAGAGTTCAGAAAGCATTTCACTATTCAGAGGGCGTATACAGTGGATAGTGATAGATAAAATGAAAGCAGGAATTCTAAGAAAAGTGCCCTCATACTTGCACCAATATGCCATGTTCCGTTCTGCCCTGAAAATGTTCCCAGATCTGGTCTAATCTGGTGTTTCAGTTATACAGTAGTTTTCCTTTCATGAGAGATGTGGGAGGGTTTATCTGCCCTCCTAGCACTTCTGTGGTCAAGGGGAGTCAAAACTTTTCCACATTATATGAGTGAATAAAAGCCTGTAAATCTATAAGAAGAGTTTTTATGTTATATTCATCTCTGTTCTGGCTGGTGTCCAGGGTCACCTGTAGGTTATCAATATTAGAGTTAGATGAGGCAAGTTATCTGTACACTACCAATATAGGTTTTTGAATTTTCATTAAACCTAATTTTCAAAATGGCTAGACAAATGAAGGTATACAATTGCCCTTATTTTTCCATACATATTATTTTCCTGTTAGGAAGCATTTGAGGTCTAACCCTGGTTTAGAAAACCATAAAAGAATTTATGCAATATAAAAATTTAAAAAAATGAGTTAAGGATGTGAGCTCTTTGACAAGTTTAATCCTATGTGTAGATGATACTTCTTAGTAGATGGTTTCTTAGGGCTTAAGTTTTAAAAATTGCATTTGAAGAAAATTTAAAGCTTAAAAATAAATTCTCAAACAATCTTCAAGTAAATTTCAGGGCATATTTTCTACTCTGACAAATATGCCACATGAAAAATTTGAATTTAGGATAATGGGAATAATTTTCAACAATATTTTAATTTATGTTATTTTCCTTTCTATTAGGAGCTCCCTTCTGTGTAGATATGATTTTTTAAAATTTTCCACAGATTCATGTGCAATTAAAAAAACAATGAAATACAATATATTTTAAAAGGTCAGCTTCCTCCAGTGATGCCAAATACTGCCAAATCATGCCAAATACTGGCAAATAATGCCAAAATAATGTCAAATCAGATTATAATTTTTTAAAAAAATGCTAGTTTTGGATTTTATACATGTTTTAGGATGGTAAATTTCAAATGCTACAGAAAATTAGAAAACTCCGTGTACAACTAATGTACATGCACAGATTAGGGATGCATTCTAAGTTTTCATTTTCCTTCTAAATTATTTGTAACTTCCTAACTTTTGTTCGTGGTGGCAGTTACGATGGTAATATTCATGTGTGTGTTTATTTTGGTTAGAGTAAAGCAAATTACACTTAAGTTTTTCCCAAGTCATATGAGAAATGGCAAACTGTCACATTCATTTATGTTTCTTACTGCACTTAGGAAACGTGTATCAAGTGATGGAAATGACATCAGAAGCCAGAGAACGGGGACCCACTTCTTTGTTAGGGATGGAACACAGAGTCGCTGATTTCAGTCATGACTTGCTAAGGCTATTAAGGAGGTACAGGTGCCTGAAAGTGTTAAATCCATTTTTTTCGTCGACAAACATAGACTGTCATGGCCCACAGCCTCAGTTGTTATTTGATTTATGAAGGTTTAAACAGTTTTATTGCTTTTTTTCTACATACCCTAACATCTAGAGTTATTACACTAACTTTTGTGATTGTGATTTTATTTCAACTGGAATAAAATGCCCTGTTAATTACTTTTTCATAATAACTGCTATCCTATGACATGAAAAAAATGAAACAATTTATTTACATTGTCCATAACCATATGGCATAAAGGAATGATATTAGGATTTTTCTTTTATAAAAAGGAGTTTATCCATACCTATGAAATTTATTTTCATTCATTTTTTTGAAGTCTGTATTAGTGTTTCAGGAAGTCTAATACAAACCTCTATATCTTGAAGCAAAATGTAAAGATACTAGTTAATATTGAAGATTAAAATGTGGATAAGGAAAGAAACAATAGTCTGGCCATGTAATCTGAGAATTAGATGAAGAATTTTTTTATTGATTTGAGAGAGAAAGAGAAACATATCAATTTGTTGTTCCATCCGTCCAAGCATTCCACTGGTTGACTCTTGCATGTGCTCTGACTGGGGATCGAGTCCTCAACCTTGGCACCTCTGGATGTTGCTCCAACAGAGCCACTTGGCCAGGGCCTAGCTGAAGGATTTTTAATGTATAAAAATGTATAAGAAACTCTGTACCAGAATCTCTAGGCCACAACTTTCAGCAATTTAAAGTTACTGGAGCACTTCACAAATTGAAATTCTAATTTGAAAGAATGAAGGTCTCTTAAAAACCTGAAGCACTCCAATAATTTTAAATTGTTTCTACTTCGTAAGCTCAGAGTCCCTACTACTTATAAAGAGAGGCACTTATAACAAAAAAGAAACTACCACCATAATTTCAAATCACTGTGTATAGTGTAGGGCAAATTTAAGGCTCTGAAGTACTTACAGGTTTTCCTGTTTCATTTGAAGCAAAGCAGCTATAATATAACAATTCAAAATGCACTAAGTGATTTCAAATTTCACCAAAAGTATGGTAAAAATAGAGTGCCTAAGGACAAAGAAAAATATAAGCATAATGTATATCCACCAAAATATGAAAAGTAAATTAAACTGCCCTACAGATTAACTGGCATAAAATAGTGAAATTGAGGAGGAGTGAGGTAAGGTCCACATAACAGTAATACCAAATTTATAAAGTAGTAACTCTGAAAGTAGTAACAGAATTTTAAAAGGGTGGATTTTAAAAAGAACAAGATTCGTATGCTTAGATTTAATATTTTATCCAGTGGTATGCTGCAGTCAGTCCAAACAGGCTCACAAGAGTTGACTCTGTACATCTCCCAGTTCTGTATTGTTTTGTAACGTTATGTTGTGCCTTGAAATCAATCATGGAGGGAGTATTTACACCATGGGAATTGGCTAGTGCTACAAATTATAAGAGTCAGTTGTTAAGTATTTACCTATATACCACTGGTACATTATATCCAATTCTTTTCTATGCTAAGCTCTTTCAATTGTAAGGGAGCAGTGACTCACTCAGTTTGCTCAAATTATGAGGAGAATTATGGTGGTTCCAGGAAAAATAAGGGGAAAATGACTCTCAGCCAAAAGAAGTTGCAGACCAAATGGCAAGAACAGAACCAAATAGTGAAGAACCAAGAGAGTCACTGATATGATAACTCAAAGGTCAATGGTTCAGAATGCAAGGCAGCCCTAGGTTCCTCAGCAGCAGAATCTTAGCTTAGGATTCCTCAGGTAGAGTTCTGCATTTGTATGTACACTAAGCTTATCTTCCCACTGCTGTTTTCCTCATACTCTGCATGTTTTCTCTATGTCATAGTTTATGCTTCCTGTGATTTTGAATTACTCGCAACTCTGGCTTATACATGTCTATTTAAGATTCCTCCTGCCTCATGTGTGCATCTGTTTGTATGGATCTTCTCATTTTCGGTCCTTACTTGCTATCAAATATTTTATTTTATTCTTTCCATATTTCCAAGTCAAAATGACTGGGGTTAGGAAATCCAGTAAGCTAATTTCTATGATGACCATCTACCATGAAAGTTCTCTTAAGTGCTCTTAGTTTTCTTCAATTTATTTACTTCCTTATTTCTTGTCCTCATTAACTAAAATCAATACATTGTCCAATATGGGAGTCACTAGCCACCTGTGACTATTAAACATTTGAAAGATAGTTAGTATACATTAATAAGTGCTGTAGGTGTAAAATACACGCTGTATTTCAAAGACTGAATAAGAGAATATAAATATCTTAATATATTTTATATTGATTACATATTAAATGTTAATATTTTAGATATATTGGGTTAAATAAAAGATATTATTGGAATTATTTTTACTTTTTTTTAACTTTTGAATGTGGCTACTAGAAAACTATAAATTACATGTGGTTCATATTATATTTCAATTAGCACTGATCAAAATGGTGTTTGATCATCTTCTAAGACATACCTTATATGAAATCTCCATCTTGTCTTCCTCCATCTTCAAGCAAACCTGGACTACTCACAGTTGACACACTCTAATTCCATATCCAAATCCCACTGCCTGCTCACTTTTCAAGTTCTTGCTCTTAAATGCCATCTCTTCCATAAATCTTTACTTCTCAATGGTAAGTTACGTCTTCCCCTTCTCTAACTACCCTACAACTGTACCTATACAGTTTTATGACAGAGAACAAACAAACACCCTTTGCTTTATATTACAGTGAATTATTTAAATGTTTTAGCACCTCTATAGAATTCATGCTTTCTTTTCTGGGCAGAGGTTCTGCTTATGAATCTTTGTATCTTGCATTAATCCCTTGATTGTGATGGAAGCTTAACAAAATATCTGTGGATGAGAGAATAAATAGTGCTGCCATGAGAAACAAATGGGACAGAGAAGCACATTCTGAAAGAAAGGCTGAGAAATGAGTGAGTTGAGTGCTTGAGAAAAGCAAAGGCCCAGAGGGCTTTTGAAAGTGATGAAATAATAGTTGTGTGACATAAAGAAAAAGAATATGTCCTGTGAAAGCTAAAAATCTGCAGTTGAGAATCCATGTCATTCAAAGAAATCTACATCTTGGGGCTTTTTAGCAAAATGCTTTATTTTCCATACAAACTTGAACTGAAAATGGTTCAAGGGAAAAAGTCTTAAACTTGACCTTATTACAAAAATTTGGAAAATTACTTTTGAGTATCTCAAAGCAATTCAGTTTAATACGCTAGTAAAATGTTCATGACATTTCACTATTCCGGGGTCCCTTGAGAGCAGGGGTGAAGAAAATCATCCAAAGCTTCTCCTTAGAAGGAGAAGTTTGCTTAACTTCCCCTATTAATGATACTTCGAAATTGCAGTGCTTTCCGAAGCCTGAATGGTCTTCTTGAGCTGACTTCCTGGTAGAATTATTTGGTTTTAAGAGTGCACCAGAGAGCCTTCTAGCCAATTCTCAGTTTTTCTGCACTTAAGTGGGCCAACGACTCCAAGGCTACTAAGACACAACGGAGGCTGTGCACAGTAATTAACTCAAGGTCAAGGTGTAAATTATTGTCTAACCAGGCCGCAGTTGCTAGGGAAAAGTTCATGAGCTGCTATATTAGACAAGGTTGAATCTGACCAAGCACTTAAATTAGAAACCAAGAGTTATAGAATATTATCTTTCTTTAGTACTTTTCCACCAAAAGATATTGATTTCATTTACAGATAAAACTTTTGTCTTCAGTAGATTCAAGCTGTAGACTTTTCATAAGATCCTTAATACCTATTGTATTTGATTTATTTAATATATACTATACTTTGTAACTTAAGTGTTTTGAGGTAGCCTACAGCATTGTACAACATAATTTTAAAATAAGTAAAGAAATAGGCAAAGAAAATAAGCGTAGGTAAGTATACTGTACTATGCCATCACATTAAGCACAGCACATGTGTCCTAACATCCTATGTACCTGCTTAATGTAGGCTACATGTTTTAAAATAAGCTGCATTTGCAGTAGACAGTTATAAAATTGTATAATGAGGATTTATGATAAATGGGCATTTGTTTTCTAATCCATCCATCAATCTGATTTTGTTTCTCCCTCATCACTTTCATGCCCTTTTAAAGTGTATTTGTCCCGTGACAGAATGGTTGCGGAGGACCTGTGGTTTTGCCTGCATAACCTTTCATTTGCTTGGCTTAGTATAGCAGATACTCATTACATTGTTAGAAAAAGTCACTAAAAGTGAATCCCTATAAAACATATCAAGTTTTCATGGTAAATATAACAAGACAATAATAACAACAAGAAGTTAAATTTGGATTTTATCTTCAAGTAAAAAAATTAAATTTATGATGTTTAATTGTGATTTAATAAATTAAGTTTATAATTCAACTATGCACTGATTCTTGTAACAACAGGCTAAATCAAATGCTGATTTTTCCGACAAAAAATCAAGATAGAACAAAGTGACATTCTGTTAATGATCCTGGTATAATGTGACTAATTCTATGTTACCTACAGAAACGTCACGAAATCCCATCTCGTGAAATTTGAAATTTCAGTTTGCAGTTGATTTGTGTTAAAATTGAATTTTAAGTTGGATATTTAATATGAGTCATAATCAGTGAGGGACTAAGTAATAAAGGCTTTGATTGGACTGGTGGGAATAAGTGCTACTGTGAATTGGGTTGAGTGTTTTGATGGGGAAAAGTTTGATAAAACATTACTTTATTGGAGACTATTTTTCTTTTAAGCAACCTTTGATTCTCCATCAACATCATAATTTGGATACTCAGGTAGCGAATACCTGGGTGATTATCATGCCCCTACACTGATTAGTTAATTCACCTTATTTGTTGCTTCTCCTTAGATTCTGTTTTCCCATGCCAGAATTCTGCTTTTAGTTCCACATTTAATTATTCATATAACTACATTCAGGTTAGCCTGAAACTGCTTTTCAGCTGTTGAAATTGAACTCAGCATTTTCCCTGTTCTCACCTGATTGGTGGCATACAAAAAATTTCGGTTGCTTCGACAGCTTTTCTTGAGTCACTGACTCAATCTATTGGATTTTAAACTATGCAAGGGTCAGAATTTTAAACATAGACTATACGTAAATGCCTTTAATTTTCTAAAATTTAATTTTTAATCCGAGCCTCAATTCTGCACCCAAGTTTCAGAGACTTAAATAATCTCTTAGTATGAGCAGACGATGCATTGTCCCTCCTTCTGGACTGTACGGTCACTCTAAATCCAAGTCCCTTCCAGCTCTTTCCCAGCTCCTCTTGGGCACACAGGAAATATCCCATTGCTGTGGAGCACACACAGAGGTTGCCTAAGAACAGTAACCAGCTCCGTGCTAGACCTCGGCCCCTTGCACTGACAACTCAGACCTCCGTGAGAACATACTTAGGCCCTCTGTCCAGCTCCAATACAGGCTGACCAACCATTTCTGTGGTGCGGCTTCTGCAACCTGCTGGAAAGCAGCGGATTTCTGGGGTCTGGTTATCGTTCTGTGTTCTCTTCAGAACTGTGGCACATGTCCCTTTTACTTTTATAGTCACAAACATATCTGGGAAAATGTATTATCCTCCTAGCTAGGAAGACATTATTCAGAAGTGGTATGGGAAAAAAACAAAACAAAACAAACAAACAAGCGAAAAACAGAGTTCACTGAATTTAGATGCTTGGCGAGGAAATTCACAAAGCAGCAGTGGAAGATCTTAAACCAATTGGGATTAAGTTGTATAAAGTGGAAGAATGGAGGCATGAAATACAAATGAGAATCGGCTTTAGAAAGTTTGTTTCTTATATATCTGATTTTTTCCCCCTGAAATTTGTACCTTATAAAAATACATATCCAATGTCACTTCTTATTCTAAAACTTGTGATGACTTTGTACCAAATACAGAATAAAGTTCCAACTCCTCGTGCTGGTCTTCAAAATCCTCCTGATTTGGCTCCAAGATATATTTTCAACCAACTGTCTCTCTCTACTATAAGCTACAGACACAATGATCTATTTGCCAATTTGCAAACATGTACAGCAGCATACGTCTCCTCAAGCTGTTCTGTAGGTGATGCATAGGACAAGCACTGGAGTGCCAAGAACTTGGGGAGAGAGAAGTAAGGCCTCCACTCTCTGCGAGTTAAACTCTGAGCACGCAACAGAGCAGGAAGATATGCAAACGCTTAGAGGAACAGAATGTTATCGGACTGAGACTTGAACAGAATTTAATTGTTAGAATGAACATCAATGAAGAAAGGTTTTCTTAAATCTAAAGTGAATTTATTAGCAATCACAAAGCATTGATAGAGAATGGAAAGTCAGGGAGCAAACTGAGAGCTGAGGGTACTTCTCGAAAGGGAGTTTCTGGCAGTTTCTATTATCACATAACAGGTTGCTATGTTATGTAGATAGAAGGCTAGGTTCATAGGACCTAATGGTGTACAGCCCTAGTACTTAATGTTTATGAGCACAGTGGCTTTGTATTTTGGGGGGGTCATTGTTGTATTCCTCAATGCAGTGAGTGGTATATAGATGTACTTAATATTTGTTGGAAAATTAAATCTCACCAACTCCTACAACTCTGATCTGTGTGCTCCCGGCAATTTTTAAAATTATGATGTAACTACTCACACAGATATAAAAAGTGAATGTACTTTTCAGTGAATGGATTATCAATAAAGTACCATTTTAACTTTTATATATTAGCTTGAGGTTAATTTGTTTAAATTAAATCAATCTTCTAAAAACTGATGACCCCTAATTACTAATTAGAAGCACTAATATTCATCTTCAAATCTCTAAACGTCAGACTGAGACTATGTGGCCACACCTTGGTCCTCCTCCTTGTTGGGATCTTCCTGAAAGGTCAAGTGCTCTTCTTAGTGACACACTTCTACCACATTACACACTTTCTCCATGTTACGGAGCCTGACAAACTTTTTGCTTTCATTATCTACAACCACAGATGAGCCTCTCTGAGAAGTCTTCCCAAGTCTCCTCTCTTTTGTATTCAGATTGCATAGAAAGCAATTTGTCAAGGAATTAAATAAAGAGACTTCCTCCACCACTGTTAAGGGTGGAAAACAATACCTGCCTTGTGGAAGTGTGATGAATATTAGTGATAATGTATAGTAAAATTCCAAGGGTACGATGAGAGTAGTCAGTGCTCTCTATTATAAGCAAATTGCAAATGGCAGCTATTATAAGTATTGTTTCAGCAATTTGCTGATATTTCTTATACTGCATTTCAATTCAATTCATTTAAATAAGCTTTGTGACTCAAGGAATTACAAATTAAACCTCTTGGTTTAACTTTGGTAAAAGCTCTTGTTTTTTTCATCTATAAAATATAGAGAGATGCAAAATAAAATCACAATGAGATACCACTTCACACTATTCAGAGTGGCCATCATAACCAAATCAACAAACGAGTGCTGGTGAGGATGTGGAGCAAAGGGAACCCTAGTGCACTGTTGGTGGGAATGTAGACTGGTGCAGCTGCTGTGGAAAACAGTATGGAGTTTCCTCAAAAAACTAAAAACGGAACTGCCTTTTGACCCGGCAATTCCACTGCTGGGATTATACCCTGAGAATCCTGAAACACCAATTTGAAACAACCTATGCACCCCAATGTTCACAGCAGTGCTGTTTACAATCGCTAAGTGCTGGAAACAGCCTAAATGCCCATCAGTAAATGAGTGGATCAAAAAACTGTGCTACATTTACACAATGGAATACTATGCATCAGAAAGAAAGAAGAAACTCCTATCTTTTGTGATAGCATGGATGGAACTGGAGAGCATTATGCTAAGTGAAATAAGCCAGGCAGTGAAAGACAAACACCATAGGATCTCACCTATAAGTGGAACCTAATCAACAAAACAAACAAATGAGCAAAATAGAACCAGAGACATGGAAATAAAGAACTGACAGTGACCAGAGGGGAGGGGGGAGGAGGATAATGGGGAAAAAAGGGGAAGGGTCAAGTCGAGGAACATGTATAAAGGACCCACGGACAAAGGTAATGGGGTGGGGGAGGATTAAATGTGGGAGAGGGGAGTGGGGGGGGGAGAAAAATGGGGGAAAAATGGAGACCACTGTAACTGAACAACAAAAAAATAAAAAAAAATATAGACAAAAATAATACCTCAGTTTCATGAGATTTAAATGATATAAAATGGTTAGAACAGGGTCTCATGCATTTGTAACCTCAGAATGAATCCCATACATTTTTACTAGTAGCAGTAGTATTACTAGAGTTTAGAGGAGAGACATGTAAGTGAAGATAATTGCAATGC